>CM028353.1:65177070-65463419 GCA_016618105.1 Dendrobium huoshanense
CCCTAAATACAACGAGAAGTGTGCAAAAGTCGCTGCATCGGCTCCCGGGTGCAGTGTCAAATAGGCAAGGATTCACACATCACGGACAGATGTAGGCAAAAAAACTAGTCCATGAAACTAAAATTCAGATAGGATCTTGGAATGCAGGTTCTCTTACATACAAATTAATAGAATTAATTGATATTATGATTCATAGGAAGATAAATATTTTATGCATTCAAAAAAATAAATGGATTGGAGAGAATGCTAAGGAGATTGATAGGTTAGAATTTAAACTTTGGTATTCTGGTAGAAGTCGTAATATAAATGGCATAGGTGTTATTTAGATAAGAGTTTGAAGGATAATATTATAAAAATTGATAGAATTGAAGTCAAAATTTTGTTTTGAAAATTATTGTTGGTGCTAAGATTATTAATATTATAAGTGCTTATGCTCCACAAGTAGGTTTGAATATGTGCTTAAAATTAAAATTTTAGAATGACTTAAAATAAAGATGTAAAGGATTTTAAAATGGGATTTACTTGGATGAGATTTAAATGGATGAGATTTAAATGATTTTAGAATGACAAGAGTTTTACTTGGATGAGATTTAAATGGGCATATTATTAAAGATGTAAAGGATTTTAAAATTATTCATGGTGGCAATGAGTTTAGAATGACTAATGAAGGTGGTAAGACTATATTAGATTTTGCTCTAACTTATGATTTTGTAATTGTGAATACCTTATTTAGAAAAAGAGATGAGCATCACATCATTTATAAGAATGGATATAGTAAAACTCACATTGATTACTTTCTTATAGGAAAAATAAATCATTTGGATTATAAAGATTATAAAGTTATTCTGAGTGAAAATTTATATATTCAACATCGTCTATTAGTTTTGGACTTTAAGATGAAGTGGTAGAATATGAAAAATATATTAAAACATTATTCTAAGATTAAATGGAGCATTTAAAAACAAAAACAAAATTATTTTTAAGAGTAAGATTCAAGATCTTAAGAATTTGTCTGTGCATGAGGAAGTAAATGTTATGCGGGAAAAAGCAACTAGTAATATTAAGAATATTGCAAAGGATGTGCTTAGAGTTTCAAAAGGAAAAATTATTAATAATAAAAATAGTTTGTGGTGGAATCAAAATGTGCAATAAAATATCAAAAAAAACTTAGCTATAATTATTAGTTTAGATGTAAAAACTCTGAAAAATTAGGAAAGACATAAAGAGCCTCATAAGGTGTCTAAGAAAACAATTTGTGATGCAAAAAATTTTAGCTTTCAATGATTTATATAATATATTAGATTCTAAAGAATGCCAAAGATACATGTATATATTAGTCAAACAAAGAGATAGGAGTAGTAAGGATTTGATTTAAGTGAAGGGCATTAAGGATGAAGATATAAAACTGTTTTTTAGAAGAGGATATCAACAAAGGTGGATGAGATATTTTGCTAAGCTTTTCAATGGAGATTGTGAGAATATGATTGACTTTAGTGACCTCTCACTCTGAATGAAAATAGAGATTTTTATTTTTATCAGCATACTAGTAAAACTGAAGTTAGAAAGGCTTTAAAGAAAATGAATTGTGAAAAAACTAGTAGACCTGATGATATTCCAATAAAAGTGTGAAATTGCTTAGGAGATGAAAGAATTTATTGGCTTACTAAACTTTTTAATATTATTTTGAAGACTAAAATTATGTCATATGAGTGAAGAATGAGTGTGTTGATTTTTATTTTTAAGAATAAATGTGATGCACATAATTATGCGAATTATAGAGGAATTAAGTTAATGTGTCATGCTTTATAACTTTAGGAGAAAGTTATGGAGCAAAAGTTACGGCATGATACTAATGTTTCTCAAAATTAATTTGGATTCATACCGGATAGGTCTCCTATGGAAGTTATTCATTTATTGAGAATGTTGATGGAGAAGTTTAGAGAAAATAAGAAGGATCTACATATGATATTTATTGATTTAGAGAAAGCATATGATAAAGTTTCAAGAGAAGTGCTATGGAGATTTATAGAAAAGAAAGGGGTTAATAATACCTGTATTCAAGTCATTAGGGATATACATGCAAGAGCTATTACTTGTGTTCAAACACAAGGTGATTGGACCCATTATGTTCTATTTCAGTTGGATTACATCAAAGATCAGCCTTACACCCTTATCTTTTTACTTTAGTCATGGATGTTCTCACTAGACATTTGCAAGAGGATGTACATTGGTGTATGCTTTTTGCTGATGATATTCTTCTTGATGATAAGACTATAGAGGGAGTTGAATGCAAACTTGAATTATGGAGGTCAAACTTAGAGTCTAAAGGTTTTCATTTGAGTAGATCTAAATTTGAATACATTGAGTGTAATTTTAGTAGTAATAGATTTAGTGAGAGGTTTGTGACTTTGAGCGATCAAGTCATTAATAAGTGTACTAGTTTTAGATATTTTAGGTCTAGTGTTCAAAGTAATGGTGAAATAGATGAGGATATTATTAGTAGAATTCAAGTTAGATGGTTAAAGTGGAGGAATGTTTCAGATTTGTTGTATGATAGGAAAGTACCAATCAAACTTAAGAGAAAATTTTATACAATGGTGGTGAGAACTGCAATGCTTTATGGACCAAAATGTTAACCATTAAAAGAGAAGCATTATATTAAGTTAAGTGTTACTTAGATGAGGATGCTCACGTGGATTAGTGGATTTACTCTTAGAGATAGGATACAAAACGAGCATATCCATGAAAAGATTGGAGTAGCTCTAGTGACATAAGATTAGAGAGAGTCATCTTAGATGGTTTGGTCATGTAAAACAGCGGCCTTCTGATAACCCAATTAGAATAGTAGATGTATTAAATTTGGCCTATGTTAAAAAATGTAATGGTAGACCTAAAAAGACTTGGTTAGAAAATATTAGAAATAACCTTTGTTTATTAGATTTAAATGAGAATTTGACTCTTAATAGGACACAATGGAGAAAAAGAATTCATTTAACAGACCCCACGTAGTAGGATAAAGGTTTAGTGTTGTTGTTGTATAGGAATTAAATTTAAAAACAGGATCATAAATAAAGCTGACAAGAAAGTTTAAAGTTATAAGAAGTTCCTTCATCAAAATAAAAAGAGACATTAAAATCAATAGATAAGAACCAAGGGAAATCCTATTAAAGCCTAACACCATGAATTTCACTAAAACCAATAACTTTTTCCAACCCTCTTTTTTGAAGAAAAAACAGGGTTGAGACCTTTTCCTGGGTTAGTAAAATAATAACATAATACATTTTAGAGCTTTATCGCAGAAGGAAAAAGGAACCCAACATGATAAAAATTTTGGCTTAAAACTGAACAAACTACCAACATTTTGCACATCAAATGTTTAATTAGATAAATATAAAAAAGGAATACCCAAAGTTTTCTATACTTGTAGCTTTTCCGTAGCTTCATCCAGCAGCTTCCTCTGCTTGTATTATAATGATTATACTTAATAAAAGAACAATCCCTTCTATTATAAAACTCTTCTAAGATAGTTCAGAGATGAAAACTATATGGTAAAAGAATAAGTAAATATGCCTTTCTTCAAATCTGCAAGAAAGCTTATTGTTGAAATTTTGATCAAATAAACACTCATTTAATGATAAGATAAAGCGTAGTGTTTTGATCAAACTTTACGGGGCAGTTTGGCAACAGGATTTATGCAGGATTTGAGAAGGATTTATGCTAAATCATGCCAAACAAGATTTAAGCAGCCTGTAGATCTCACGGCGGGATAAATCCTCTGTTTCCCTCTTTTTGCTGTAAATCCCAGATTTACTAAATCCTGGAGTTCGTTGGTTTTAGAAGCGGGCAAAAAAGGAGAAAGATAGCTACCTTTACAGCGAGCGAGCTCCCGTCGCTACTTCCGATCCAACAGGAAGAACGGCGAACTGGAAGGAAGGTGGTCGAAGGAGGCGAAACCCTATCTAACGCGAAGCAGGCAAAGTCGAACAGCGACGTAGAAAGAAATAGAAAAGAGGAAAGCTAAGGGGCTGTTTGGTATCGGATTTATCGTAGGATTTAAGTCGGAATTAGGCTAAATCCAGCCAAACGATCTTTGTGCGCGCGTTAATTCCCAGGATTTCATAAATCCCGAACTTAGGATTTACGGCTTAAATCCCGGATTTAGAGGGTTCGGTGGATTAACGGATTTAGCCGAAGAAAGCACGCGAAAGGGAGAAAGTTACCTTCACAGCCAGCGAGCTCCCGTTCTTGCTTCCGATCAAAATGTCGTAACTTCCGATCCAACAGCAAGGGAAAGCCGTCGAAGGAGCGAAGTCTAACAGGCACGAAGAAGACGAAGAAGCCACGCGTGCAATCTCTACACCTCTGCAAAGCAACGAAGCCGACCAGCAACGAAAAAGAGAAGATGAAATGCAAAACCCTTAACGCCTCAAGGTATTATTGATTAACTTAATTAAAATAATTTAAATTATTAATAATTAAGTAAATTAATTAAATAATTAATTGTATAATTAGTGCAAAAATTAATTATCTAATTTAAATTAATTGCATAATTAGTAATTAAATATTAATATAATTATCTTAATTAGTATAACTTAAAATTTATATTATTAAATATATAATTAATAGTAAATATAATAATTAACTAGTAATTTATAGTTAACATGTTATTAAATTCAAAACACATTATTTTTTATTTTTAATTATAAATTTATTTTTTAATCTATAATTATCTTCTTCACATTTAAATCCCTAAATGTCATAAATCCTGAAATATATTACCAAACAGTTTATTAAGATTTAACATGATTTAACATTTGGCATACCAAACAGTTTTCAGGATTTAACACAATTTAGATTTACTAAATTCGGATTTACAAGATTTACTAAATCCCACTTGTTGTCAAACAGCCCATAGAAATTGCTTATGAAAAGAGAGGAAGACTGTAATTAGTATGGGAATTAATCTATGAAATTAATTAATAAGAATTAAAATATAAATAACTAATTAGATAATTAACAATGTGAATTATAATTAAATAATTAATTTGATAGTTAATATTCTAAAAAATAATTAGATATTAAAATAAAATAATAATAGCAGTTATATAATTAATTAAGTTATTAATATTTATAATAGCAATCAGATAATTAGTTATTATCTCTAAGCTATACTATTACTTAAGTTAGATAATTAATATTCTACATAATAATTATATTATCAGTTAAATTATTTAATAATTAAATTAGCTTATAATTAGATTATTTATAAATGTGATGTTAATTTAAATTAAAATGAAGTAACTTGTATTAAAAATATAAATTAAATTGAAAATTTTAATGAACTAACTACCTTAAATCATATATTACATTATCAAATAACTTTACGGGATTTAACACTTATTTTGCCAAACAATTTTCTGGACTTTACTTTAATAGGATTTGCTAAATCCGAATTTACAGGATTTTCAAAATCCTACGAATGTGAAATCCTGCTTCTTGTCAAACTGCCTCAATGGTTCCAAGATTTGAGTAGGATTTAAGCAGGAATTAGCTTCAATTCTACCAAAAAGTAAAAATTACAATTTTAAATCCTACAAAAACTTAAAACCCCATTTATTCTCAATTTCACCTTAAAATTATGTATTTATTGAATATGTGCAGTGGGGGATTTAACTTAAATTGATACGTCTCATAAAGTCATCTTTCCCTTCACACGATGTGGTCCTATCATTGCTTATGCCAGTGTGTTACCGTTGCAACTTCTTCTCTTCGGGTAGAAGTGGAAAGGGGGAAGAAGTAGCGTTCGGGATATTGCTTTTGTTGTAGGTGGGAAGTTTATCATTGGAAATTTTATAAATTAATTTTAGAAACTAATATTAATTAAATCAAATTTATTATGTTAATTAAATTAATATTATTTTTAATTTAATTTGATAAAAATAGTATTATATTTAATTAATTTTATACATTATTATTTAATAATTAATTAAGACAGAGAAATATAACTTTATATGCCCTTAATGTAAGAATTATAAAAATATGCCCAATTTTTTATTTTTTTTTTAAGAATATAACTTTATATAAAGTCCATTATAAGTAGTTTCTATTTGATTTGATTTGATTTGAAATGATTCAAATTCAAACTTGTTTGAAACAAGTTCGTACAAGGTTCAAATAAAGTTCTAATCATATTTGAACCTTTTTTCAAACCTAGTTGAATACGTGACAAGGTATATGGTTGCATACATTTAGTTCCCCAATCTCATCTTGATATATTAGCTGAGAGCTTTTGATACTAGCTAAAATTTATTGGATTCAATGCTTTCATATGTGATGTGTGTGAGTATGCCTTAATTCGATCAAATGTCCCCTCAAAAAATAAACTGATAAGTGAATTAATTGTGAGCATTTAATTGGGCTACCAAATAATTATAGGAAAGTAAATTCAAAGTTGTTGTCTTATTTTACTATAACCTTGGTTGTTATGTAGATACTTCATAATTATAGTGATAGAGCATTTAATTGGTCCTATCATTGGTTGTTATGTAGATATTTCATGATAAGTGAAGAGCTCTATCATGGGACTGCTTCTTATAAGAGTTGATTACCTATTCATTGCAAATCATTACCATTTTACTAGGAGCCTTATGAATGTAGTAAAATGGATTTTACTAAGTTAGCTATGTTAAGATGAAACTATTATAATAGGTAAGTAATTGCCTGGTAAAGTGCAACAAGGTGGATAAGAGGGTGAGTACCCCTAGGTAACAAAAGATAAGAGATTGTTATTGTCCCTCGGACTATATAGGGATCCACTTGACCAATCACCCTTCCCCTATGAAATTATTAAAAGTAGAACTAAGTTTGCCAAAGGTGGCCCTACTCTTACTAATCGAAATTGTTTATCCCTCTAAAGCTACTGATGGTGATATAGCAAGCTCTAGAAGAGTAGCACTCTCTTCTAACTATAAGGATGTATCATTAAACATGAGATTGATACGATAGTTACCCTAGTGATCCAATGAAGGAAACACCTATAGAGTAACTCAGCTTGTATATGAGGATGAAGATTCTACATGATAAACTCTTAGTGATTTTTATAATTTTTTTAAGTAAAGATGTTTCCATCATCGAGATGGTGACACTATTGACCACAAGAGTGCCTCCTACAAGTAACACTCAATTATGTAGTGCCAACAACAAAGGGCGAGTAAGTTGGTAAGGTTGATACCAATCAAGATGGACACATCCCATGTAGGAGTCTTGAGCTCCTCAATAGATGGTGACACTAGGGAAGCCAATATTTTAACTATTGCTGGACTTCTTTAGTGATGGCATCCTAGCCTAAGGGCTAACCATGTTGGAGATGCCTGTAAAGGAAAACAACATGGTGGTGAAATTTTTGAGCTTGCATGAATAGTTGGGGAAGGAGGAACTTACAAAGAGATGCCACTTCAAAGATAGATGGACAACTCATAAAAGATGTAACAACTTTTAAATCTAAGATGATCGCATTTCATAGCCTACTGAAGGCGAGTTTGTTCATTAAAGGAGGGAGATCTGTCCTTGGTTACTTATTAGAGTTAGGGCAACAATCACCTAAGGCTACAAAAGACCCTATTTGTAGGATTTTTATTTATGGTGGGCAACTTTGCATGACTTTTCTTTTATTTTAATGTATTTATACAATGGTGTTTAAGTAAAAAAACCTTAAGAAATGGTTTAGATGAGTGTTTTATTTATTTTGGTTTGTGTTGTACTTCTAATGTCAGGATTTTATAACAATGGAAAGTATTTGTATATGATTTATTGATGAGAAGAAAAAATAGAACAATTTCATTTTTTTTAATTATTTCTTAAGTGTATATAGATAGCTTCTTACCCTTGAATGATGAGTTAGATATTCTTTTGTTGAGTGGTGACTTTATATGATTTGATGTATTCTTAATGTGCTAGGTTCTGTAGCAAGGTATGTGGTGTGTTACTCATGCATGTTGTCTTTACTTATTAATCTGTGGCTACTTGTTAGTATAAATAAGAAGAAAGTAGTTTAATCTTAAGGTAATTATGAAATAGAAGAGTGAAATCAAAGTATTTAATATTAATGTGATTAGAGCCTTGATATTCTTGCATTCTCTTCTTTATGTAAAGCATCTTTGGTTGGGCCTATATGGGTGCTAGTTCTTTAATGAAACTCTCTTGATCTTCAAATTTTTAGAATTAGAATGCTTAGTGATCACGTGGAAACTCTTCATAAATGCAAAGTGACTTTCACCGACATTGTCAACTTACAGTCCTTAGAGTTACCCACAAAATTATTCACCATATATTTATGGCATATTACTTTTGGAATATCAGAATGAGGTGAGAGTTCCTTTAAAGGATGAGCACCTGAACGTATTTTATGAAGAAGAGATTTACATCCCATGAGACCACTTTTAGCCTAGCTTACGACTACCTTTTTATCACGAGTTCACAAAAGTGTTGAATTATTATGGAATTGTCCCCCACCAGATTCTAACCAACTTTGTGGTGAACATTATATTATTTTTCACATTCTTATGAGAACATAAGATGGCATGGATGATGACCTTATTTTGTTATGTCTTTACAATAAGGCATTTAAGAATTGGTGCATTAAATTCTACTCGATGATGATGATAATGAGTAGCCTAGCCAACAAGGTGTGGGTTTGAAAGGCAAAATTTGTGTTTGTTTATTGCTCGATTAAATGGTTTATGCTAACTATCCAATTGCCTTTCCCAAATAGCAAGGTGATGATCCTAGCATTGAATGAGGAGGAGATGAAGACAATGAACTTCCTTTCTAGAAAGTCTCTGGTAGTTTAGTACCATCTCAAATAGTATTGTTTTGTGTAAATTTTGTAAATTTGGTAGTATTTTATTATCCTAAATATCAATTTTTCTTTTAGAACTTAGCACAATTTTTAAAAATGTGAAGTGAAAAGAAAAAGGTGAGGGTTAGAGAGAGAATCTCTAAGAAGAGAAAAAGGTTTATGTTAATTTGAAGTTGGTTATTGTAGGTTTTTAGTGGGAATGTCATTATGGAGCGGCATGGTGGTGGGGGGGGCGGGGGGGGGGGGGGAGGGCCGGCCTTTTTGGGCTGGGTGCCTACCACTCTTGGTGGCTCTTTCAGTGTCAAGGGTGGTATGGAGGGTTCTAAGGGGATATCTCTTCTTGATGGTGGAATAAGGTCTACAAGGAAGTGTCGGGAGGGGTTATTATGGTGGAGCTTTGATTATCAAAGATTTTAACTTGACCGGTGCTCCATTTTATTCCAAGGATGTGTCTTGCTCTAGTAAAGGCAAGCATGTGATTTCTCACAAAGTTGGTTAATCTAAGGAGAATATCCATGATCGATGATGTTCTGAAGGTTATCTTGATGGATGAGGTCAATGTTTCTAATGATAATTAGTCTTCATTATCCTCATATCTTGCCTTCAATGATAACAAGTTATTAAGCTCGGAGCGGTGAGTTCTGTTCTTAAAGAAGATGGTAGGTTTCTCTCTACAATATTTGAGAGTAGTGGGGTTCATAGAGGGAAACCTGAAGGTGTAATTCCATGTCATGGAATTATTGGGTAAGCTAATCGAGATTCGGAGGATATATCACTAAATGTAAAAAAATCACATTCGTAGGGTTAGCCAAGTTGATGTTGAAGATTTTGAATGCGTCGGAATGGTCGGTGTAGGTAACAAGAAGTCCCAAATATTGAAGGAGATTGTTCAAAATGTTTCCTAGAACAATGCCTGGAAGACACTCTATCATCATAAGGTAGTTAACCCTATATCTCTTATAGAGTTTTTTTGAAGATGGAGTTACTATCAAGCTTCACTATGAGAATGAGTAGGAAAATATAAAGAAATTAGATAATGTTCATGTTATTAAAGTCTTTAGTAAGAATATTTATTTCCCTATCATAAACAATGAATTAAAGAGACAATGGGGTCATTGTGGGTCATTCCAGCTAACAACTTTAAGTATAGATTGGATTTTGTGTTCATTTGAATCAATTGAAGCAACGGAGATTGTGTTAACTGGTGGACCATAGTTTGTTTGTGGTCACATTATAGGAAAGGATAAATGGTCTCCAATTTTTCTCCATTGACTATGAAAGGGTTGTCTTCTCCTATATGGATTCAGTTGCATCATCTCCCTCTGCAATTTTGGGATTAAATGAATATAATTTGAATAGCCTCAAGGATTGAGTTTTTTATGCTTATTAATGCACAAGTGTTTAATTGTGGAAGGATAGATTTGCTAGAGTCTTTATTCAGCTTAATCTTAAATGCCTTTTGCCAACCATGGTAAGGGTAGAAAGTTCACACAGAAGATTCTTTCAAAAAGTGGAATATGATAAAATTTCCATTTTTTTCAACTATGTCAGAATTGGACACAAACAAATGAACTGCAATGAGTTGATTCAAGTAGGTGCCAAGAACTTATTAAATTTTCCTAATGTGGGTTAGAAGAATGTTACTGAGAAGTCTAATATTAATAAGGTTGAAAGGGGGATGCCAAAGGGCCAAAGTGATTCAAGTTCTTATGGGCCTTAGATTCATGTCAAATATGGTAGGAACAAGTTTAAAAAAGCCTGTTGGAGGGAAATTTAGAGGTGTAGCTAAGAAAGATTATGTCAAAAAACCAGAAGCTGTTAAGTTAGCCGCTGCTCATGCTAGTGCTGCAGCTGTTCATGTCAAAGGGAAAGTTGGTGCTTATGTTAAAGATATGGATGATCCTAAGTGGATAATTTTAGAAAAGGATTATGTTGCTCATAATAATGAAGTGGAAGCTGCTCCAATCAAAGTAAACCTTCTTGATGTTAATGTCATTCTTCTAAAGAAATATCTTGTCAAGGTAGAAGCTAGAAATGGATGGAAAGAGGTTGGAGGTAACACTAATCATTTTCCTATTCTTAAAAACTCGTTTTCTCTTTTTATGCAAGCTAGCATTGTGGAAGAGAGTTCTATTTCAAATAAAATAGATAATCAACCTTCTTTTTATGATAAAACTTTGAAGGAGAAAGGCAAGTCTTATGTGAATTTAGAAATTTCAGAAGAAGGTAGATGTTAGGGAGTCATCCAAGATTTCTTATAATTGTTTGGGAGGAGGAAAGTTAGTAAGCATAAGAACAAGGCTCAATAGAGAATTAAAATGTTGGGTCCTATAAAAGAAAATCCTAGAAAAAGAAAAGTGAAAGTGGGTACAAGTTCTTAGGCGAAGACATATCCCCTTTATACTATTAATGTCTTCAATTGACTTCTATAATTACAGTGGAGCCAGGAAAAAGGAGGTTGCCCTTTACTTGAGGGAATTTATGAAGGCAAATGATATTTTCTTTATTGGGATAATGGAGACAAAATTATCTTTAGTTGAAAAGGTTGAGATCAATAGGATAATTGGAGATAGATGGGAGTTTCATTGCCATCTTGCTAATGGAGCTTTAGGTGGTATTTTAGTGCTATTGAAAAGGGAGGTAACTTCATTCACTTTCATTGATGCTTCTTGTCAGTGTGTGATTGACATATTGAAGACTCCAAAGTATGGTGAATGATTGATCTCTATTGTATATTGGAATAAGGATATTCATCTTAGAAGTGGCTTGTGGGAGAAAATGGAATATATTACTCTTAAAGATCTTCCAAGAATTACTGGCGAAGATTTCAATTGTATAATCTTTAAAGAGAAGAAAAGAGGTGAGAAAAGTTTTGTAACATCTTGACGGCCTCAGAAAATGAGAGATTCATGGATAAAATGACTTTCATGATGTGGGCACTATTGGACCTCGGTTGACTTGTTGTGACAACAAGGAAGTATCATCTAGAATTTGGGAGAAGTTGGATAGGTATTTACTGAATTTTAAAGCTCTCAAGTGTGTTATATTTGATGTGGTTAGGCATTTAGCCAAGGTGGCTTTTGATCAATGTCCAATTGTATTAAAAATGGATAATTCTATTTTTCCTTAAAATAAATCTATTCGTTTTGAGAACATTTGGACTTCTTATCTAGCTTCATACGGCATTTTTCATAAGGCTTGGAGGAAGCATGATTTTGGAGATGCTGCTAAGATTATTCAATAGAAATTTAAAATATTTCTTTGTGCTCTTTATTTTTGGAGTAAGAATAAGCTCAAAGAGTTAACGAGTTTAAAAGAAATGCTTCAAAAGCAAATTTTGCAGCTACATAAAGAATGCTTGGGTGGAGACTTTGGTATGGAGAAATTGCTTCAATTATGAGGGAAAGTTCAGGAGTTGAATGTAACATTGACATGGCTGGCTACTTATTGGAGGCAAAGGGATAAAGCTTGGTGGTTGGAAGAAGGTGATGTTAACACTAGTTTTTTTTTTTTTTTAAGCTTTTGCATTAGCTTGGAGAAATGATAACCATATCTTTTAAGTCAAGAATGTATATAGGGTGTTGGTTGAACAACCTATAGAAATTGAATCAAATTCCTATAGGTTTTACTAGAGCAAGTGGAGGAAAGATGTTGTTCTTTATATGGTTTATCAAAGTAAAATAGATCATCAAGGGGATGAGACAATGAAAACTATGTTGGATGCTTCCATTTCTAAGGAAGAGTTATGAGAAGCTATGAGGTGTTTGGGTGCAACAAATCTCTAGGTGTAGATGGGATAACTCATTCTTTTTTCAAAGGCTTATTCAGAATTTGTTTAAGAGGATCATTGGAAGGCTTTACAATGGTTATTAAAAATAAAAGTTATGCATTCAGTTTGGAAGGAAACCATGATAGTGCTTATTCCCAAGGTCTAAAATACTATTGAGACTTCTAAATTCAGACTTATTAGCTTGTGTCATACTTTATATAAAGTGGCTGAAATAATGGTTCTCTATAGGTTGAAGATTTGCAATCAAAAGCTTATATCAAAAGAGTGGATTGCATTTATACTTGAGTGATCTATGACTAATCACTATTTTTTAGCTCAATAGATATTTTGCAAATTTAGTTTTTCTGCTTCCAAAAAGGGATTGATGCTTTAAACTAAATATAGAGCAAGCATATGATAGTATGGGATGGCCAACTTTATCCTAATTTTTAAAATGTTTGGGTATGCCTCTCAAATTCTTCAATTGGATTATCCAATGTGATCAATGCAAGATTTCAAATTCTAATAAATGGAAGAAGAAATTATTAGATATAAGCAAAAAGTGGATTCATGCAGAGTTGTCGTTTGTTGCCTTATATATTTATAATGTGCTCTAAATAGTTATCTAAGGCTTTTCATCAAAGAGGTGGGAATGAGTATTAAAAATAACACCCATGGCTAAATATATTTTTAGTCTCTAATATTCAGATGATGTGTTATTTTTTGCTGAAGTTTTGTTCAATTCAGTGAAGAGGGCTAAAAGGACTGTTATTGAATACAATTTATGGGCAGGCTAAAGAATTAACAATAATAAATCAGTGATGTATTGTGGAAAGTCTATAGCTGCTAGGGAATGCTCAAGATGTAGATGTAGAAACTTTCAATTCAAATTAATATAGATGTAGCACTTTTAATTCAAATCAAGTAGAAATAGGAGGTGTCATAAGGGATAACAAAGACATATTTTTTAAGGCTTTTGGGAAAAAAAATATTATATTGGGATATTGCTCAGTTAGAGATGCTAATAGTTATTGCAATTAATGATGTATTTCAAGGATGGATTAATGATATTCAAGGCATGATCATTAACGGAGATAATATGAACATTATGAAAATGTTTCATATTTCAATAAAGAAATTAATTGTCAAGAATTAGAGAACTTAAAGGATGACCTATCCATTCTTAGGGAGTTTAACAAAGCGATTTTTTGTTTTATTTCTAGGCATTGTAATAAGTTGGCTGATTATTGTGCCTCTTTAGCTATTTTGAGAATTTCCATTGGGACGTTTATTTTCTTAATAATCTTCACCCATCAATTTTAGAGTTGGTTGGGGAGGATTGTGATTGAGTTTCTATCACCTAGATCATTTATAATTATCTTTAGTTTCAATGTAATATATAATTATTCAAATAAATAAATAAATATTAGTAATAATGTTATTTTAATTATTATTGTGTAGGAAATGCCGAAGAAAAAGTGAAAATTCACAAATGTTTAACCAGCGCTGCACTCCTACTACTTGTGTCATAGCGTACACAATGCCTTAGTGCTAAATCAAGAAATTATAGTACCATAGCTTCAAAAAAAAAGACTGTTATTTTAGTACCTAGGCAGAGTCAAGGTCAGCTCTAAAGTGAGTAATAATATTTCATAAATTAGCAAAGTTTTGGGAATTTGAGCATTAGAGCATTAAGCATTGTAACTCCACAGTGTCGAATTGCACATTCAAGTGTTGCGTCTCACAACTTTTTCAGCGTCACAATGGATTGATTAATGAAAGATTGAACTACATTGAATTAGCAAAGCAACTCACTGATTTAGCCAATAGATGGTTTATATCACTGCAGTGCCTTAGCGGAGCAAGCCTAACAACATTGAGGAGCTAGTTCATCTCATAATGCCATGATGCCACCATGTCAAGCACCATGGCTCTTGAGTCCGTTTCTATATAAGTATAAATAATTTTTTATTCCAAGTTTTTATGAGTTTTGTCAGTTCATCTATAGTTCTATCATTTTTTCATCCTAAATTATAGTGCCCCTTTAGAGTAAAGTCTAATGAAGGCTTAATGAGAGAAGAATACTACATTTGAGAATTATTAGCCTATGACTTTGTAATCATTTAGATATTTGGAGGAGAAATAAGTGTGTAGAGTACTTTTATAGTATACGGATGACATTAAAAATAACTTTTACTCATGTATTTTCTCATTCATGAAAGTAATAAAATCTAGTTTGCTTTCTTTACATATTAGTAGACCTGTCAATATTGGACCCGACCCAAAAACTCGACCCGAACCCGACTCAAAAATTTCAGGTTTGGGTTGTCCCGAACCTGAAGCGGGTCGAGTTTGAGTCTTGAAAAGCAACCCGTTTGAAAAATTGGGTAGGTTCGGGTTGACCTGGGAACCTAGGTATAACCCAAAATGACCCGGAATGTACACAAACCCATCTGCCTCGCCTGCCCGATGCTCACCTGCTCATTTACTCGGCCATGTTACATCACGTTGCTTCCCGAGTCCAGTTTGCATCGCTTCCTGAGGCCATGTCATGTCACGTCTAGCATTAATCACAGCCTCTCTAGTGTCTACGGTAGTTCCTCACCGCGTCCGACGTCCGGCGTCCGCATCCGACAATTCTGCACCGCATTGTGACCAAGGCCATGTCACGTCCACAGTGTCTGTGGGTTAGGTTGGGTTTGGGTCCAGAAAATCAACCCATTTACAAAAATGGGTCGGGTCGACCCGAACTCAAATAGTGCCGGGTCAATTTCGGGTTCGACCCGAACCCAACCCGCAACCCGAAATTGACACCCCTACATATTAGGTTTGACTATTTCCTTAGTTTTGGGCTAATAATGTGATTTTAAAGTTAGAACTAATGTAGACTTATACACTTTGAATGAGAAATATATTTTTTAATATATCTCAAACTTAAATTAATGCATATAGCGTCTAGGTTTGTAGTTAAAAACTATTGTAATATATTACCATGATAAAGGAATATTCGAACAAATAGGTGTTTTGTAATAAAATATTTGCATGTCTTTTTTTTTTTTTCTTACTTTGCGTACCTAGATATAGGATGTTTAAACTTCTAGGGTCTATAGAGATACAATCACTATAGGAGGGCCAAAAATCTTCCTTTGCATCCCTACAAGATTGGTAGAGATCTAGAGATGCATATGCTCTGATCCACATCAACAAATGAGTCTCATTATAAAACTTTAGTAATTTGCATTCATTAGTACAAAACATTTTATTATCATGTATCTTACCTTTCTCTTGAAATCCTCTGTACAAATAGAATCTCAACCCTTATCTTCAATTTCTAAGATAAAATATTATAGCTATAATAGGAAGTACTAGTTTACTTATAAGTTAACAGAATACTTCCTCATGAGATCAACTCTCAATTACTTTTTTACTTAATGACACGTGCACTTGTGTATTTTAGGGGTATTACATATAAAAGAAAATCTAAGCATAACATATTTCATCCTAGAGCTTAGACCTAATTCACGTATTAAACATAATCCATGGAAACTCGCTCGAAAGAACTCAATCAAGTTTTTGGCATTATTGTTGGGGAAGTAATGTGCATAGTGCAAGTTAAGCTATATTGTTGAACTAGTTGTGTATTTAATCCTACTTGTATCTTGTATCTTTTTTTTTTTAATTTTAAAAAGAAAGAAAAATCTTTAGTTGTTGTAGTTGTTTTATTTTCTACAATATAAATCTAGCATTATTGTTGTATCTGTAGTAGATCTTGTAAGGAGCTCTTATTATGTAACATAAAATTGAGTGGACCCTTACAAAAAATAGAAAATCTAAAAAAGACTTTAGCTTTAGGTATTGTTGAACCAGTTTAAGATCAGTATCATCCTAAAATCTTAGGGAGTATACAAATTCTATAGTAGATAGAGTTCACCAAAGTATTAAATAGACCTACTATTTAGGCTAATAACTTTGATTTACACCCCCTCCCTAATTTAAAATGTTCAAAATTCATAGTTTGGGGGAACTCGTATTGAGGATCTCAACTTACACCTAGTTAGCTTCTTTGATATCTATGCAACATTCAAGTATAATGGTGTTAGTGATGATGCTATTTGGTTTTAATTATTTTCATTTTTACTAATTGACAAAGCTAAGTTGTTGAATTCCTTACCCCTATACTCCATAACCAATTGGAATGAGTTGTCACATAAATTCTTAGCTAACTATATTCCACCTTCTAAAATAGCCAAGCTTATGAATGACATCACATCTTTTTCCCAAATTGCAAAAGGGTTGATATATAAAAGTTGAGATAAATTTAAGAATTGCTTAAAAAATGCCCTCACCATGATTTACCCGATTAGTTGAATATTCAAACCTTTTATAATGGACTAGTAGGATCCCATAGGTTAAAAAGTAATACAACAACTAGAATATTTATAATGTCTAAGACATTTAATGAAGCATATGCATTAATTAAGAAAATGTCTACAAATAACTTCTAGTGACCTTCTGATAGGGTGAATCCTAAGAGAGTAGTTGGAGTGTATTTGAGTTAGATTCCTTATATATTTTGAATGCTCAGGTAGCTGCTATATCTATAAAAGTTGGATATTTTTTGAGTTAGTTCAAGATCAGGATCCCCAATGTAATTAAAAGAGCTTGATTGGAATTCTCTTGGAGATAATAATATTTAAGGGATTAAGAATGTGAATTTGATTGGAAGATAAAAAAATCCCTATTCCAATACTTATAATCCAGTTTAGAGGAACCACTCTAGTTTTATTTTGTCTAATACTAATGTTGTTGTAATAATCAATGGAATTCATGTCAATCAAATCAAGGGGAAAATTAAAATAATCCTCAACAACTTGTAGTAAACCCTAGACCTTCTTTTCTATGAGGTTTTTAATTAAAACAATAAATATAGAGATAGGAAGACACCTTTGGAAGAGGTAGTAATTCAATTGAGAACTCAATTGCAAAGTCAAGCTACTTTGATTAAAAATTTGGAAAATTAATTATAATAACGTGCAATCTCTTTTATTAGTAGACCTTATGGAATATTTCCTAGTAATACTCAAATTAATCTTAAGGACATAGGGAAGGATATTATTATGGACCACTCGACAAATGATGGTGTTGCATCTCAGCCAAAATGAAAAATATAGGCAAGTCTGGCTGAAAACTATAAGTTGAGCACTACTTGGGAGGCAACCTAAATGTACTGATGTTCAGTCTTAGTTTCTATGGTTAAAGTTTTTGCTTTTTTTGTAATTATAATATTTTTATTTATTTGTTTTGTAATTATGAAAAATGTAATGTGTGTGTTATATGTTTTATGGTTATGACAAATATTAGTATATATCTATTTTTTCCTAGAATTCATATAAGTTCTAATTTAAGCCCAATGTCGTAGTGCTTACTTACTAAGCATCGTAACATTTAAATCAGGCACCGTTGTGTCGATGCCTCAAGAAGATTGATATGTTGTAATGCATTATCACTATTTATTTAAGCGTCGTAGCACTATTCTTACTCACACAATGCTTTAGTGTTATTCTATGTAGCGTTGCGGTGCCAAAACCGGCCTTTTCTATAGTGCTGGCTCATTCTATTCAACACTACTATATGGGACAACTTCTTTCATTATAATTCTTTATGAAGTGGCACAATGCTTTCCTTAGCTCCTATTAAATCTAAATAATGTATTTTTTGTATTTAAATTTTAGTGAAAATATCTTTTTATTGTTGTGTTTATGGAGGAAAGATATAGAAATGGAGAAAATTACAAGTGTTGAGTAGTACCATGACTCTAACTTATATAACTATGTTGTACTGAGTTCAATCACCCCAAGGTATCCATTTCCTACATTGCATTACAGTCTTCTCTTATTAAAAGTACCACAGAGATTTTTTAGTTAGCAACATAGCATAAAAAATAGCACTATGGATCTGGATGTCTTTAAAAATGAGCATCAAAATGCCATGCCTTTCAATACCTTAGTGCCAAATCCCCCATTGGAGCACTACAACATTCAAACTTTTGGAATACCATGAAGAAGCATTTACCAACTCAAGGAGCCAAGCTAATTTAGCAAAAAGATGCACCATTTCAATTAGTAATTGTGCCACCGTAGCCAACATCGTAGCAGTGCAGACTTTGCAGTGCCAAAGTGCTAGTTCATTTTTCATCACCGTGGCACCACGTTGTCGAGCGACATAGTGCTTGAACTCAATCTTGCACTATTTATTAATAGTTTATCAGTTATGTTATTTGGAGAGTTGTGTCACTTGAGTGAATTCTTGTAATTATAATGCTTTTCTTTAGTGGCCCCTTAGAGTAAAGTCTAAGGGAGGCTAGAGAAGTGCAAGATACTCTCATTGAGAAGATCTAGCATGTTTATGTAAGTAACTCTATGATTAGTGAATAAAGGAGTGTGTAAAAGATCATTTGATCCTCCTGGGTGATAATTTTCTTATTACTTCTCTTTTATATTTTCTTTCAATTAATAAAATGAAGACGCATGTCTAGCTATTTCTTTAGTCTTAGGCTAATGATATAGAAAGCATCGTATGTACTAATATAGACTCTAGTGCTTTAATAGATGTATTGATTTTTTTAATCCATACAATAACCATGTGTGTATTACCTAGATGGAGGAATTTTGGAATAATTAAGAATATTGAAATGGAATATTAGCATGCCCATATATATTATATTTCCATATTCTTGGTTCTATGGAGGAAGTAAAACTTTAAGAAAGCATTAAACCTTTCTTTTCACCTCTATAAGCTTGATAAAGATCTAGGGATGTATATGTTTTGATCCACATCTACAATTAAAAGTCAAATTAGGAAAACTATATTATTATATTAATTAGTTCAAAATATTTTATTCTCATAAGTATCCAAAATCTTTTTTGCAAGTTTTTATTTTCTTTAATTGACAAAAACTGTTGACATCATTTTTATTAGCAATATTATAGGGGAAGTAACATGCATATTATAATTTTGACTATATTATTGAAATAAGTGCATATTTAGACCTTCTTGTATCATGTATCTTTATTTTGTTTGATAAAAATTTCAAAAAATCAAGAAAAAGTATTTTATTTGATTATTTTGTTATGGTTTTTAGTTATTTTTTCTCTTTTTTTTCTTGAGAATTACAAATTGCGTTAAAAGAAGAACTAATTAAAAGCTATAAAAAGGCTCATATTCCTTCTTTAACAAACTAGATAAAGGATAAGGAATGTCACCAAAAGAAAAACTATATAAAAAAAGAAACTATCTTCTAAAGCCAAAGTAGCACATAAATCAACTTCTTTATTACATTATCTATCAACATGGTGGAAGATCACCTTATTAAAATCATTTAAAATCAATAAATCCTTTATGCACCAAGTGTCGATTTGCCACTTTGCTTTACTCAAAGAATCTTAAATAAACTTGATGATGTTGAAGTTATCACCTTCAATTATTACTCCGTTGCTATCTATCATCCAACTTTGAATGAATTTCCTTATAGTCAAAATAGCCTCCATCTCAAGTTCTTCCACATCCCAATGAATTCTTTTTTTCCCAAGAGCAAGTAATAGTCTTCCTTTTTTATCCCTAAACACACCTCCAATTCCAGCAAGGTTCGATTCCAAAAGAGTTGCATCCACATTGATTTAAATCCAACCTAGCGGTGGAGGGTACCAGAAGTTTTTAAACTCCCTAAGGAGATTAACACCCCAGTTATCTAGTATTGGATATGGATGTAACATGGTTGTAGATAAAACATATGCTATAACTATTAAAGTTGGGAGAGTAGGCTTTCTGTATACCACTGCATTTCTGTTCTTCCAAGATAAAAAAACTGTAGTATAATACAAATTCACCATATTAGAAGATCAAGTCAAAAGACTTCTGAGTTCTTGCAGACACCCTTCCAATGATTGAAATGTAGGAATGTTAAAACCCCATTTTCTTAACTTCAAAAAAAATCTTAATCAAGAATTTACAATGAACCACAATATGAGCATAACTCTCAACTTCTTGACATCCTCTTGCACATAAATCATTATGACTTAGTTTCCTATGCTCAAGAAACTCATTTGTTGGAATGAAAAACTTACTCATCCTCCACCAAAACAATTCCACTCGAGGATTTAATTTCACCTTTCTTAACCACTTTGAATATCCAAAATCTCCCTCCTTAAAATAGCATTTTATTGACTCTTCATATGAAAGAACAATAATTGATCTCCCTGTATGATGGTATATAGCTTCTACATGATCATATTCAATTGCATAATTGATAGGAACTTATAAGATCGATGAAATAAGGTCGTCATGAAAAAATTGATGAAGCTCCTCCACATTCGAACTGCCATCTATTAAGATGAATTAAAGAAGCATTACATCTTCTAATCCCACACAATCAGCAAGTGTTAGCTAAGTACACAAGCATTTATCCAACACCCATATGTATTTTAGAACATTAATTCTCCTTCCATCTGCCACTTTCTATCTTACCAATGGTTTGAGGAATTTTCCACCATCA
Source organism: Dendrobium huoshanense (assembly GCA_016618105.1). Lineage (NCBI taxonomy): Eukaryota > Viridiplantae > Streptophyta > Magnoliopsida > Asparagales > Orchidaceae > Dendrobium > Dendrobium huoshanense. Next base: position 65,198,248 of record CM028353.1, read on the forward strand.
ATCAGAATTTTCTATGCCATAAAGACTCCTCTCATGCTTTCACCATTCAAAATATTATCACCATACTTAGCAATAATATTTCTATAAAGTAAAGTATCTGGATTCTGAATAAATCTCCAAGTCAATCTTGATCTAAGAGGGCCAGTTCTAAGAGCGGATGAATGCAAACCCAGGTCTCTAATAGATTTCAATTTACATAATTCATCCCACAATATATAATGCAGCCCTTTTGATTCCATTACTTTTCTGCCAAATAAAATCTTTGCAACATATATCCACTTCATACAATACATTCTTTGGAAACAAGGAATGTGTTGATAAGAATTTTGGTAATGATAAAAGAGAAGACTTTACAAGAATGATCTTACTAGCCATTGAAAGAGATTTACCTCCCCAAGCATTAAGTTTTTCTAATACATGATCCAGCATACACTGAAAATCAGATCTTCTCAATCTTCTCAAAATTTTTTTTAACACCCAAGTAATGCAACTCTTTGACCACCTTGAAACCTAATTTTCTCATAATTTGATTCTTTCTTGGATGGTTAACTAAATTACCAAATAAGATTTGAGATTTGGAATTATCCAACCACAAAATTCAGCAACAATACGCTTAACAACTTGGGCTAATCTATTGGATGATTGAGCAAAAACTAAGACATCACCGACATATAAAAAAATGTGTAACCTTTTGATCTCTACGTGAAATCTTAACTCCCAACTCTTGTCCTCCTTATTTAATTGCACTTGATAATAATTGAGAACACATGCTGAATAAATAAGGAGATAACAGGAATCTTTGGCGAAACCCACTTTCTGCCTTAATCCATTTTGAAAATTTCCCAATCAAAATGAACGAAAACCTGACATTCCTTACACATTCCATGATTAACTTGGAAAACTTCAAAGGAAATCCAAATAATTTTAAAACTTCATTTAAAATTAGCCAACCCTTGTTATCATAAGCTTGCTCCATGTCCAGTTTGACCGCCATCATACCTTTCTTATTTTTTGAGTTCCTAAATTGGTTGAAGATCTCATGAGATAGAAAACAGTGCTCAGACATTGATCTCGCTGAAATGAATGCTACTTATTCTTTAGAAATTATTTTTGTGATACATCCTTTCAATCTATTCACTATCATAGTTTTCACCAACTTATAAGTAGTTTGACACAAACTTATAGGTTTGTAATTAGCTGGAACTATTGGAATTTTCATCTTTTGGACTAAAACAATCAAGGTATCTTTTCATTCATCATTTATAGGACCCATTTTAAAAAAAGTATCAATTTCTTTCCACGTTACTTCTTCCACAATGCTTCAATAAAATTTAAAAAATGAAGCAGTAATACCATCCAAACTGGGAGATTAATTATTACATTGTTGAAAAATAGAATTTGTTAACTCTTCCTTTGTAAACTCTATATTCATGAGATCAACATCTGATTGAAATAATTTTTGGTTTTTAGCAATTTCGGGCTAACCTATCAATTTACAGTCTCTAACTTTCCATTTTTTCAGAAAAAACTTATAAAAAACTTCCTCAATGTGCTCAAACAAATTGTTATTTTCATCTTTGATTTGTCTTATCAGTTATTTTTTCTCTATTGTATGCTTGATAGATCTAGTAAGGAGCCCTTGTTATTTCATCCAGAAATAAAAAGGATCCTAATAAATATTTGAAAAAATAAAAAAAAATAAAAAATATATGATCCAGTATAAGATCATGACCATTCTAGACCACTTAGGGAGTATGCTAACCTTGTAGTGGAATTAGGTCATTAGAGTATTGATAGACCAACTATATAGGACAATAGTTTTGAACTAAAATGGGCATAATTCAAATGGTTCAAAATTTCTAATTTGGCAAGAACTTTTATTGAAGATCCCAACTTTTACTTAACTAGTTCTTAGAAATTTGAGCAACATTTAAATATAATGGTGTCTACAATGATACTATTAGATTTAGATCGTTCCTATTTTCTCTAAGGGATAAGGCTTAGATGTGGTTAAACTCTTTTCCCCAGTATTTATAACCACTGTGAATGGGAATGAGTTAACACATAAATTTCTAGCTAAGTATTTCCAACCTTTAAAAACTACCAAACTTAGAAATGATATCACTTCCTTTATCCAAATTGAATGAAAATAAATTTATAAAAGTTGGGAGAGATTTAATAAAATGGTTAGCAAATGCCCTCACCATGCCTTACCTGATTCGTTGGTTATTTAGACCTTTTATAATGAATTAGTCGGATCTCCTAGGACAATTATAGATACTATAGCTTGGGATCGCTATTGTCTAAACCTTTTGAGGATGCATTTGAACTAATAGAGGAAATGACTACAACTAATTTTCAGTAGCATACTGATAGGGTGAATCCTAAGAGTATAATCGGAGTCTATGAATTTGATTCATTGTTTATTCTTATTGTTAAGGTAGCTATGATTTCAAGCAAGTTAGAAACTATCAGAGTTAGAGTTGGATGACATAGGTATAAAACATGTCATAATTCTTTTGGAGATCCTAAATGTATGTGCACCATAGTGCCACATAGTGTAGTGTTGTAGCATCACACCTTATATTTTGAGCAAAATAATTCTACAAGGAATGGGAGGATGCCATTGAAAAAAAATTATTATGCGATTGAAAATTAAACTATAGTATTAATCTATAACCCTTAAAAAATAGAAGATCATACGGAGCATCTTATTAGGTTGATCAACAATAAAAAATTGAATGAACAATGAAATAATATATAACTTATGAGTGAGAGAGATTTAGGAAACTCATATAAGGACAAAGATCTACCTCAAAAGGATAGTGGTGTCGAGGAACCTTTTGAGATTGAACCCCCTATTAAATAACCTAAACCTGTTAAATAACTTGAAAGAACAATTAAGAAGGTTATAGAGAGACAAGCACCACACTTTCCATAGAGGTTGATACAAAAATCTAGATAAAAATTTATCTAAGTTGTTAAAGGTGTTTATGAAATTGACTATTAGCATACCCTTTTCTAAAGCCTTAGATATGATACCCACCTTTACTAAGTACATGAAAGATATTTTGAACAAAAAAAAGAAGATAGTATAATTTGAAATGGTAGCATTAGCTGAAAATGTATAGTGGTATAATTAAGAAGAAACTTCTTTAGAGTTGATTTGGAAGACACTATAGCGGAAAATTTAAAAGAAAAATTATTTGGAGGGAATTTGTTGGAAGAAGATGTTAAGGAGAATAATGAGGAGTTAAGGGAATCTGTTCAATCTATTGGAAGCAATACTAGAGCATTTAAGGAGAAGTCAGAAACTTTAGAGACTACATCTTTGGGTAAAACTTTGAGACCTTCTATTGAAGAAGCCTCTAACGTAGAGTTTAAGGCTTTGGCTAACTTTCTTAAGCAAGCTTTCCTTGATAAAAGTTTAACTTTACCTATAATCATTTCAACAACTTTAAAAAAAATTAAGAAAGTGAATTTATTAGGGTTTTATAAATTTTTAAAAAAGCTTTTGGATAGACTATTACTGGTATCAAAAGGATTAGCCTTCCAATATATATGCATAAAATTTCATAGCAATCTGATTCAATATAAAAATCAAATCCTTAAAGAAGACTAAACCCATCTTTTGCCATTATGGTGCCTCCTTATCATATGCCACGGTGCTTGAACCCGACTCTGTACTAACTACAAATATTTTTTTTTAGTTATATTATTTGGAGAGTTCTTTTACTTGAGTGAATTCTTATAATTTTTAGTGTGTTTGTTTATTGCCCCCTTAAAGTAAAGTTTAAGGGAGGCTTGATAAGTGCATGAAACTTTTATTATATAGATCTTAGCTGATTTATTTAAGTAACTCTTTGATTGGTAAAAGGAGTATGGAGAAGATGATTTGATCCTTCAGGTGATAATTTTCTTTTTACTTGTCTTATATATTTTCTTTGAATAAATAAAATGAAGATGAGTTTATTTATTATTTCCTCAATGTATGAATAATTCTCTTATTTTGGGATAACTATACAGAAAGTATAATATGCACTAATATAAACTCTTGTGCTTTAATGAATGTATTGATATTTTCAATCTCTTAAACTTTATTTAGTGAATACAACATTCATGTGTGCAATTAAAATATAGTATGATGTACAACCTAGACAGAGGAATATTAGAATATTGAGGAATATTTAAATCGAATATTGGCAAGCTTAGACATATAATGTCTAAATATTATAGGTTCTATGGAGATAATAAAACTATAGGAAGGCCTTAAACCTTTCTTTCACCCTTAATAGCTCAACAAAGATCTAGGGATGAGTATTCTCTGATCTTAATCTATATTTAAGAGTCTCATAAGAAAAATTATATTATTTATATTCATTAGTCCAAAACATTTTATTCTCATAAGTATCAAAAATATTTTTAGCATGTCTTTATTTTCTTTTAATGACAAAAACTCTAAACATCATTTTCATTTTTAGTAGGATAAGTGATGAATTTAAAATAAGCAGTAGTAGTTATGTTATAATTTAGCAAAGCACTTCTTCATGAGTTTGATACTCTACTCTTTCACTTTATGCGCCTCTTTTCCCTTTTGATAAATTTAGGGTATGACTTGATTTTGGTTTAAACTAAAGAGATTTAAACATAAATTATCCTAGTGGAATAAATGTATTTTTAAGAATATTTTTACTTCTATTTTGGAAGCTGAAAAAACTATGGATATTGCTTATAAGAATTATATGCATGATACATGTCCTAAGAATTTGTTTGCTCTTAACAAAGCTAAAACTAGTCTTTTCAAACTTCAAAAAAAAGAAGAGTCCTATTGGAGACAAAAGGCCTCTACTAAATTTCTTGTGGAAGGTGATCATAATACCAAATTTTTTTATAGTATTGATAACTACAAATAGGTGACTAATCAGATTCATAAAATTACTTCCCCTGATGGTTTGGTTATTGATAATCCTAATTTTGTTTTTCGTTATGGTGTTGAGTATTTTAAAAACACCTTCAATAAAGTTTTTTTCCCTAATTTGAAAATAGATTTCTCTTTTATTCCATCTTTTATTTATGAGGAGGATAATTTATTTCTAACTAAGACTCCCACTGAAGAGGAAATCTGAAAGACCATGAAAGGTATGAATTCATATTTTGTGGCTGGAGTTGAAGGTTTCACCACTAAATTTTTTCAAAAAGCATGGTCTATAATCAAAGGGGACTTAGTCAATGCGGTTGTGGATTTTTTTTTGGGTAACTCTTACCCTAAAATTTATTTTCACCTCTACTTCTATTGCTTTAATTCCTAAGTAGACTATCATTAATTACTAGAATGGTTTTTTTCTCATTAGTTTAAGTTATTTCTTCAATAAGCTTATTGCTATGTTACTTATGGGAAGATTAGCTTTATTTATACCTAAGATTATTTCTTTGGAACAGATGGGTTTTGTTAAAGGTAGGTCAATATTTGATAATGTTTGGTTGCCCAAGAATTAGTTCATGATTTACACAAATGTTGTTGGGGGTAATATTATCTTTAAAGTTGATATTACCAAAGCTTATGATAATTTAAATTGGGAATTTCCTTGCAATATACTTAGGTTTTGTGGTTTTAATATGCAATTCATTAAGTTAATCAAGAATTGTATTGAGAATTTTTTCTTTTCTTTTTTAAATTCTTCTCATGGTTTTAGACATGATGATCCTCTATCTCCTGCTCTATTTATCATTACTATGGAATATTTGTCTAGAGGGCTTAATGAGTTATTTAGTTCCCATCCTAGTCTACAGTTTAGGATTTCATGTGGCTTTCCTATTGCCTACCTAAGCTTTGCTAATGATTTTATTTTTTTTACTAATGGCTCTATCAAAATGCTTTACATCTTGTTTCCGTTTCTCAATAGATTTCAGCATACTAGTGTTTTAATTTTTAACCCCTCTAATAGTTGCTTCATTCCTGCTGTCTATATCTCAAAGGAGAATTACTAGTATTGAAATCAAGTTTGCTTTTTCTCCTAAATGTTTACCTATGAAATATTTAGGCAATCCCTTTTACAAAGTAAGAAACACTCTCATTTATTTGAAGACATTTTCTCTATTATTCATAGGAAACTTTCATCTTGGGCATTTAATTTCCTGTATTGTGGTGGTAGATTAGTCCTTATTAAACTTGTTTTATGTTCTATTCATATTTATCTTTTACACACCTTAAATCCTACATTGAATGTTTGTAATAGATTGGAAAGAATTTTTAATAAATTTTTTTGGGGCACTAAAGATGGTAAGCTTGCTATTTTGTGGAGCTCTTTGTATAATCTAATTGGGGGTTTGAATGAGGGCCGTTTAGGTTTTAAGACCTTGACTCACATGTCTAAAGCTTTCTCCCTTAAAATTTTATTTTCTTTTCGATCTAAGAAAAGTTTGTGGGCTAATTTTATGCTTTCTAAATACCGTTTTGGTAAACACCTCTCATTTATCACTTCAAGTAACATGACTCTATTAATTGGAAAAGGTTATGCTCCATTAAGTGGGAGGATGAACAATTTATTCAAAGGGGATGGGGGCTGGTAACATTTTTTTTTGTAAGATTTGATAATTTTTCTATTGATAACTTATTAAACACTCACTCCACTTCTGCTTGCAAAGTTAAAGATTTTATTATTAATGGGGTTTGGAATATTTATTTGCTTTCTTATTATGTTCCTGATTTAATTATCAATTATATCATCAAGATTCCCATACATTTGAATAATGAGGATTGCATTTTGTTTAATCTTTCTAATGATGGTAAGTTTGTTATAAAGTAGATTTGGAATTCATTTCGGCAAGCTCACCCTAAAGTTTTGCTTTGTACGGTTATTTGGCAAGCTAGCATTTATTTTTCTTACTCTGTTCTTATGTGGAGGATTTTGCAAAACTATTTGCCTCTTGATTCTATCTTATTGAAAAAGGGTTTTCATATTATCTCTAAGTGTCAATGTTGTTATCATGTTGAAAACACCAATCATATTTTTTTTGTAAGATCCTATTGCTATGAATATTTGGTTATATTTTGATAATGTGTAATCTTCTGCTAATTATTCCTCTATCACTAATAATGACTGGTTTATTTCTACCAATGGCCATATTAGAAATATTTTACCTGTCATCATTTTTTGGTCTTTATGGAAGTGTAGAAACGAGTCTAAGCATGAGGGGATTAAAATGAATGCTTTAAGTATTATTGTTAAAGTCAAGGATAAAATTATGTAGTTGGTTGCCCCCAATTTACTGAAAGTGGGTTATTTTAAAGGTTTTTATCTTATTGCTGCTAATTTTTGTGTTTCTTTTCAATCTTCTTCCTCTAGTTCAAAGAAAGGATTATTAAGTGGTTGAAGCCTTATGAGGGCTATTTTAAACTCAATACTTATGTTAATGTTAATGATTTGAATGCTGGTTATGGTGGTATTATTAAGGACTTCAAAAGGTTAGGTGATTGTTGCCTTTGTGGGCCCTAGTAACGCTAATACTGCTATTAAAGCTGAGATTGAAGCCATTCTTTTTTGTCTTCAATTATGCATTTCCTTAGGTTTTACTACTATTCGAAATTAAAGTAGATGCTAAGTTTTTGATTCACTATATTGAAGGGAATTCTATTTTCAATCCTGCTTTTTTTTATATGCTTAGAGATATTTAACATTGGCTCTCTTTGATATCATTCTCTTTCTCACATTTTGCGGGAGGCTAATGTTATGGCTAATTTCTTAGCCAAACTTGGGTGTAATTTAAGGGGTTTTAAAGAATTTTCTAAAAATACTTTACCTAGGAAGCTTCAAGGTTTGGTTAGATTCGATCACTCTGGTCTTCCTTATATTTATTTTTTTTTTCTTATCTTGTTGCTCTTTTTTTTATGGTTTTTTATGAAATACTTCATCAATTTTTATGAAGTTAGTCTGGGGAAATTTTAGTTGTGGTCAGTCTATTTATTGTTGGTGTTCTATCATGGTATTTTTTAGGTGATGTATCCCGTTTGTAGTGGAACTGTTTGAGTATTATACTGCTTCTTCATTTATTATTTATCTTGTTCTCTATTTGGGGGTCTCCTTATATATTCCTAGAGATCTTTTTGTTGTTGGTCGAGATTATGGGTTTGTGTATTAATGCCCAATTTTGCTATTACGGTGTTTTTAAATTTATTTGGTATGGTTATGATTGTTTCTTGCTGGATTTAACTTTTTGCACCTATACTGGTCATATTCTCCTCCTCTGGTTATTGGAGGGCTGAGGGGTCATATTAGTGGGTTGAGTGTTAAATTTCAAGTTAGTAACAATGTTTGGCATTACTGGGCCAATTTGTCTCTTTGTATTTCTTATGTTATTGAGCTTCAGATTTACTACATTCATAATTATTTTAGTATTTTAATTTCTAGTGAGGCTCTATCTGGCTTTTTCTATGATATCCATCTACTGAGGTGGATCTTGTGGTAGAGTTGTGCTTATGTTGGCCTTTTTATTTACGTCTATAAGGTCAATTTTTTTTTTGTAGGTGGTTTGAGTTTGAGCAACAAGTGCTTAGTTATTATTATCTTGATTTTTCTTAACTCATGGGGTATTTTTTTGCAAGACAAGTCAGATACTACTTTGATGAGCCAGAAAGTTTCATGGTTTTTGCTCATTTCTACTATTCCGACCAATGAATTCCTTCTTTCTTTTTTGGTTTTGAGACTTTTTTGTATTGATCTGGGGGTTGACGGGCTATTTATATTTCTTTGCATTATCGGTAACATCTCCCTAGGGCTGTTTGCATGTGTTTCTTTAAGGCTGCTCTTTTACTATCTTAATAACTCTCTTATGGAGATGCTATTATGTCATAACAGACTATATGCATTGGGTGAATGCACGTTTATGTTTCCTTGTGATTACAATTTTTTCTTGCACATGTTACTAAAATTTGATCCTTTATGTGCTTTTTATTGGCCTCCTATTAATTATGTTTCGTGTTATACCCGTGTGACGGTTAATGATGCTTTATGGGCTAAATTTTTTTTATGGGCCTATACTTTTCCTGTGCTACACCTGTGTGATATGTGTAGATTTTATCTTATTGCTTATGGTAATATCTTTCCTCCCTTGTGGTTGCATTTACATGCTGAGATTGTCTCATTCCTTACATGTTATTATCAATTACAAATTTATCTTTAATTTTAAATTACTTACTTTATTAAATTATTTTCATATCTTATTTTGTAACATTTTGTTTTGTAGCCGCTACTCTTTTCAGGTGTGTTGCAATGTGGTTTTTGCTCGCAAGACTCCTTCTTTTGGCAGAAAGTCTGCGCATAATGCTAATTTCTAGATCTTTCTTCTTTTGGTGCTGGTTCCTGGAAGACCTAGAATGTTTTTATATTGTCATGTATTATTTTATTAGAGGGGACCTTTGGCTCGTATTTTTTTTTATTTTTGCTTTTTTGTAGCTGGTTTGAGCATTACTAAGCTGAAGGTCCCCATTAAGGACATTGTAATTTTTTTTTAATAATACATAGGCCCTTCCATTGGTTTTTAACTAAAAAAAAGTATTTTTAATAATTCATCAACATTTAAATTCTCTCTCTTTGTGTGCTCATTTACTCTGGTGATTGCGGTTTCTCCTGTAGTTGATCGTGGTTTCCAGTGTAGCTTTTGGTTGGATTTACTCATTTCGTTCTATAAGTGTTGTTACTGCTATTTTTCATTCCATCATCCGTCCTTAAGGCCTCTTGGCCTTAGGTTTTTGTGGCTCTATTGGGATGGTGGTTGGTCCATCTTCCTCTCCGCCAAATCCTTGGGATAGGCCTCTAGCAAGTTTTATGGTTGAGAATAAAGGTATATTTATAACAATGGTAATGAAAGCACCCCTAAATCTCATTCTTTTCTAGTTGTGGTTGCTGGTGCTTCATCTTCCAAATATCATATATTATCTTTTCCTAAATCCTCTATAAAAGGTTTTAAAAATATTTTAATGTCTGATGAAGATATTGTTAAATTAGCTTCTCTTTATCAATTTACTCTAGTTAGAAAATTTTTTATATGTCAACCTAATCTTGATTCTATCCAGCTATTTTTATATAATTTGAAGCTGTCTTGTGTTTTCTCCATTGGTTTGTTGGAAGCTAGTCATATAGCGATCCAAATCTCAAATGATTTGGACTATAGCCATGTAATTGCAAGGATAACACATTACATAAACAGTTGCCAAATTAGATTGTTAAAATGGACTCCTTATTTTGATATTAAGGAAGAATCTCTAATTATTCCTATATGGATTTGTTTTTTAATTTATGATTACATTTCATTAATTTGCACATTTTACATGCATTAGGTTCAATTTTTGGTAGAACATTACAAACAGATCAATCAATGGCTTCTCAGATGAGGCCCTCTATAGCTTGGATTCTTATAGAAATGGATATTACAAAAAACATCCAAAAGAGGTTTGGCTTGGATTAGAAATGTCTGGTTATTTACAAAAAGTGGAGTTTTAAAATATACCTAATTTTTGTGCTCATTTTAAGGTCCATGGTCATTCGATAAATGAATGTTTCATGGTTCATGTGCATCTAAAAAAGCCTAATATAGAAGTGAAAAATATGGATAAGTCTAACAAGGGAGAATCTAATGATAAAGGCGCTAATGCTCATACTCATTTGAGTCCTCTTAATATGGATTCTGAGGATGTCCTAGAAACTTTAACTTTAGATAAATTCATTAGGGAATTTGACAAACCTTGGAAAAACACACAAATTATGGAAGGTACCACTAAACTTTGTTCAGTTTTTCCTTTAACATGTGGATTGATTAGTAACAATATTGATGGTGGCTCTAGTGTCCCTAATAGCTCCCACTCTAAGTAGTTTGTAGAATTAGGGGGACGGGATGAAGTTTTGCATAACGATGATGTTACTAGTGCTTTACCTCAAGGTCATTGTTCTTTAGATCATAGAAATATGAATTTATTGATGACGATGTTATTGAGGAGGAGGAGAGTTTGCCTCAAGCTAATGGTTTTCTTATGGATAATCAAGAAGGTATAAACATTGTTTCTATGTCACCCCCTTGTTCAAAAGAAAATGTTGATAATAATGAGGGAAGTGTTACTATAGTTGAAAAGAAGAAAAATAAGAACAATAAGAGTATTATTGGTCACACTCTTAGTGTTACGCGTTCCTCAAATATCTCATCTTCTTCTAATGGCTAAATCTCTTATATAAAACATAAGGGGTGTGTGTGTTACCCTATCTAGAGATTGGGTTTGAAATTTTATAGGATTCATAATATTAATGTGCTTGTTTTCATTGAGGCTTTAATTTCGTCTTATAAATTGGAAGCTACCCATAAGAAGTTGTGCTTTGATTTGGCTTTTGATAATTGCTCTAATAAAATTTAGATTTTTTGGAAGCATTTGGTGAATTTAGATATTATTAATGATTTTCATCAAATATTGAATCTAAATTTAATTTTTTATAATTCTCTTGTTATGCATCCTTTATTTATACTTCTTGCTCTAGATTTGAAAGAAAAATTTGTTGGAGATAGCTTTCTGAAATTTCTTCTAGTTTAAATGCTCCTTTGATGGTTGGTAGTGATTTTAACAATATTTCAAATATTGCTAAAAGAATTGGAGGGAAACCTCCTAACTTCCATGCAATGGAAGATTTTAATGACATGATTTTAAATTGAAACTTACATGATATTAGTTTCTTTGGAATTACGTTTACCTGGAATAAGGCTACTATGTGCCAAAGATTAAATCAGATTTTATTTAATGATGTGTGAATTTCTTCTTTTCCTATTACCCTCATTGAGCATTTGAATAGAACTTTATCAGATCATTCTCCTCTTCTTTTAATTATTTCTGTGCATATTGTTAATAATCATCCACCTTTTAAGTTTCAAAACATGTGGCTTGTTGATGAGTCTTTCCTCAATATTTTAGAGAGAAATTGGTATTTTTCTTTTTAATGATAATGTTGGGGGTCTGACTAGATTGTGTTTTATGCTTAAGAGACTTAAGATAAATTTAAATAGGTGGAACAAATGTGTTTTCAAGAACATTTTGTCTAACATTATGCAGGTTGAGAATATGGTTACTATTACTGATAATAAGTATAAGACTGATTCCTCTTTTGAGAACCTCTCTTTATTGAATAAAACTATATAAAAAAAATTGTTTAATCTTATAAAAAATTAAAAAGATTTTTTTGAGATAAAAGACTTTTTATATATTTTGGTTGAGGGTGACAGAAATACCAAATTCTTTCATAATATTGCTAATCACAAAAAAGTTGCTTGTTACATCCATTAAATTACTAGCTTAATGGGTCTTCTAATGATTTACCATAGTTGATTAATGATTATGGCATTGACTATTTTAAATATGTGTTAAAAAAAGTTTTTTATCCTAATTTGATTATTGATTTCTCTTTTATTCCTACTCTTATTGTCAAGGAGTATAATATGATTCTTACTAAGGTGCTTTCTAAAGAGGTAATTTGGCTCACTATTAAAAGCATGAATGCTGATTATGTATCCAACCCTAATGGGTTTACAACCAAGTTTTTCCTGAAGTCCTGGGCTATTATTAAAGGTGATTTAGTAAATTTTGTAGTAGATTTCTTCATGGGTTATACATACTCAAAATTCTTTACATATACTTCCATAGCTTTATTACCTAAAAAAGATGTTGTTAACTTTTGGGAATATTTTCATCATAATAGTGTTGACCTCATGTTTTTAACTTTTGGAATATATCGGGCATGTTGTGTGATAAAAAAGTACCCCTCAAACTTAAGGGAAAATTCTATAAGATGGTAGTGAGGCCTGCAATGCTTTATGGTGCTGAATGTTGGCCATTAAAAGAGAAGCATAATACTAAGTTAAGTGTGGCAGAGATGAGGATGGTCAGGTGGATGAGTGGATTTTCCCTTAGAGATAGGATACGAAATGAGCATATATGTGAAAAGGTTGGAGTAGCTCCAGTAGAAGATAAGATTAGAGAGAGTCGCCTTAGATGGTTTGGTCACATAAAACGATGGCCTTACAATGAGGTCACTAAGACCCACTTGGGTTTCTTTCAAGTGACCTAGTGATTGGGAAGTCTCTACTCCCTGATCACATAGGTCCTGGATAAGACCCAAACTAAACTCAATAAAATTCAATCCCACCTTTTAATCCAGCTCTTGGATCAACCACCAATCAACCATCAATCAATTCTCAATCAACATTCAATCAACTTCCAAATCTCATCCAACCATTAACAAGCATCTATTTGATTATTACTGGTATGGATAAGCCACCCCTAATCATCTAAATCCAAAACTCAATCCAATTATAAGGTTTCAAACCAAATCCAAGGGCTAAGGTCCTGAAACCCTTTTTAGGGGAATTTTCAGACCTCATGAAATAGTCTAATGACCTCTATTTTAGGGTTTATCAATTGCATTTTTTAGGCATGTTAATAAGGTTAACCATCCAAATTTGAGCTCAATATGACATTCCTAGAGTTGAAATAGAATCGTTTCCCAAAGGCTGCAAAACCTTCAGTTATTTATAACCCATGCCACTGGACTTGCCATCCTATGGATCTTTTCCTTGCAACCCTTTTCAAACCTTCCAAGCACTTCCATGACCTTCATTAGGACCTATTGATCAACACTCTACACCTTTTTGATTTAATTTGACCCAAAATTGACTAGGGCTCAAAATGACCAAAATGTTTTTATCTTTCCCCTAAGTTCAATCCAACCTTCTTACCTCAACCCTCAAAACCCATCCCAATGAATCCTAAACACCACTAGGAACACATTGGACCCGAACCCACACTTAGATTTGACATGGTTGACTAATTCAACCATGGTTGACCAAGGTGACCCTTAAGGGGTTTAAATACCTATTTCCAACCAAATGCCATTCTCTTGGCTTGAACCACACCCATTGAGTTCATATGATCAATTTAAACTCAATGGAATCAACTTTTGATCTTAGGTGAACTTGGTTTATCAAGTCAACCAAGTTCAACCAACCCTTCCATACACCCCCATTTATTCAAACCTCTTCCCCAAGACCTATCCAAACTCATCCAAGTCTATGGGGTAACCCTTTGGGTGACGAAGAGAGCCCTCTTGGAGACCCAAGCCTTGGTCTTACTTGGGCTAGCCATTTTACTTGGCCAAAGTGTCCAAAGAAAGGTTCCCCTTGAGCTATTTTCTAATCCTAGCCCAATTAAACCCAACCCATAGTGGCCTTGGGTTTCCCTTAACCCAATACACCTTCCCTAGTCAACCCAACCATTGGGTCAACTTGAGTTAGGAGTTAGGATGTTAAAACCTCTTGGGATTGAGGCAACTGCCATCTTAAGCCCAATACCTCAACTAGGTGGCCCTAGGTCCAATGCACCTACCCTAGTCAGCCAGCCTTTGGGTTGACTTTGGCCAACCTCTATGCTAGCCCAAAATGGTCAAAACCACATTAAATCGAACCATCTCCCACCTTAGGGAAATTCAAACCCAATTTCTGCTTTCATTGGATACACTAGAGCCTAATCCTCCACCTCTGACCCATGGTATGGTCTGACTTGGGCAATGCCCAAACTGATCCAAAACGTATAGGTTTGGGTCAACCCGATCCATCCAAAATAATTGGACTCCCGCAAGTCCAACTAAGCTTACATTCGAGCTCATCATATCCCCATCACCCTTTCCAGGCCAGCCCGACCCAGACCCTGACTGGCGACGATCGGAACTAATAGAGAATGAGCTCCATTGGTCCCCCACTTTGGGTCTGATCCAAAGCCTTCCAAAGGCTGGGCTTGCCAGCTTCAACCTCACAGACCTTGGGGAGGATGTCCCCTTCCACCTGAAGGCCATCTAATGGTTTGCCCATATAATTCCGGCCATCCGAGCTCACAGGAGTAAGCTAAATAGGGGGTAATCCACCAGACATCCACATTCAAATTCAATCTCCCAGAATCATTCCATAGAGATCTCTAGGTGATCCGACCATCCACCAGCCCCGACACATGAAGGAGAACCATTTGCCTTTATCTTCCAAAGCTTCTGAAGAAAAAAACCCATTAATTGGGACTTTCTTCATAGTATAAACCTTCTCCCGAGCTCCTAGATAGGTAGTGGTGGTCAAGTTTAAAGAGAATCTTCAACTCAATAGATTTCCACTGTTAGATTGAAAGTTTCAATCATCCTGATCCTTTTTATGAATTTTCATGAGATTTAACAAGAGGGATCGCTCGAATCACACTAGGGAATGTCTACGACTTTGAGTTCAAGTGTGAGGTTGAAGATACAATCCTAGCTGTTGATCTCAGATCAACGGCTCGAATTAAATCTTATATTATAAAAGACATTTAATCCTGACCATCTGATATTTCATTCGATGACTACGGATAATGTGACCTTAATCCAATCAGTCGCTAATCATTGCTTAGCCAATCAAGAGATGTCGTGTGGAAAGCAAGCGGTTGATTGGGTAATTAGTGGTTTAAAATTCACATAAGAGCTCAAAATTTCAAAAATTCATATATCCCTTCACACTTAACTATTTTAGGTGTTCTTTGGCTCATTGGAAAGATCATTGAGAGATCTACAAAAGCCCTATGATCCCAAGCCTTAATTGTGTCAATATCAGTCTTAATTTTAGTTTAAATGTTTTGCTTATTATTATATTTATGTGCTTGATTGAAGTTACCATGTGGTTTAATTTGTGTCGATCCTTCATAGGATAATGAGATCTAGTGGTGTTGGAATTTGGTATAATAATAGTCCATCAAAGTCCAATATCGAAGATAATAAACCTTTGTGGGGTTATATGCCAAAAATAGGTAAAACTTCAAAAGGAGGTGACAATATTGCATTCAAATGGAATTATTGTAATGCCACATACAAATGATCATATTATAGAGTGCAAGTTTATTTATTGAAGATTAATGGTCATGAAATTAAAGGATGCCTGAAGATAAGCTCATTACAAATGGCTGAATTGCAAAGGAAAATCAGTAAAGCTGAGCAAACGAGTAAAAAAGATATTCCAAAATATATTCCACTTCCATGCACCCATGCTTCATATCCTTCATCATCTTCATCAATTAAAAGTGATGA
Organism: Dendrobium huoshanense; assembly: GCA_016618105.1. Taxonomy (NCBI): domain Eukaryota; kingdom Viridiplantae; phylum Streptophyta; class Magnoliopsida; order Asparagales; family Orchidaceae; genus Dendrobium; species Dendrobium huoshanense. The sequence continues at coordinate 65,214,372 of CM028353.1, forward strand.
TAGTATTGTAAATAAAGGGCCTTTTTGGATGGAGGGATTTGAACCAAAAAGAAGAAAATATGTTATAGATAATGCTTTAGAGAAATCATTTAATTTACAAATGAGAGAACAACTAGATGGGGAAATAGCTAGAATATTTTGCTCAGCTGGACTTCCTTTTAACCAAACAAGGAATCCACATTACAAGAATGCCTTTACCTACAGATGCAATAATAATCTTATAGGATACGTGCCACCAGGATATAATGCCATTAAAATGAAGTTATTGCAAAGAGAGAGATAATATTGAGAAGTTACTTGAGCCTACTAGAGGAGTTTGAAAGGAAAAAAAGAGTTACTTTGGTTTGTGATGGGTAAACAGATCCACAAAGAAGGCTACTTATCAACTTCATGGCTGTAATAGAGAGTTATCATATTTTTATCAAAGCTTTAAAGAGTGAAGGACAATATAAGGGTAAGTTCTTCATTTTTAATTTAATCAAAGAAGTTATTATGATGGTGGGCCTTTAAACATCATCCATGTTATTATGGATAATGCATCTATTTGTAGAGCTACAGATCTACTTATAGAGCAAGCCTATCATCATATTTTTTAGACACCATGTGTTATACATATTCTTAATCTTTCCATAAAGAACATTTATGTAGCTAAGAATATTGAGGCAAACAAAATCACCTACAATGAAAGTCATTGGATCACAGTGATTTTTGGAGATGCAGTTATAATTAGGAATTTTGTTATAAATCACTCCATGAGACTCTATGTTAAATAATTTCTCTAATTTGAAGATGTTTGCAGTTGTTGAAACTTGGTTTGCCTCAGTTATAGTGATGTTGAGAAGAATAAAAAAAATAAAAAATTATCTTCAAGCTATAGTGATCAGTGACAAATGGTTCTATTATGGGAAAGATGATGTTGGAAAAGCTATATAAAGGAGAAGATTTTAGATGATTTATGGTAGAATGATGGTGGAATGAGATTGAATACATCATAAATTTTATAAATCCAATTTATGAGATATTGAGAGTAGCTGATATGGATGTCTTGTTTACATCTCATTTTTGAGATGCGGGATTCCATGCTAGCCAAAATAAAATAAATTATATATAGATAAGAGAGGAAGGCACTTCATGAAGACTCAAGCTTCTAAGTTAATATTTATGTTATTTTAGAAGATAGATGGAGCAAAATTAATACATCTTTACATTGGTTGGCTCACTCACTAAATGACAGGTAAATTTCAATTTTTTTTTATTATTAATTCACAATTTGTTATTTAACTCTTTAATTTTTTTTTTAATTTTTTTCATTTTAATGTTATTTGAAGATATTTAACTAAAGAATAGCTTCAAGAGGATCCTCAAAGAGTTTCTCCATTTATAGATTAAGAAATTTCAAATATGAGGAAGACATGTTTGAAACGTTATTTTACAAAATGAGGAGAGAAGAAGTGTCAATATTGAGCTTGCTAAATTTTTTGGTTATTTAGAGGACTTTGGTCACCAAGAGTCATTGCATGATAGGTGGAGAATTCATCCAAAAATGTAGTGGATTATACATGGAGCTTCAACACCTATACTTCAAACAATCATCATAAAATTATTTGGCCAAGTTTTATCCTCATCTTGTTATGAAAGAAATTGGAGCACATATTCATTCTTCCAATCAATGAAAAGAAATAAAGTTACTTTATAATAGGCTGAAGATTTAGTTTATGTGCATACAAACCTTCGGCTTCCCTTAAGAAAAACTCCAACTTATATGGAAGGAGACAAATGGATGTGGGATGCTGCTGGTGATGGATTTGAATCTCTTGAGGATATGTGAATATTAGAAAGTGCTAATCTTTCACTTGATAAACCTGAATTTGAAGCTATGATATTTATTGAAGATGATATAGAAATTTAAAGACAAACCACTGAAGAAGCGAATACTATCATTCCTTCTATTGAATAATTGAAACTGTTTACTATAAAATAAATAAATAAAGAGAGAAGGAAACAGAATAACAAACTTGCCTCCGAGTCGAGCCCACCAGGAGGAGTTGATCACCAAAATGACACTTTGCTTCGCTTATGTAACTTCCTACGTGATACAAAACCTCCTAAAGATTGCTTATTTTGACACTCTCGCTATTCATCTATTCAAGAAGTAAAAAAATGAGAGGAGGTTTAGGGTTCACCTTTTGTATCCTCTTATTCATCGTCATTGTCTGATGTTGCTTCACAGGAAGTGTAGAGATTACAAGTGTCGCTTCTCTGACTTCCAGTGGTTTTTTGACTTCATCACTTCGTAGGAGGTGTAGTGATTGCATGGTTGCTTCTTTGGCTCCTTATCATTATTCAACTTTGCTCTTTCGGCTTCACCTTTGATGTGCGACTTTGTCCTCCAAAAGGAGATAAGGGAGAGTCCACCTCTCATCTTCTCTTTTAGTCATTGCTATTTGGCTTGCTTCCTTTATAAAAAGTGCGGAGACCACACGAGTCACTTCTTTGATCCCTTAATTATTATTTGGCTTCATTGCTTTGTAGGAGGTATATAGATTATATGAGTGGCTCCTTTAACTCCCTTATTACTGTTCAATTGTGCTCCTTCAATGACTACCCTAGTCGAATTTAACTATGCCCAAGCTGACTCCTTTTTTATGCATATTATAAAATATAATATTATAATATAATAATAATAATAATAATAATAATAATAATAATAATAATAATAATTATAATAATAAGAAAGAATTACAAATGAGAGAATTTCAAATAGGTGTCGAAGAGCTGTGCCATCGATCTTAGATCTGGGAAGATGGTTTTAAAATTTGAAGATTGCACCGTGATCTTAAACCCAGGCGAATGGTTTTAAATTCGAAGCCCTAGCGCCATTTATCATAGATCTGGGCGAGATGAAATAAAATGCGAAGACTGCACATAGTTGATCATAGATCCTGGTGGGATGGTTTAAATTTGAAGGCCCTATGCTGTTGACCTTAGGTCTAGGTCGGAAGAAATTTTGGCAAATGCCACCCTAATTTCTCCCTCAGTGGGGAGGTGACATCTGGATGCTGCAAAATTTCCTCAAAATCCAGAGAGAAATTGAATATTTATTCAACTAAAATGTTAAAAATTGACTTTTAAATATTAATTAACTAATTTAGTTAATTAAGATTTTATAAAAATTAATTTGATTAATATTAATCAAAATAATATATTAATTGAGATTTTTAAAGTCTCCGATATCATCAAATGCATGGAGACAGAGAACCTACAAACACTCATTCTCCTCTAGTTCCCCTAAATCTAAATATTTTATTCTTTTAAAGACCTTTGCAATCATTATTAGGATTAAGCTTATTTGAATAGTTACTAAGAGCCTATTTATAAAATTTTTGATAAGAATAAAGGGGCAAGCATATTCTTCCATTATTTTTACCGTACTTCTTATTATTCTCTCAAATGTCATCCTACAAGAATGAGAGCTACTTGGATGTTATCAGTTCATTCAGAAGACTATTATGAAAAGCTTCGAATATCTTTAAATGAGATTATTTCGACTGTCTCTAAATGAGATCTTTCTTTAAGAGACTTTAACGTAAGTAACATTAAGTGGAAGACTTTGAATTGTTGTAATATTTCAAAAGAGGTTCCTCTTAAAATGTTGGAGGTCTCTGACTATCAAAATATCACATCTCTTTCTGTAGCTAAATTGAAAAAACTTGCAATAAAGCATTTCATCTCCTCCATAAACTTAGAGTTGATTTTTGATCACTCAATGTACATTTAATTTAAAACAAATTGAATAGCATTTTTAATCCAAGAGTCTTAAAATATAAGAGCATTTCAAATTTGAGAGCATTAGAAATTTGAAAATTTTAAAGTCTGCGATCATTTTAAATAAAAATTACAAAATTTGAGAAATTTTAGAATATGAGAGAATTTATTTTTTAAAATGAAACCTTTAAGTATGAGAATTTAAAAAAATTCAAAAGTTTTAAAATTTAGATTAATAGAATTAATTATAAAATTTGATTTTTTTATGTTAGTTGATCTTTTTTTTAAGAAAAGCATAAATGCTTCATTATAAAAAAACTTATTACATCCTATTGGCAATTGATTCCTCCTTTAACACTTTAGTAAAAGTGGGAGGAATCTTATTCATCACTAAATCATCCCAAATGAAAGAACTAATACTTTCATAGTTAGCACATAGGTCCGCTAACTTATTGCAATCTCTACTAACACAACTAAAAATTACATAATTAAAATCTTTAATAAATGATAAGTCTCTCAATTCATTTCTACCTTTCCTTATAATTCCTTGAATGAAGTTAATGACATTTTGATTATCTCCTTCTATGATAATTCCTTTGTAAGCATACATCCAATCTCTAGTGACCTCTTTGATAGAAAGAATAACTTGAAGTTCCAAGGAAGTGATGTCCCAATGAATTAGCTTCTTGCCAAATGCCATAAAAAATCTTCCTCTATGATCTCGAAATACTCCTCCAATCCCGGCCTTGTAAGAAGTATTTAGTGAAGCATAAACATTCACTTTTACCCAATCGGGTGGAGGGGGATGCCAAATTCCATCAAACAACCTAACCGGTTGGTTGACACCCCAGATACCCAAGTTCATACTATTTAAATTCTTGGAAACTGCAGCATAACTCACCGCATTAGTGGCCATCAGCCAAGAGCTTGATTGGCTGCCTTCATGCACAAGTTCATTCCTAGCTCTCCATGATAAATAAACCAAGTTGCAAAAGAGATTGATCAGCCAAAGATTTTTGCTTTGAAGCCATATGAAACAAGTTTCAAAAGAATTGAAACTAGGAATTCCAAAACCCCATTTGTTCAAGTTTTGGATTGCTTCATTTAATCTCCAAGATTTAATAACTATATGTTCAATGTCTTCAGGTTTTTCACATCCACCTGGGAAGCTTTCCAAATTTTGTAGTCTTCTGAGAAAGAGAAATTGCATTTTAGGAATGGCTTTGTGTAGAAGTCTCCACCAAAAGTTTTCCACTTTAGAGCTTAGTTTAACCTTTTTAAGCCAATCACATTCATGAAAAACCACAGATTGTTCTTCTAAATGCTCCAAAGCCATTGCCGTAATTGTCTTTCATGGAATCAAATGGATTAATTCCAACTTTTCTTCTACCTCTTCACCCGAGATTTTAACATCATTTATCAACTTTACATGTTCTAGAACACAGATTTCTTCTATCTTTGCTACGTTCTAGCACCCATTAGAAATTAACCTATCCACCATGAAGTCATAGTATACCTTATCTTGCACAAATGGTTGCCATTTATCTAAACTTCTATCCAATACCCATATATATTTGAATACATTCAAAGATCTTCCATTTGAAATCCTCCAATTGACAATTGTTTTAGAAACTATTCCCCACTTCTAAGAAGTTTCCAAGCAATTGAGCCTGAATTGCCCGAGGAGTTGCTATCCAAAATTCTGCCATATTTAGGTACTAGGAGCTTATGCATTAATGCTTCTTTGTCCTGCAAATACTTCCATGCCAGTTTAGCTCTTAGTGGTCCAACTTTCTTCACACTTGGCACCAAACCACGTCCTCCTTGGGATTTCGATTTGCCTAGACATTCCCAACTTACATAGTGAATACCATTTCTACCATCACATTTGCTCCATATAAAACTCCTGCATAGTTTGTCAATTTCATTCAAAATACTTTTGGGAACCAAAGAAAGGGATGAGTGGAATGTAGGGAATGAAAGCAACACAAATTTGACCAATGTCAAACGGCCGGCCAAGGAAATGAACTTCCCCCCCAGACATTTAACATACTTTGAACTTTATCCAAAAGAAACTAGAAGTAAGCTTTGCAAAGTCTTCTTAAAGTCATTTTGATGCCCAAGTATGAAAACTCCTTTATCTCCTTTAGGTTCATGGCTCTATCAAATTTTCTCCTTCTTCTTCTTTTGACAGATTTTCCAAACAACACTCCCGATTTTTTTTTTTGATTCACACATAGGCCCATCCAACTACAAAAGTCCATGATTATGCTTTTAACGTACTTGATCATCTTCATTCTAGCTTTAAAAAAAACCATGATATCATCGGTGCAAAGAAGGTGGGAGATCAAAGGCCCATTTGGAGAAATTTGAATGCCAATCGAATCCTTTTTTTGATAAAATGCATTGGATAATAATTGAGCACATAAAATGAACAAGAATGGAGATAATGGACACCCTTGACGAAAACCACTTTTTGCTTCTATCCAATTGGACAATTTTCCATTTATGGATAATGAAAAGTAAGGCTTAAAAACACAATCCATAACAAGATTAGAGAAACTAGATGGAAAGCCAAAATATTCCAAAGCCTTATATAACGTTGGTCAATCCATTAAATCATAGGCTTTCTTCATATCTGTCTTAAAGGAAACTAGACCTTTTGAAGATTTAGAGTACCTGAATTTGTGGAAGACTTCATGGAATACCAAAACATTGTCCGATAGTGATCTACCTTTCAAGAATGCCACTTGCTCCACCGAAATAAGTTTATGAATGACAAGCAATAGTCTATTCTAGATCATCTTCACTGCTATCTTGTAAATTGAAGTACATAAACTGATTGGTCTAAAGTTGGAGAGAGATAAAGGATTCTTTACCTTATGAATCAAAATAATAAATGTTTTTTTCTAGTCCTTGCACATACTCCTAGTTTTGAAGAAATCATTCACTACATTCCATATATCTACCTTGATTATAGACCAATATGCCTTGATAAAGGAATACGAAATCTCGTCTTTGCCCGAAGCTATGTTTCCACCCAGCTCATGGATAACCTTCTCCATATATTCACAAGTAAACTCACTGTTCAAAACAAAAGAGTCTTCTTCCCTTAATGTCTTCCACGGTTTAGGCCATCCCATCATAGTGCACTCCCTTTATTTCCGTTTATTTTTGAAATAATTGTTGAGAACATTTTCCACCTGATTTTGATCTTCCACTATCAACCCATTCTCATCTTTTATTCTATGAATAAAGTTTATATTCCTTCTTGCACTAGCGTAGGCATGAAAAAAACTAGTCTGTGCATCTCCTTCATTCAGACATTTTACTTTTGCTCGCTGCCTCCACCATGTGCATATATGAGCTAAAGTAGAATTCAAACTTTCCATCTTTACCTTCAATAGCCAAGCTTCATGTTCGGACATAATAAATCCGCACTCTACTTCCTTAATCTGCAGCTCCAGTATTTGAATTTTCAGGTCCTCTTTTAATTGATTCATTTCCTTGTATTTGGCCTTACTCCAATAAAACAAAGCTTTAAAAGCTCTATTCATTTTTTGGTTCAAGATGTGAGGAGGATCCCCACAAACTTTTCTCCCCCAAGACTTCTTCACAACACCCGAAGATGTTGGAATTGATGCCCACACCTCTTCGAATTTAATCTGTTTATTACAAGATTTATTGAAGTTCAGTAGATTCAATAAAATAGGACTATGATCTGATGCAATCCTCACCAAATGCCTCACCACCATCTAAAGAGACGAGTTAATGGCTACTGAGTTGAGAAGGCACCTATCCAGCTTTTTCAGCTCCCTTTTTGTTGTTGCACCATGTAAATTTGGGCCCAATACTTTCAACTTCATGTAAATCATTACAAGTAATAAATGCCTTCATCTCCTTGTGACCAAGAGAATAAACAAACTCCCTTCCTCCCTTCTTCTCCTCCCTTGATAGCAAGCAATTGAAATCACTACCCACTACCATAGGGACTTCTTTAGACACATGATGCTCCAATCTTTCCCAAAGAAATCTCCTTCTATAATTGTCCATGCTACCATATACTGTTGCAATCTTCCATTTCCCACTGTTGGGAACTTCTAACTCCCCAACCACAAATTGGGAAGAGAATTCTAAAACTTTGAATGAAGCTATATTCTTTTTCCATAGCACCATGATACCACCAGATAAGCCTTCAGATGGGACATGAAAGAAATCCTAAACCATACCTATCATTAGATTAGCATCTCTTTTATTAATTGAAGATAACTTGGTTTCAAGCAACCCAATAAAGAAAACCCCATGCTCCTTAGTAAATTCTTTAAAATATAGGGAAGCTTTTCTTTTTTTTTTGCTCCCCTACAATTCCAAAAGCCTATGGAATAATTAATTGAATGTTAGGGGAAGGTTTCCCCAAATTCTCCTTCAACTCACCTTCTACCCTTCTATTCCTTGGGATTGATTTAATTGGACCCAAACCTTTAAGTTGATTCATACCTTTCTTTTTTGTCTTTATTGAAATATCACCTGAGATGTTCATTTGAGATTTTCCTCTTCTGCATCCCCCTTATCAATGGCTTCATCTTCTTCTATATTCACAGGAACTATAGAGTTTTCCACTTCCTTTGTCTTCAGAATAGTATTATCTTCAGGAATTTGATTCAGCAGATCAAATTAATTTTTAATGTTAATAGTATCAGACTTATTAACAGCAATTTCTCCTTCTTTTAAGGGCATATCATTTGACTTTAACTGAGAGGGATTAATAATTATTTCTTACTGTAAATCCTCAGCCCGAGAATCATTAACCAACTTGGAACCTTTGATTTGTTTCTCTGCACTATTAATTGAAACTTCCAGATTTTTTTGTTGCCATTATTTTCCTTGTCTTTAGTTTCCACGGGCTTTTTTGAATCTTTCCAACCTGGTCTAATCCTGGTGTTTTTGAATTTCAGATTCCTGATTCTTTTCCTCCCATAATCTATATGGATCCATAGACCATAACCCTCTTCATCAATCTCTTTTACTTCTTCAACTGTATTTCCTACCTTTGAAACAGGCTTTATTGTGGCTACCAAACCTTCATCAGATTCATTTGATTGATAAGCTTCCATCTTTGTTACTGCAATAGCCTCTAGACAACTACTCTCATATGTCCTATTTTTCCACATCTGAAACATAAATCAGTAATTCTTTCATACTCAAATTTTTGGTAGAATTTGTCGGAGCTTCCTTCCACCCATGCTCCTAAAGGTAGCCTATTCTCAAGATTGATCTAAACACAGATCCTGGAAAACTCCCTTCTTCCCCATTGAAACCTATTTTCATAAACTAAATACGGAGTTTTAATCATGGAAGCGATTCTACGCACATTCACTTCATCCCAACATTGCAAAGGGAGGTTTGGCATCCTGATCCACACAGGAGCCGTCAAACCTTTTAGAGAATTAAGCTGAAACATTGGAAACCACTTGTCTAAGCTAATGATATGCCCATTCACATACCACGGTCCACTAGAAAGCACTGAATTAAGAGCATTTGGGTCTTCAAAAGCACATAAGACCCATCCTCCTCCAAGCAGAGTAATATGGAACTTTCTGAATTGTGACCATTGTCTCCATAGCACAATACCAATAACATGATAAGGCACAAATTCTCCAAATACCTTGACTACCAGAGATTTCATCAATCTGTTGGTATTTTCTAACTCTTTTTGTTTGTTGAGTTTAACCACACGATCTTCACATGAGCATTCTCCATAATCAAAATCAATCACTTTGAAATTTGTTCTCTTCTTCGATGCATTGGTGGCCATCTTATCAGATTGGATTGGTACTTTTTCTCTAAGATTGTTCTCATTACTGCAGTTGTCTAAATTTGCTGAAATACATTCATGAACTTTGATAGAGTCATCAGCAAACAATGGGGCCTCCTCCAATTTTTCCATTACAAAATTTTTATAAACATTTCCTTCTTTAGAGATAGGGGATGAGCAGCAATCCTCATAAACATTCTGCAGCACAGCTTTGGCCGAAATCATATCAGATTTGGGTTTAATTACTTCTGAATCAACAATGGAAGATTGACAACCAATTTTCAGACCTCTTTGCATAACAGAGAAGCTGAGCACTTCCTCCAAGAAATCCTTAATCACCTTCTTACCTTTTCCAGTATACTCCAATGGTTTCTTTTGTTGGATAAAACCCCCTTCATTGATTACAAAGGCTCCAGCATTTTTGAACCTTTGTTTGGACTCCAGATCAAACATACAGCTTGCGTCACCAAAAGCAGGTGGAGACGATCCATTGATTGGACAAGGAAGGATACAGACAATATTGGATAAAGTCCGATGAACATCAGTGGTGTCGGAAGGTGGAGGATGACGGCCCTCCACCGTCATCAATCAGTGGAGAAAATTGCGGGAGGTAAAAAATTTGAAAATGGAAACATTCTCTCTCTAGAAAATCTGAGACATTCTCTCTCTAGGAAAATTGAGAGCCTTCCAATGTTATGGAGAGTTTATCAATTAAATTAATTTTTGAAAGATAATGCAGAAAAGGCGCGCTAGCGGGTGGGGGGAGGGGGGGAGGAGTTTTCACCAAAAATGACATATACAACATTACTTTTCGGTTGTTTAAAAACTCATAAACTCTCCATAATAATTCAAACAACTTAACATACTCAAACTGAACTCCTTTGCATGCTCTCAAAAGCTCCCCAATACGAGCACCTACAGCTATTTATGGGTTATATCCTCTGCAACTACAAGCCCCATCTACTGCAACTATTGGCTATGAACACCTACAAACAAACAATTGAAGAGTCAGTACATCATAAATAAATTGAATGAATGCTAATAAATCTAAGCTATTGCAGGTATAATAAAGTTCTGGAAAGAAAAAAAACTAATTACTAAAAAACTAGTAGATTAATAGTGCTAAAAACTAAGAAGAGTACCCGACTACTGTAGTAGGAAAAAGATTACAAATACATAACAATTAAAACACTAACACAAGTGTCAAACCTCTCAAAACACTGGAGTACTCAACAAACACACAAATAATTTCAAAACCTATAGGCAGCCTTATTTATAATAACTTGGTTGTAAGACCCAATATTCGACAACTTTTCAAGGGAAAAATAGTAAGTCAGACCTTAGAGTAAAGTTTTAGGTAAAATTGACCTAACTCCTAACCCCCAATTAAAACCTTGACCACTTTAATATAAGTCATAAATTCAATCTCCAAGGGAAATGTTTACGTGATAATATAACCTAAACCCCTCACTCGGGCACCCTAGCCTATAGGGTTAGGTTGTAAGACCCACTAGTGGGATACATCTAGGTGAAGTCGTAAGTCCCAAATTTTAGGAAAATTGGTAAATAGGGATTACCCTAATCCCTAAAAAGTCAAATTTAAACTTATGGGCATCATGGTCTAAAGGATTAAGTTATAAGACCCATTTTATGGAAATTTGCTAAGGGAAATATTAAGTCCTACCCAAATAATTAAAACCTCTGGGTAGCCTTACTGTAGAGTTATGTTGTAAGACCCATCATTGGGAAACTTGTAAATAGAGTAATAAGCACCAATTCCAAATCATATCCCTGGGCTACTTTCTACAAAAGCTATAAGTCCCAACCTAAATCTAAATACCCAAGCTACTTTCTACGAAATCGGTAAGTTCCAACCCAAATCTAAATACCTGGGCTACTTCTAAAGAAGCCATAAGACCCACTTCAAACCAAACTCCTGGGTTACTTCTAAATGAAGTCATAATTCCTAGACTAAATTAATTTTTGGGTATTCTAATAGAAGTAAACCCCTAAACACTCAACAAAATTAAAACCACATATAACCAGTTTAGTCTACTCGGGATCCCTGAGAGGAGGAAACCCATGGCTGCTAATCAGATTCCCTCAATACTACGGTCAATGATTATTAGTGTTGATAGACTAAAATCTATGATGTACCCGGGACAATGAAACCATGGGTTCTTGATTGGGTTTATCTCCCTTTCCTTATGATTAAGACTAATTCCTAAAAGTTATTCTTCATTAATTGAGAGTTCTCTCTTATGTGTTAAGAGGGGTAATTAACTCTGAGTGCCTGTGCTCCTAGGAAGTAATGACCCCAGATCTAATTAAACCCTTACGTTATGCTCAAGGGAAATCTGGTTAATTTTAATCTGTCTTAAGGGAAATGGAATCCTACAGTTATATACCAGGATTCATGCATTCGTGTCATTTTTCTTGAGCCAACAGAAACTTCATGTGCTGCATAATTTATATTTTTATTTTTTTGTTATACTAGACATTTAAATATTAAGGCTTACTTTTATTTTTACATTATAAGATATAGTTCTACAAATAATATTTCTTTCAAAAATTTTTGTCATTTCAAATATTACGCTTTGATTACTTTCTTAATTTTTATGTATGATTTATATATAATAATATCATATCCGTGCCTTATTCGTATCCAATATTTTTAAGGATTGATGTGTCCCTTATACATATCGTGTCGTATCCATGTCGCTGTATCTGTATCGGTGCAACATAGCTTACTGGTTAAGGGGAAGGTTTTTTTTGGTGGAGGATGATGCTCAGTGATATTTTTTTCTTCTTTTTTTTTTTTTTTGGTGCTGTTTACTTGTAGCCCTAGAATATTATTAGGTGATTTAGTATCTTAAAAATTAGGGGACCATCAACTCATTGGATTTTTTTTTTTGTAATTTTTTTGTAGCTCTTTTAAGCACTAGAGAGCCAAAGGTCCCCTTTAAATACCTTATAATCTTTTACTTTTGATTAAAGAATAGGCCCCATTGTGGGTTCCTCCCCCCTCCCCCCATAAAAAAATATTCATGGTATGTTCTCATTAACATTTTAGAAATGATTAAGAATACAACCATATTGAGCAAACCAGTTAGCACAAGAGTTTCCTTCACATTAAATATGGAAAATTTAATAATTAAAATGGTCAAATAGCAGCTTGATTTTCTTGATCATATAAAAATTATCTGCATTACAAGTATCAATCTTACTAATGTAATGAATAACGAGCTTGACATCAACCTTTAACCAAATATCCTTGATCCCTAACGGATAATAATGATTTAAGTCGTATATACACATATGTAGCTCAATAGAAATGGCCGAGCAATATGTAAGAGGACAAGTAACAACACAAATAACCTTACCCTAATGATTTTTAATCAACATGCCATAGCCAACAAAATTGTTATTAACAACCCAATTATTATTAAATTTAAAATAAGGGAGAATGGATTTTAGCCATATAACAATAAAAGAATTCCCTACTAATCCATTCTTAGGTTAATACAAAACTAGCTAGCCACATTGTTAAAGTTACTAAAATTACCTTAAAAAAAAGAGGAGAATTTTATGCTCAACTTTAAAAATAATGCACATGGAGTTCATACTGATATTGTTATACTTGGAATGATTTTTTTTCCTTCCACAAAAACCTAAGAATGCAAATTGGAATGATATTCATTATATGACCTTTATGAGGGATTAATCAAACTTTCAATAATGATTGAATGTTGCAATAATTGTTAACATAGTTAATATTGAACAAGTCACTGAAAAAACTCTAAACTCTAGTAGCCACTGTGCCATTTGTAAGGACATGGTTCAATGTTTCAATATGCCAATAGCACTGACATTTTGAAAATAAATAGAAACCTTTTTTTAAAAATTGATATCTATAAGAATTAAATTATGTAAAATATGACAGGCAAGAATGGAATATGATAAAGGAATGCAATTGTGCCAAATGGTTGAGAAAATAAGAGATTTGGTTTGAGGAAACCAAACCATATTCCAAGCCAACTTGCTTACTTGAATATGAGCACTATCATTGAAAGAGTGTACATCACCATTTTGAGAATATTGAGTAGCTCTTAATGAGGTGCTGTTAGTAGCATGCTGGTACTTTGCATATCCAACTTCATTTTAGAAATTACCTCACCTTGTTCTTGAACTTGTTTTTCCATTTTTTTGAATGCTTCCTTGTAACCTTCTATTAATTGATAAGCACTTCTTCAATTTGGGATTTCTCTCCACGCAACATAATGAGTTATACCAAATCCATACATGCAAACTCTCCTGATCTTATCATTTCCAAGAACCTTTGAGAAAATATCATCTCTTCCAACATCTTCTGTTTGAGATGTTTGACTTATTATTTCCTTCATTTTTTCCTAAATATAATGCATATTAACTCTTTCATGTAAATTTTTGTATACTTTATAATTAATTTATGAAATAGTTTATTATAAGTAATTTCCAAAGCTTCACAAGCATCAATATTATTAGTAATTCCTTCTTTTGTGTAACGCCTTTCAAACATTTCAACTCTTGTTGGTGAGTGACCTATGCTTTTCTCCTAAAAACATTAATAAAAAATATAAAAGTTAATTAAAATAAAAGAATAATTGACTTCAAAATTTAAGTATTACACACACTAACAGTAACATGTATATACATATAAAATTTACCTAATCTTCACGCACTTGACCGAAACTCTTTTTTCCAGTTATATGCATCAAACACTTTTTTGTCCTACTCTTTTTATTTCGTTCACTTATATACTAAACACAAATGTGAATTAATAAAAAAATATGATATGAAGAACACTTTAAAATTTACAAGTTATGATAATATACCTTTGATTCTTCTGAATTCCAATATGAAAGAAGATTTTTCCATTGATCTTTGAGTATCCTTTTTGGCATATTACATAGTTGTAATTCTATAGGCATATTTGGATCATAATATCGAGATTTAACGTCTGCTTTCCAATTCCTCCATTTCTTCCCAATTGATTGAAGAACCCATACATCACTACCACGAGTAATCTCAAATTTCTCCTGAAAAAAATAAAATATTTATTGTTATATCAAAAGAATTTTGTTATTTTATGAATGTAACTAAAATCAAACAAAACAAGTAGACATATTATGAAGATAAATACCTGAACAACTTCTAACATATTTTTTTTAAAGACTTTGGCATTTGATCCCAACTTCTGATATCAATAGGTGCATATTTCTCATTCCGAATAATTGTTCCTAAAAACTTGACAAATAATGATTTATTTTGTCCAATAGGTTGACCATATTTGTTAAAAGTAAGAACAAGTCGTTCTCCACCATGTTGGGTAGCATGATATCCCCAAATACTACACATATATGTTGAACCTCTTTTTCATTTTTGCTCCTCATTGCTTGTACCTACTATGAAAAAAATATATTGAAATTAAAGTCTTGTAAGTAAGATAAATGTAAATGTAAAATAAGCATATAAAGTTTTGATAATATCTTAAATAAGAGGCATACCTGCAATATAATTTTTGATATTTATTGGAACATCTATTTCAACTTCAGTTTGTTCTCTACATCCTGTATTTCTAATATGTGTTTTCGGTGTGTGGTACCATTTCTTAAAAATCAATATAAAACATATACGTTAGTAGAGCTTAATAGAAGATAAATAATGCAATTTATCACCCATGTTGCTCACATAATCTATGGAGAAAAATAAAGTATGTAGTATATTAAAAAAAAATGAAAGGTTCACAATATAAAAACTAAATGCAACCTTTAGATAAACACACATAAGAAACACATAAAACCACAACATGTTACATATTACTTAGATTGATATAAGGATCTAATGATATAAGTAAAAAAAAAAATTAACATTACAAAATAAACAACACACAAATAAATTACTCTAGTAGTATGCCATCAACTTCATCTCTAGTCCACTGAACTTCATCATCAATAAAATACTGTTGAGTAGAAGTCTCACTTTGCAAATAGTCATCAACATACGTGTCTATGTGAATGTTATTAATATCATTTCTTGGTGATGTTGTAATAATAATGTACCATATAGGATCAATAGGATCTTCCACATAAAAAACTTATTGAACTTGAGAATCAAGCACAAAAGGTTCTTGATGTCATTTAATTTTATTGAAATTAGTCAAGATGAAGCCATCCTCTTCCTCCTTCAATCTTTTTTCCTTTAGAAACCCAATCACATTCAAATAAAATAACACTTCGCTCTGCTATGTAGTCCAATTCAATTATACTTTTTAAGATCCCATAGTATGCCAAGTTACTTGAAATAGGGTTCCTATCTTTGATACTTGCAAAGCTTGAAGTTAGAGCTTTAACCATCACTCCACAATTTTGAGTTTTTCTTTTTTTCATCAAATCTATAACATGAAATCTAAAACCATTTATAAGGTATTTCTTGTATAGAGTGACAACATTTAACAGACCTCTAGCTAAGCGCCTCAAATCAGTATAAATAGTATCATCCTTCAATGAATCAATTGAAGCAATCTATTAAAATAAAGTAGAAAAAATAAGTAAAAATTCTTATATAAATTACATTAGCATTATAACACTAACCTTATTAGCAAACCAAGAAATGAAATCCTCATTGTACACTCTTTTAGCTTCATACTCTCCATAGCGAGACCTTTTTTGTCTTATCATTTCCTTAACTGTAGTGTAATGTTCACTGTATATAATAAAAAATTTTATAAGAATATAATTATAATTATTATATAAAAAACAAAATATGTATTCTTCAACTAATTTTTTTACCTAACATATTGCTCGATTTCCTCACAATTGAAAAGGACATATCGATGTGCTTTTATGAGTGTGTCATCATTGAAGATCTTGACCTCTTTTTTTCCAAGTGCCCAACCATTTGTTTTAAAGATATTAAGTCCTTCATTCAAAATAGTTTCATCCAACTCATTTCTTTCAAGTTGATTATGCCTTGTATCCACATGCTCAACAAAATATAAAGTGCAAAATGTTAAACATTCCTCTGCAATTGATCCCTCTGTCGACTTCTATTTTGAACATATGGCTTTAACTTGCCTAAAAATCTAAAAAAAATTGTTTGATAAATGATATAAACTTTTTATTAAAGTTGGATATAATAAAAGAAATAATAATACATGAAATAATTACCAACCTCTCAATAGGATACATCCAACGATAATATATAAGACCTCTAATCCTTGCCTCAGTGGCTAAGTGAATTGTCAAATGCACCATGATATCAAAAAAAGTAGGAGCAAATATATTTTCAAGATGGCAAAGTATAATTGCAATTTCTTTTTCCAATCTAAGAAGCTCAATTGGGAGAAGAACTTTAGAGCACAAGCCTTAAAAAAAAATGACTTAGACAAATTAAAGGAGAGCGAACAGACTTAAGCAAGACTCGTCTTAAGCATAATGGAAGCAATTGTTGCATTATTATATGATGATTATGGATCTTTAATCCAAGTATTTCCAATGGTTTCAGTTGCACTCATCTTGAAATATTAGATGCATATCCATCGGGCACTTTAATATTTTTCAAGACTTTACAGAAAATTTCTTTTTCTTTTCTATTCATTGTAAGGCATGTTGCAGGTAAATAAATATGTCCAGATGAAGTACAAATAGGGAGCAATGTAGGAACTTTTATTTGGTCCGGTGAACGTACGTTCCTCTACATTTGGCCACTAATATATTAGTGCCACGTAGCAGGAAGAAAATACACCGATCCGATCTGCTGTTTTTTGGGTTCTCGCACATGAATTCTTTTAAATCCTTGATGAGCCGAACAACATTTTTTGGATATATTTCAAATACCTTGCAATACCGAGCAAATACCGAGTTGTACCTAGTTTTTTCTAGCAATACTGAGCAAATACCTAGCAATACCGAGCAAATCCTGAGCAAATACTGAGTTGTACAGAGTTGTACTGAGTTTTTTCTAGCAATACCGAGCAAATACCTAGCAATACCGAGCAAATCCCTAGCAATACCGAGCAAATCCTGAGCAAATACTGAGTTGTACCGAGTTGTACCGAGTTTTTTCTAGCAATTCTGAGCAAATACCTAGCAATACCGAGCAAATCCCTAGCAATACCGAGCAAATCCTGAGCAAATACTGAGTTGTACCGAGTTTTTTCTAGCAATACCGAGCAAATCCTGAGCAAATACCAAGTTGTACCGAGTTGTAAAAAGCTCGGTACAACTCGGTATTTTCATGGTATTGGTCTTCAAAGAGCGGTATTTCTCATTTTTGCAAAGCAATACCTAGCAAATATCGAGCAATACCGAGAAAATCGCGAACATAGCATTACCGGGTTCCGCTCCGGGTCAAGTTGTCAGGCCACGCGGTTTAGAGTAAGAGCACGTGGCGACATGTTATTGACGGCCGAACGTAGCTCTACGTCAGGTCAGAGGATGTAATAATTGACCGCAATGTAGGTCGTATTCCCATTTTTTCATGTCTTTACGTGCATTCAAATGATATTTTGTCTTTCCATCAAGATCCAACAACGTACCCAAAATCTTATCATATACATTCTTTTCAATATGCATAATATCTAAGTTATGGGGTAAAAGATTTTTTTTCCAATATGGAAACTTGAAAAATATACTAAACTTCTTCCAATTAGAAGGAAAATTTGGATTAGCAGGCATTTTCTTTTCAAACTTCACATTTATACTTCTTAACATATCAACAATTTTGGATCCATTAATTGGTGTTGGTATTGTCCCATGTTCTTCACAACCATTTAAAGATTGACTATCTTTTCTATCAGGATGATCATGATCTAAGAACCTCCGATGTCCCATATAACATCTTTTACGACTTAAATGTAACCACTCAGAACATGTACTCTCCTGACAAATAGGGCATGCAAACTTCTCTTTTGTACTATAACCTGATAAGTTAGCATAACATGGAAAATCATTTATAGTCCATAATAATGCAGCTGGCATTTGAAAATTCTCCTTAAAACATGCATCGTAAGTTTGCACACCAATTTCCCATAACTCTTTTAACTCAGCCACAAGTTGTTGTAAATAAACATCAATATTATTTCCAGGTTGAGTTGGCCCATGAATAAGCAAAGAAAGCATCATGTATTGTGATTTCATACATAGGTTAGGTGGAAAATTATATTACATTAATACAATAGGCTAAGTACTACGAGTTGAAGTCATTTTCCCAAATGGATTAAATCCATCTGATGCTAAACCAAATCGTGCATTTCTAGGATCTGCAGCAAAATTTGTATCTTGGTAGTCTAAGTGCTTCCAAGCTGGAGTGTCAGCCGGATGCCACATGCAACCATCTTTTATGCGATCTTCTTTATGCCATATCATATATGATGCAGTCTTAGATGAAATGAATAATCTCTGCAATCTTGATGTTAATGGGAAGTGCGACATGACTTTTCCTGCCACCTTTTTTATTTTTTTTACTTGATATATCTTTTGAAGTGCTATCTTCTGCAACCCATCTTGACTCATTACAAATATCACATTCATTCTTAAATTCATGAGGACCCCAATATAAAATGCAATTATTACGACATGCATCATATTTTTTATAACTCAAGCCCAAATCCTGAATTATCTTCTTTGTCTCATAATAAGACTTTAGTAGACGAATATCTTTAATTGCTTCCCTTAAAAAGTCAAGCAATATAGTACATGATTTTTTAGTCCAATTTCGAAGGCATTTAAGCTGAATTAGCCTAACAAGAAAATCAAGTTTTGAAAACTTTTTACATCCAGGAAATAATTCTTGTTGTGAGTCACTTATCAACTTGTAAAACTTTGCAGCATCTGCATTTGGTTTATTAATTTCTTCTCGTTCATCTATAATATTACTTTCAAACATAAATGCATCATTTAATAGCTCTTCCATGTCATCATTAACATCATCAGCAATGAGAGAATGGGATCCAATGTCATTTTTAAATGAAATTTCCCCATGAGTAGTCTAATGGTAATATCATGGTTTGAATCCTCTCCAAAGAATATGAGCTTCAACATTATCTCTTGTCCTACAAATGCCATTTACATAATCTCTGCATGGACATAGTATCATTCAACTTGAACTTCCATTATTGAATGCAATATTTAGAAAGTTGTTAACTCCTTCTTTAAAAACCATATTATTCCTTGAACAATACATCCAACTTCTATCCATTTTCATATTAGAACCTTCATATAGCAAAGAAGTATTGAATATTAGAAACCATGAGTAAATTCTTTGATTTTCATTACAAATAAACATGTGATTAAGTCAAAGATACACACATAGCACCAAATGAAGTACAAGGTATAAAAGAAACCACACACCTCACAAAGCCCAAAGAAAAAATAATCAATAGAAAAGAAGCATCCATTGTCAGTAACCAAAGCCAACTAAAATCATCTCATAAAATAAGGAAAATAATGTTTATCCAACAATACATTTGAAAAAATAATGCAGTGCTCATTAGTGTAAGTGAACTATAACTAAATTTTAAAAGTGGTTTTTGTTTGGTTTTATTCTCATGTTATTTCGATTGGTTTCTGTTCCAATAATAATTGAATCAAATTTTAGTTAGCTGGTACAAAATTTACTTGAAATGATACATCACAATTTCTATTTAACAAAGTCCTTTTTTATATTTGTAGAACTTTAATAAAAGATTTAACTTGTAATATAAGAGATTGGGACTTGTTCATGATTTAACTTTCTTTTGGCACCATTTTACTTTTTTTTGGCACCATTTTACTTTCTTTGAGTAAAATAGACTTGACATGGAAAGTATCATTTTAATAAATTGATTATGATAAAAGCCCATGTTATCATTATGGGCTAGAGGACACTACTCATTATGTTCAACAATTTTGTAAATAAATCATGTCAAATACACATATTTTGAAACAAAAAGGAAGAAGACTCCAAACACTTTTGAAAAGTATTACTAAGCAAAAGTGAAGAATGATCATAGAGCGTTATGCTAAAATGATCAACATGGGTTAGAGAAAAATAAAAAATTCAATGATCATTTAATAGAATTATATTAAGCCTTTTCCACATGTTAGAGTTGTTCCAAGTAAAAGCACTACATGAAAAACAAATATCTTGTAAATTATAATCCAAAATCATTTTTTTTTGAAATCTTTCATAGCATGGGGTTTAGGTGGTCTACCACCAATCCTCTCAAAGGAATTAGAGATGGTGTTCAAGTCCCCAATGGGCATTTAACTTAGTATCTTTACGACATAATTGGCATAATATGCTATTTATATATTTAGAGCATTTGTTGGTAACTTTTCCTTTTTTCTATATTGTGTTATGTTAAGAGTCAATTTCTCATTTAAATTTAAAACAAAAATATCATTTCTAAAACACTCTGCCTCTGTATTTCTTAATATAGGCCAAATCTAATACAGCTATTCTCCTAATAGCGTCATCGAAATGACATTGAGATGTGCCCTCAGATGAAGAAAAAAAAAAGAATTTCAACCATTCGTTATTAACATTTGCATTATATTTATGGTTGATGGTTCGTAAAAATTTATAAAAAACTAATTATTCATATACATTTCTAAAAAAAAATTCAAGACAATGGTCGATGGTTCATAAAGCTATATTACCTTCATTTGAAATGAGAGTGATACTATTTTTTTTTTTATATTAGGACAAGGACTATATGAACTCTTTTGAATTTCAACCATTCGTTATTAACATTTGAATTATATTTATAATTTTTAGAATTAATAAGAAGCTCCTAACAAATATTTTTATGCAAATCATGTATATGAATAATTGGCAGTTCAATAGGATATGCTGCATGTAAGGCAATAGAAAAATTATTTATATGATTTCTAATAGGTATATTAGATTATTCCAAGGGAAATTGAAATAAATTCTAATAAATATTTTTCATCTAATAATTATTAAAACACACTAATAGGTTGTGCATATCATATGAATAGGTAGTTTCTTCATACACAAGTAATCCAATTGATTTAAAAATTAAACAGAATGAGTTTTTTTTTTTTTTTTTTTTTTTTTTTTTTTTTTTTTTACTTTTGGAATCAATTGGATAAGCCAAGTTTTAAATTTTAGGTCTTTTTGAAAGTAGTTTTCACGAATATATTCAAGGAAATATAGATTTATCCAACATGCTCAACTATTTCTTTTTAATGAATTTATGGAATATGAAACCAAGGACCAACTTATCTATTTGGTTCCTCAAGCATATAAATTCTTATGAGTTATAATGTTGTATTACTAAATTGATTGAACATCTTATATAGATATGATTTATTCAGCTTCAGAACAGGGATAGATTTACATTTTAACTCAAGTTGAGGTTAAGATATGGTCTCATTCAGATTTAGTTTCAATTTCTGGTTTTGAATTTTATTTAATTTTATGTTCATGTGCATAACTAAGTCTAATGCAAACTGTGATGCATACCATAATTAATTTTAGTAGTGTACTCATACCATACTAAATGATTTGCAAATCTTTCTAGTCCACCAAAATGTTGAAGTAAACCTTAATGCTACAAAAATAGATAGAGAGAATAAGAAATTGGACAGCGCATCCCCAAGCTAAAACGATATTGAAGTAAATACTGGAACGTTTATACAGAAAAAAAAGCATTGGAAATCAATTTCTCAAATATCAACCCATATCTTATATATTTTTCTTTTTCCTCCATTAAAGATGGCCACACATTAAGGTTCATGGGATAATGTATTTCTTGTACGGTAGGTAGAAAAGTTGGTAGCAGCCGAATGTCAAAGTAAGAGGAAATCTACACTATAAAATATGTATAACACTCTCCATAAATAATTAATGAGAGTTAAAAGAAATAGTAAAATCAACTAACTGCAAAGGATTTTTCTAGCAAAATGCAAAAGGTAGCATAAATAAAGGAACCAAAAAACTAAAGATGAGAAATAATAAATTAAGTATGAATCACATGGTCGAAATCATGAATAATGTTGATACTCATAGGCTCATTCCATATTTTCTAAATCTTGTTGGAATAATTAGCAAAAAAACCCATTATAAACAAGGAACTTACAAGAAGAACTTAGTTTAGATAAAGAATTTAAATGTTCTAATAAAATAAGAACATCAATACTATGCAACCTAGAAAGATTCTTAACCATCATTCTAGAATTAGAACACCCCACACCCCCATCACATTTTACATAAGAGCTTTAACTATTAAGAGAGTTCAAAATTATTTGAGCACTAATAGAACGAGGAGTAGGTTTAGGTATATTCTTATAATTCTTATTTTTTTTCTTTTTCCCAACCTTAGTAAACCATCTCCATCAACAATATATCCACCATAGTTATTACGAGTGGACATTGCTGTAGTTCGAACATATTCATGAACCTTGAACATCACAATAAAAGGATCATGAAGAATAACATTAGTAACAAGAACAAAAATAGATGAAGGATGAATTTCTCTTTGCTCATAAACATCAATCAACAACAAATTCTATTCGTAATTCCATTAAGTTTTCCATGCTCAAACATGTAATTGATTTCTTATTACTTGAACATGTTATTCAAAATCTAACAATCATGAGTGATATTAATTAGGGTATATCTTTATATTGATTTTCTAAGAAAATTTTAAATAAACCTTTACATTGATCTACTCAAATATCTGAAGGAGTGCAGATTCCCATTCAAGTTGATCTGATAGTTCTTAAAGAAGAAGTCCACAATGAGGTTTCAATTGAAAAATGTAAGAAGATGACTACTGGTTAGTCATTAATGCTTCATAAAAAGAATATAAAATTAAAAGAAGTAATATAAATAATAAAGTTGTAATGTCTTCAAATGGTAAAGCAAAAGCTTTTACAACCCTTATATGATTTCCATTTAGACCCGCCAGGGGATAAAAAATTAAGGAAGCATGATTCAATGTATATCTTATTTATACCTAGTGATGATTAAGATGAGCGGAATATTTATCTTTAAGCATTGTACAAATAGTCCGCTTTTAATAGATCGTTCAGAAATTGTGAATCTCAAAAACCCTAGAAATCAAAAGAGAAAGAATTTTTTTTGAACCATAAACAGTGGCACTGGACATTCAAAGGAATAAAACTAGTGAATAAAAGCATTTCAAGATCAGTGGCATATAAGATTACAAGGCCATAAGATTTACCTTTGGTGATGTACAAAATAGTAGAAGTTCACAATTACGGCGGTCCACCATTCAGAAATTGCGATTTAGGAATCTCAAGAACCCTAAATAATCAAATGAAGAAACAAGAAAATTTTAGTAAACCTAAACATTTGGCATTTGGCATTCGGTAGAAGCCGTACAGAAATTAAAAGGCTTCGTAAGAGAAGATTTACCTGAAGTAGCAGTTAGTAGATGTGATCGAGGCAGATAGTGTACAGTCCTCCGCAAGCATTCATAGGAATATGATCCTCTATTCCTAAAGAGATCGGTTTCAATAATATGAAATATTACCAAGAGGGCGCTGAAACTCATTTGAAGGAAGATCAAGGTAGAGAGAGTGTTAACAGAAAAGATAAAAAATTGAGGCAGAGAGCGTGCACAAATGAAAAGGCTTCGCAAGAGATCAAAGATTTACCATATGTAGTAGTTGACAGATGAGATCAAGGTAGAGAGCGCACAGTCCTCCGCAAGCATTCGAGGGAATACGAAGAAATTGGTTTTAGGAAGATGAGATAATACTGAGTGGGCATGGGAACTGATCATTGTACAATCTCCTCTCAGGCGTACGAACACTAAAATGCCCTAATATGTATTTTTTAAGGCGCTTAAAAAAAGTGTCTTAATACAATTGTAGTTAAAAGATATTTTTTGTAGTGTAGTAGGGAACTGTTGGAAAAACCTTTTGCGAATAACAAATCCACTGTAGATAATAAGGTGAAATAGCTATCCTAAGGGAGTAATAAACCTATTAGATGCATTCAATAAATACTTGTAGGTAGTAATATAATTTAAGTCCCAATAACCAAAAAAACTATAAATTAAGTCGAGCATAACTTCCAACCAACCAATCCCCTTCAGCCAAATAAAACTATAGATCAAATTATTAGCATTGATCAATATAAAAGGTAAATCCAATAATAATAACACCAGCTAACATCTAATACAACACATAACACAGTGAAAATTTATGCCCTCAAAATAAAGAAAGGCATCAAACCTCTGCTAACAAAGGTTAATAGAAACACATCATAACCCAACATGAGAACCATCTAAAAGCCATCAAAAACTAGCATAATAAGATACATCTGGAAACACTAAAACCCAGCTCGTAGACACCAAAACCAAACCAGCATACACATAAAGCAATAAGAGATTGGAATAAATGAGTCTAAGAATCTCAGAAGTGCATCATATATTAAGCATTCATTATTGAAATCAAACATGCTCTCTATATAGTTCAAACCCAGACAAGAATATAAAGAAGAATAAAAAGTTTTTTCAACCAGCAAAAGTAGGAAGGAACCACACCAACAAACCACTAAGGAAGGCAAGAGGCAGGACACCAGCACTAACCTGAAGCCTCCATAAATAGGAAAATAAAAAACCAAGTAGCAGGCCAGAGAAGAAATGCTAAGTAAGGAAGCATCATAAAAGAGAAATTGATACACCCTCAACATGCCCTTTAACCCAAACCAGAGTAACCCAAAAGAAAGGGCATCAACAGAACTCTAGAAGAAAAGTGACAATTTCAAATAATGTTATATTTTATGTGTTGATTTGTCAGTTAAAACAAGTTGTTTTAGTTGTATTTATATAAGAAAAGATAGAAAATGCCTAGTAAGGAAGCATCATAATAGAGAAATTGACACAACCTCAACATGCCCTTTAACCCAAACTAGAGTAACCCAAAAGAAAGGGCATCAACAAAACTCCAGAAGAAAAGTTGTAATTTTAAATAATGTTATATTTTATGTGTTGATTTGTTAGTTAAAAAATGTTATTTTGTTGTATTTATACAAGAAAATATAGAAAATAGATAAAAAGTTTAATTATGGCATAGCATCACAGCATCATACATAATATAGCCACAGCTCCATCATTGACACTGCAGAGTGCCCAAATATAGATATGGCGATGCCCAGCCTCTGTTTGATAACACCACAACATCGTAGGAGTCAGTGCCGTAAAGCTCAGCCAATTCTACTAATATCATAGCTTCAGAGGAGTCAGCACTACAAAATCCAGTCTCTATCTGTACAACACTGCTGTGCCAAATTCTAGTGCCACTAAGTCAGAGGAGTGCCACGTGGACTTTATAGCACTCAAACATTAAAAACACCATGATGTTATAATTATAATTATTTAAGATATGATAAGTTAGTGAAGTAATGTGTCAATTCATTAAATAGTGGGTCTATATCAGCAAGTGCCACAACAAACAAAAAACTTCAGTACATCAACACTAATTCATTTTATATGTGTCTCAGTGTATGTGTCTAGAGCATCACAATGCCAGAATCTATTTTTTTTTTAAATAATCTTTTTGTTATTTTACTAGGAGAGTTAAGTCACTTAATAAAATTCAAACTCAGAGCATCTCTTTGAAATTTCCTTAGGAGTGACAACAAAGAGAATTTAGTGAGCACTATATCCACTTCTTTAGAGTATTTGGTCAAAATTTGTAGAAGAAATTCTATAAGTTTCATTATATAGAGATGATATCTTTTCTTTTATAATTTATTTCTTGTATGTTATTAATGAAAATGAGTTTACCCCAATTATTCTTCATGGCTAGCTAATTCCCAAAGTTTTGGATTGATATTGTAAATTAAATATGGAATACTAATAATTTCTCTTTATCTTTAAATTAATGATATACTATTTTCAATATAAAAGATCTTTATTTTATGGACATAGTGGCCATATATGTAGTTAATATTAGGTGTAATGTAGAGCCTAGGAAAAGGAAAGAAAGAATAATAAGGTATGTTGGATTGGTACGATGCAAGCATAGGTATAGTGCTTGTCATCTATCAAATTTATAGAGATATATTGTCATAAGTAGGTGATTAACATTGCTTGCTTTACTTACTCTTCCAAGATTTTTGTAGTATGACATACTAAAGAAGGTGTTGCAACTTAAGAATCAAGATTGCGATTGTGATTTTTGATGATAACAAAATATTGTTGTTCTAATTTCATTATTTCTCTTGACATATATTACATATTTCTTTTTTTTTCATGTACTAACATTTTAAGGAAATCATATACTACTCTAGATTACTGAAGACTTCAAGATAGGGCAGAATAGGATTTTATATAAGAGGGACTATATATCTCTATTTTTATTTCTTAAATCTGAGCAATTTTGATTATAATTGGGTAACCATGCACACACACATAGGAATTTAAATTGATTTCTTTTAAGACTAAACATATTATATGATATCTAATTATATTATACAATTTGATATAGTTTTCCTATAGAAATTTAATTTTTTAATTATTTGTACTATATGATGTCAACTCATACAGATGACTGATATAATATGAAATTAGGTTCATACCAGATCATACTAAATGAGCACATTTAATTTTTGAACTATTTATACAGTATGATCTGTATTCGTGCATACAACTAATAGAGTATGAAATTAGGTTCACATTAGATCATACTGAATGAACACATTTAATTTTTTAACTATTCATACAGTACAATTTGCATTCATATAGATGACTTATAGAGTACAAAATTAGGTTCATTCTAAATCATACTGAATGAACACATTTATTTTTTGAATTGTTCCTACAGTACGATATGAATTTATATAGACGATTAAAAGTGTTTGAAACTAATTTCATCAAAGTTTAGGGTACCAAATGAAGCCTTGATTTTTTGAACTATTTATACTAGATGATCCATAATCGTACATTATGAATGTATGAAAATTCTCTTAAAAATTTTAGTTATTGGATGGTTTTTTTTTGTGTTTTCAATATAAATAGTCATTAAAACTTTCTCAACCATCCTTTTGCTGCAAATTTCTCTTGCGAGTGACCATTGAGAGTGCATTTGAGAGTGAAGAGTGAGAGATTTGATGAAGGAGAGTTGTGAGGGATTCATAAGGTTTCCCAAAGTGAGGATCTCTTTGTTTTCTTCAAGTTTATGCCCAACTTATTTGGAGGATCTTGGGAGAAGATCTTCAACGTTAGATCTGGGTACCATTACCAGGATAGTGAAAAAGGATGTGACGGTATGCTACCATCACTTAGAAAGTATAAAAGGAGACGGTTCTGTGCCCCACCAGATTGATGGAAGAGAGTTTGTAAGGGCTTCTTTGCCTTGATGTGGGAGAAAGGAGAGTCACTATTAGTTTGTATAATACCTCGAGAAGGAGTCTCTAGAGAGTGGATGTATGTCAAGTTGGACCGAACCACTATAAAATTTAATGCTCTTCTATTTTTTTTAAATTTTTCTGCATTTTTATTTTCTACATTTAAAATTTTAAGGTTGCAAAATCCTATGTGATAATCATTTCTATAATAGCATGTTTCAAGATTAATGATTTAATTTCCAAAAAATATCTAAAAGGTTTAAAAAATCCAAGATTTTTTTTAATTACTAATTCGACCCCCCTCCCCTAGTTAGCCTTGAGAATGTTCTATAGGGTTTAACAACCTACATGAACTTTTAAGTTATATCAAAGCCAATTTCAAAAATTAAGGTTTAGACTTGTTGGATGACTATGGCACCCCAAGAGGAGGGGTAAATTGGGGTTCTTAAAATTTTTATTAAAAGAAGAAAATTAAAATGATTTTAAAGTAATTTCGAAAAGAGTAAGTAATCACACAATGTTTATGAAAAAGATAGAGAAAAATAAATGCAAGAAATTAAAATAAGAGGCACATATTTCTATGTGGTTCGGCCCGGATTCCAATCCGACCTATGTCCATGCTAGCCAACTCTCGTGCTAGAATTCACTAATCCCAGATTTACTTTGCAAACCTCACTTCTTTAAACAAAAGAAGTTCTTTACAATCTAAGTACTCTCTTACACGGGCGAGTACAACCCAATCTAATTACAATTAAAATTTCACTAAGCCAAATGACTTAGACCAAAAAAATGAAAAATATAATTTTATGTAAATAATACAATCCCAAATTATCTTGCAATAAAATATCCATATTATTTGAGGTGATCTTATAAATTAATTTTAATCACCTCACTACTTGCAAATGAAATTAACTAGATTATAAATATAAATTTATGCCACCTTAAAGATATAATAATACTTGCTTTGCTAAACTTTATGGATTTAAAAGTTGTGATATAAAAAACTTTAATATAAAATTTCCAACAAATATTTCACCATAAAAAAAATATTTTCAAGAAAGAAATATACGATGAAGGATAAAAGAACATCAAGTAAAGATTTAGAGAAGGAAAGCAAACTCAAGAACTCTAAAAGAAGTTACTCGGTTTTGTGTGTTGAAGCTTTCCAGCAACGATTTTGATCTCACAAATGAAAAGAGCTCTTGGAATAAAAATTAAAGTTTCTCCTCTCAAAATTTAGCATGTAAAAAAGAAAGGAAGAATGAAAGAATTGCTGGAGATTTTTCTTTTTCTTAGCAGCCCTTACATGAAGAAGAAGAGAGGTATTTAAAGGGAAATTATAAGTAAAGCTAAATTTAAATAAAACTATTAAAATAATATTATTTTATAAACTAATAATATTATATTTGATCAAGAATTCAATTATATTAAATATATATGAGATTAAAATGGCTATAAAATGGCTAGCCACATGGGAAGGTCAAACAGTTTTCACATGCATCCAAAATAAAGCAAAAACGACTAGCATCAGATTATATTTAAAATAGATAATGTTTGAAAATTCATTATAAATTAAAATGAAATCCAAATGAGTCATATAGCCTATCAATATTTATTTATAGAATCAAATGAATCTAATGCAATAAAAATTATACCACATTTCTAACAAAATAATATCATATTCAGTAAAATAAAATTTCATGCATACTTTCAAATATTTAAAGATATATTAAATATTAATATAATAAAACTATTATATATATATATATATACATAATAAATAGATGTGAAACAAGTCAGTTTAAAATAAATACATGATAAAATGTTTTGCCTTATAAGCTTATTACATTTAATTTCTCTAATTAGATAACTTTCCCTATTTGATAATAATTAAGCAATCAATGAAGTTTAAAAAATTTATTTAATAAAGAAATCTTATAGATTTCTATATCAAGATTAAAATATAATTAATAGATATTTAGATTACGAGTAAATCAAATCATGTAAGTAAATATTAATTGACCACTAACATACTCATACGATAATATAAAGTCCTTCAAGTTATCCATCTTGGTCAATTTTAATCTCAACATTTGATTAAACTTGAGTTGTGCAATGTAAATCCCATAAGTAATTACAATGCACATCATTACACCTTGAATACTTAACACATAAATTAGAGCATCCAAACATATGTTTGTTATCATCAAAATATCTAAAATAGGTTATGAGGTAGATAATATCAACAACCTCCCTCTTTTTGATGATGACAAACATATGTTGAGTATAGTTATAACAAAGTTGCAAATTGGCCTTTTATCATAACTTTTAAGCATTTGAAAAATATATTTGATAATTGAGAGATAATGACAAACTTATGTTGGGTATAGTTATAACAAGGGTGTAAATTGACCTTTTATCATAACTTTTAAGTCTTAGAAAAATATATTTGATAAGTGAGAAATATGCAAATAATTATCTCCCTAAATATATGCATGTAAAATGAATTATGACTAACACATATAGTTCTTCTCCCCATTTGAAAACTTCAAAAAGAATAATTAAACATATAAAAGAAATTTTAATGTTAGGATCTAACATCCCAAGCATACGTCTTAACATGCAAAATCTCTTTTCAGCTAAAGGTTTTGTAAAGATATCAGCTATTTGAGAATCTGTGTTTACAAATTCTATATTCACATCACCTTTATTAACATGATCTCTAATAAAATGGTGTCTAATCTCTATGTGTTTAGTTCGTGAATGTTGTATAGGATTATTTGTTAAACTTATAGCACTTGTATTATCACATTTAATGGGAATGGTTTTAAGCTTAATTTCAAAATCTTCTATTTGTTGCTTTAGTCATAAAGCTTGAGCAACAAAACTACCTGCGGCTATGTACTCAACTTTAGTAGTGGATAAAGCGACTGAATTTTGTTCTCTATAAGATCAAGAAATAAGTGATGAACCTAAAAATTGATAGGTTCAAGATGTACTTTTTCTATCAACTTTATAACCATCATAGTCTGCATCAGAATATGCAAATAAATTACATGATAATAAATTTTTGGGATACCATAAGACTAACTTATGAGTTCCAATCAAATATTGAAATATTCTCTTAACTGCTATTAAGTGCGATTCCTAGGATTAGCTTGAAATCTTACACATAAACATACAACAAACATAATATCAGGTCGACTAGCAGTAAGATACAAAAGAGAACCTATCATACTCCTATAAAGTTTTTGATCTATTATTTTTCTTGAATCATCCAAATCAAGTCTAGTTGATGGGCTTATAAGAGTTTTACTCAATTTGAATCTCTTCATATCAAAAAATTTTAATAATTCATTTTATACTTGGTTTGACATATAAATGTGCCAAACTCTTTTTTTTTTAATTAAAGACCTAAGAAAAATGTGAGTTCTCCCATCATACTCATTTCAAATTCTTTTGACATTAAAGAGGAAAACTCATGACATAAACTTTTATTTGTACTTCCAAATAATATATCATAAACATAAATCTGTATAATAATCAAATCATCTCCAATATATTTTGATAAAAATAGTTGTATCTACCTTACCTTTTCTAAAATTATGATCAGTTAAAAAATTACTTAACTTATCATACCAAGCACGTGAAGTCTGTTTTAAACCATATAAAGTTTTCTTTAATTTATATACATGGTTAGGAAAATTAATGCTTTCAAAACCTGGTGGTTATTCTACAAAAAACATCTTGTTCAATATATCCATTCAAAAATGCACTGTTGACATCCATTTGAAAAAGTTTAAAGTCCTTAAAACAAGCAAAGGCAAGGAGTAATCTAATGGCTTTTAGTCTTGCTATGGGTGCAAAAGATTCTTTAAAGTCTATTCCTTCTATTTGTGTGTACCCTTGTGCAACTAATCTAGTTTTATTTCTAATAATACTTCCTGAGTCATCTAGTTTATTTTTATAAACCCATTTAGTTCCAATTATATTTTGATCATGAGGCCTTGTGACTAACTCCTAAACATAATTTCTTATAAATTGGTTAAGTTCCTCTTCCATAGCAATTATCCAAAAATTATCTTGTAAAGATTCCCCTATATTTTTAGGTTCAATTTTTGATAGAAATGCAGAATGTTCTACCTCATCCCTAAGGTTTGTCCTAGTCTTAACACCTTGGGAAGGATCACCAATTATTAACACTTTTGGATGTTTATTTCTATTATATCTCCATTCTTTAGGCAATGTATCATCCTCCTTTTCTTCCAAATTTATTTTTTTATATTTTCAATATCATCATCATTCAAATCATTTCTTATTAAATCTATAGGGTTTTCATTAAAATTTACATGAATGAATTCTTCAATAATTAATTTTCTCTTATTAAAAACTCTAAAAGATTTTTCAAAAAATTGAATATCCTAAGAATATACCATCATCAGACTTACTATCAAATTTACCTAAAGGATCCTTATCATTATTTAAAATAAAACACTTATATCCAAAAAAATATGTAAATGACTAATCTTAGGTTTATTTCCAAAAAAAATTTCATAAGGGGTCTTTTTAAGAATTGGTCTTAAATAAACTCTATTTGTAACATAATATGCAGTGTTTATTGCTTCTGTCCAAAAATACTTTGGAAGTTTATATTCATCAAACATTGATCTTGCTAATTCTACCAAAGTATGATTCTTTCTTTAACCTACACCATTTTGTTGAGGAGTCCTGAGAGCTGAAAAAATTATTCCTAATTCTATTTTCATCATAATAATTTTCAAATGATTTGTTTTCAACTTCTCCACCGTGATCTTTTTGAATTCTATGAATCAAATAACCTTGTTCTCTTTGAATATACTTATTCTAAAATCATTAAATGCATTATTTTTATTAGCTAAGAATAATACCCTAGTGTATCTTGAATAATCATCTACAATAACAAATTAATAATTTTTACCACCTAAACTAATTGTGTTAATTGGTCTAAATAAATCCATGTGTAATAATTATAAAGGTCGTAGAAACTATATTTTTACTCTTAAATGAACTTTTCATATGTTTACCATGAATACATGCATCACATACATAATTAAATCATCAAATTATTTTTTGGTAAACCAACTACTAAATCAAGTTTAGAAATTTTATTTAAAGTGTGGATATTGGCATGGCATAGCCTTCTGTGCCATAACCAAGCATCATCCTTTATAGATTTCATGCTAAATAAATTTAAATTAACATCATTTGTATTCTCTAAATCAATTACATAAATATTTTTATGTCTATTTCCTATAAGCAAAATAGTTTCATTATTTCTAATAATACAATATGAAGCATAAAAAGAAACATTAAAACCTTTATTGCATAATTGACTAATTAATATTAAGTTATAATTTAAACCCGAAACAAATAAGACTTTTTCTAAAGTAATAGAGTTCTTAATATGGATCCAATGTCAAAAATCTTTCCCTTTGCATTATCTCCATATGTGACATATCCTCCATCACTTGATTCTAATGTAAAAAAATTTTTCTTTATTGCCTATCATATGTCTTGAACATCCACTGTCCAAGTACCACATGTCTTCATTGATTTTACTTTGAAGGCTTTCCTACAAAAGAAAATCAATTGTTAACTTTTGGAACCCAAATATTTTTGGGTCCACATTCTAAATGAGAAGTATGATATCTATTATTTATGGTAGTTGAAGTGCTTGTATTTTTTGGAACCCATACAAAAGATAATTGTTTAGCATTTTGTGATCTACGAGCATAGCAATCAAATGAGATATGTCCTTTTCTATCACAATAATTACACCAAATATTGGTATTTGCATATGGCTTAGCATGATGTCTATGTGACATATATGAAGAATTTTTATTTGATGTTGAACTTGTTGGAGCTTCATAATAAACATGTGATTTTATGCATAAATCTAATCTTGATTTTAATAGAATATTTTCTCTTTCAAGTTTACAAACAAGTAAAGAATGATCTAATAAAGAACTATTTTTATTTTTCAAATCATCACATTTATTTTTTAAATCATTAAAATGCATATCTAAATTTTTATGCTCTTTTTCTAAAACATTATATTTTCTTTTTAATTTTTTATATTCAATATATGATACGATTCTCCTCCCGCCATATGGCAAATGTTCACCTCTTCATCTGATAAACTTGATTCATCTTAATCTTGGTTGGCCCACAGAGCCTTCTTCTTCTTATTCTTCTTGACATGCTTCTTTTATTTCTTGTCACTCTTTCTCTCTACATCCATATCTTTCTTCTTTGAATCAATAACATCTGGACAATCTCATCTGATATATCCAAGCTCCTTGCGATGGTAACATATAATCCCTTCTCATGCAGGAAATTTATTAGTTTGAAATTTATTATTTTTGGATTTCTTATACATTTGATTTTTTTTTCCTTAGTAAGCTTCCAAGTCTTCTTGAAAGCATGGACACTTCATCGCTATCTTCATTAGAGCTTAATGAACTAGGTTCATCATTATCATCTGCTTATAAGGCAATATTTTTACCTCTCTCTTTCTCTTCCTTAGAAGGGCTATCCAATTTATCCCATTATGATATAATATATTCATGTGTTATCAAAGAACCCAAAAGTTGATCAAGTGGATAAGTAGGAAAATCTTTAGCTTCACTAATTGCAGTTACTTTAGCATCCCATTCTTTGGGAAGGCATCTAAGAATCTTATAGACTAAGTCTTGATTCTTATATATTCTTCCAAGAGAATGTCATGTATTAATTATTTTCATAAACCTTGTATACATATTAGAAATAGTTTCATAAGAAGACATACAAAATAATTCATATTCATGAACAAGCCTATTTATGTGAGCATCTCTAACCTCACTAGTACCTTCATAAGTTATAATTAATTTGTCCCAAATTTCTTTTGCTAAATTTAACATAGAAATTTTCATGTAATCATCTCGAAGAAGCGCACAATGCAAAGTATTTTATGCCCTAGCATTTAACTCATCTAATTCCCTCTCTAATGAAGTCCATTCATAAAAAGGTTTTTTAATTATAATTCCATTAATTTCTTTAGTGGGTATACGGTATTGGTGTATAAGCATGTGCCACATACGAGAGTCTTGCCCTCTTAAAAATGTACTAATTCTATTTTTTCAATAATCAAAAGGAACATTATCTAACAATGGAGGACGAGGAGTGGACTGTCCTTTGAGAAATGAACCCTTAGGAAAACCTTGTCCCATAGTTTATAAGTGGATCTACTTTAGGATGTTAAGCCAAAATAAAAAGAGCCAAGGCTTTAATACCAATTATTGGATAACTATGGCACCCCAAGTGCGGGGGAGGGGTGAATTGGGGTTTTTTAATTTTTTATTAAAAGAAAAAAATTAAAATGATTTTAAAGAAATTTTGAAAACAGTAAGTAAACACACAATGTTTATGAAAAATCAATGAGAAATAAATGCAAGAAATGAAAATAAGAGGCACAATATTCTTACATGGTTCGGCCTGGATTCCAATCCAACCTACATCTATGCTAGCCAACTCTTAGGCTAGAATTCACTAATCCTATGTTTGCTTTGCAAACCTCAGTTTTTTAAATCAAAGAAGTTATTTACAACCTAAGTACTCTCCTACACGAACAAGTACAACCCAATCTAATTACAATTAAAACTTCAGTAAGTCAAAAGACTTAGATAAAAAAAATGAAAAATACAATTTTATGTAAATAATACAATCCCAAATTATCTTGTAATAAAATATCTACAATATTTGACGTTATCTTACAAATTAATTTTAATCACCTCACTACTTACAAATGAAATATTAAATTTGGTCACACTAAGAAAGATTTATATTTTATTTAAAATAAGAATAATATTTTAAATAAAAAATATATTCTTGTTGATTTAAACTTTAACTCTTCAAATCAAACAAAATTAATTAGATTATAAATGTAAATCTATGCCACCTTAAAGAAATAAAAATACTTACTTTGCTAAACTTTATGGATTTAAAAGATGTGATATAAAAATCTTTAATATAAAATTTCCAACAAGTATTTCAACATAAAATAAATATTTTCAAGAAAGAAATATATGGTGAAAGCTATGAGAATAATAAGTAAAGATTTAGAGAAGGAAAGAAAACTCAAGAACTCTAAAGATGTTACTCAGTTTTGTGTGTTGAAACTTTCCAGCAATAATATCGATCAGAAATGAAAAGAGCTCTTGGAATAAAAATCAAAGTTTCTTCTCTCAAGATTTAGCATGTAAAGTGGAAAGGAGGAATGAAAGAATTGCTGGAGATTTTTCTTGTTTTTAGCAGCCCTTACATGAAGAAGAAGAGAGGTATTTAAAGGGAAAGGATAAGTAAAGCCAAATTTAAATAAAACTATTAAACTAATATTATTTTATCAACTAATAATATTATATTTGATCAATAATTCAATTATATTAAATATATATGAGATTCAAACAGCTATAAAATTGCTAGCCACATGAGAAGGTCAAAAAGTCTTCATATACATCCAAAATAGGGCAAAAAATGGCTAATGGCAGATTTTATTTAAAACATATAATATTTGGAAATTCATTATAAATTCAAATTAAATCCAAATGAGTCATATAACCTATCAATTTTTATTTATAGAATCTAAGCAATCTAACGCAATAAAATTAGAGCACATTTCTGACAAAATAATATCATATTCAGTAAAATAAAAACTCATTCATATTTTAAAATATTTAAAGATATATTGAATATTAATATAAAAATATTATGTAATATATATAATTAATCATACATTAATAAATAGATGTGAAACAAGTCAGTTTAAAATAAATACATAATAAAAGTTTTGTCACATAAGCTTAGTACCTTTAATTTCTCTAATTACATAACTTTCCCTATTTGATAATTATTAAGTAATCAATGAAGATTATAAAATTTATTTAATAAATAAATCTTATAGTTCTATATATCAAGATTAATATATAATGAATAGATATTTAGATTGTGAGAAAATCAAATCATGTAAGTAAATATTAATTGACCACTAACATACTCCTACGATAATATAAAGTCCTTCAAGTTGTCCATCTTGGTCCATTTTAATCTCAACATTTGATTGAACTTGAGTTGTGTAATATAAATCCCATAAGTAATTACAATGCACATCATTACACCTGAAATACTTAGCACACAAATTAGAGCATCCAACCATATGTTTGTTATCATTAAAATTTCTAAAATAGGTTATGAAGTAGATAATATCAACAATACTACTTTTTGAAAAAAAGATCATGGCTAATTTTAGAAAATAGAATACTGCTGAAGGATATTTGATTACTAGACTACCTTTATTTGATAACATTCCTTTTAATTTTTAAAAACTTGTATGTCTATTTTTTTTGCAATCAGTTAACGTTCACATGTGGATATTAGTATAGAAAGATTATACTAGACCTATTAGAATTGTTGATGGCATTAGAATTGAAATACCATTTATTGAATGAACTTTAGAACAAAGAGACTTAACATAGTTAAATATAAAATGTTTAAATAGTTCTTTTTTTTTTTTTGCTTTAAAATCTGAGAATTATATATGTGTTTCTACTTACAAAATTAGAAAAGAAATCTGGGATAAACTTTGCATAACTTATGAAGTAACAAATGGGGTAAAACAATCTAAGTTGAATATTTTATTACATAACTATGAACTACATCACATGAAACCAAATGAGTCAATTTCTGATATGTATACAAGGTTTACTCATATTGTTATCTCATTGCATGTTTTAGGTAGAGAACTTACAAATTCAAAAAAAGGTTAAAATTTTTTTACGATGTTTACATACTGCTTATGATGCATAAATAACTACCATAACTAAGTTTAAAGATCTGAATGTATATTCTCTTAATAATCTACTTGGATTGCTTATAAGCAAGGAGTGAATCAAAGATAGATCAATGTAGATGGTAAAAGGAAAGAGAGAAATATAGCTTTAAAACTTGATGATTCAGAGAGTGATCAATCAATGCCAGATGATGATGATATTGCACTTATGACTAAGCAATTCAAAAGTTTTCTTAAGAGAAAGAAACAATGATGTTAGCATTGGAATGAAGGCAAGTTCAATAAGAATCCAAAAGTTTCTAATGATTTCATTTGTTATGAATACAAAATCCTTGACATATAAAGAATGAGTGCCAAAATCTCAAAGCTAATCCTAACAAGGAGAAAAGTTAAGGAGAAAACAAATACTAGGAAAGGCAAGAAAAGAATAAAAAGAGCTTTCTGGGCAGACTTAGCTTTAGACTCTTCAGAAATAGAAGCAGAGGAGGAGATTACAAATTTGTTATTAATGGAAGTTTAAACTTGATCATTCAGATCAAGGGGAGTTATGTAACCTATCCTATAATAAATTATTTGAAGTTTGTAAGAAAATTCATAATGCATATAGGAAACTTAAAAAATTACATGCTAATCTTAGTATCAAGTATTTGAATTTTAAAAAAAGAGCATGGAAATATTAGGAATGATCATGCAACCATAGATAGCAATCACATGATTTTGTTAGATGAATTTAATGATTTGAATAAGAATCATGATATATTGAAAACATCTTATATTGAGCTTAAAAATGATTTTAAAGAATTTATGAATGAATCTGGTCTAAAGGAATATGATTTGAAGATTAAAAATTTGATTTTGGAAAGTACAAACTCATATCTTCAAATAAAATTGAAAGATTTTAAGGAAAATAAATCACCTCCCACACTTAAACAATTTTACAATCCCAACCAAAAGAGTATAAGTTCAAAACCTAGGAAAAGATATTATAACTCATATAGATTAGTAAATCAATTTCCTGGAGTTAAATATTTTTCATGTGACATGTTGGGCATATTTCCCATACTTACACTATTCATAGTAAAACCCACTTAGTGTGGAGACCTAAGATGCCTCAATCACAACATAGCAAACATGCATCTGGATTATCATTGTCAAGAGGTGAACCAAAATTTATTTGGTTTCCCAATTTTAATATTAACAACAATATTTTTGAGAATAAGATTTTAGATCTTAAGATTTTGCCTGTGCTTGAGGATGCTAATGTTATGTGGGAAAAAGTGGCTAGTGATATTAAGAATATTCCAAAAGATGTCCTTGGAGCATCAAAGGGAAAAGCTCATAATAATAAAAATAGTTGGTGGTGGAATCCAAATGTACAAGAAAAGATTAAAAATAAAAAGTTTTCTTATAAAAATTAGTTTAATTTTAAAAATTTTGATAATTGGGAATTATATAAAGTGGCTCGTAAGAATGCTAAGAAAGCAATATGTGATGCAAAGACATTAGATTTTAGTGATTTATATAATATATTAGATACTAAGGAGGGAGAAAGATACATGTATAAGTTAGCCAAACAAAGAAATAGGAGAAGTAAGGATTTAGTTCAAGTGAAATGTATTAAAGCTGAAGATCAAAAAATACTTTTCTTAGAAGATGAAATTCAACAAAGGTGGATGAGATATTTTGCTAAACTTTTTAATGAAGATTGTGAAAATAAGATTGACTATAGTGACCTTAGCACCCTAAATGAAAATAAAGTTTTCTATTTTTATCAGCGCATTAGTAAAACTGAAGTTAGAGAGGCTTTAAAGAAAATGAATGGTGGAAAAGCTGTTGGACCTGATGATATTCCAATAGAGGTGTGGAAATTCTTAGGAGATGAAGGGATTTCTTGGCTTACTAAACTTTTTAATACTATTTTAAAGACTAAAAAGATGTTAGATGAGTGGAGAATGAGTGTGTTAATTCCTATTTTTAAGAATAAAGGTGATGCACAAGATTGTGCAAATTATAGAGGTATTAAGTTAATGTGTCATACTTTAAAACTATGGGAGTGAGTTACGGAGCATAGGTTGAGGCGTGATACTAATGTTTCTCAAAATCAATTTGGATTCATGCCAGGTAGGTCGACTATGGAAGCTATACATTTATTAAGAGGTTTGATGGAGAGATATAGAGAAAATAAGGAGGATCTATATATGATATTTATTGATTTAGAAAAAGCATATGATAAGTTCCAAGAGAAGTGCTATGGAGAGTTCTTGAAAAGAAAGGAGTCAATAATGCTTATATTCAAATCATTAAAGATATGTATATAGGAGCTATTACTTGTGTTCAAACACAAGGTGGATTTACCAAGTATTTCCCTATTTCGATTGGGTACATCAAGGATTAGCCTTAAGCCTATATCTTTTTTGCTTTAGTTATGGATGTTCTCACTAGACATTTGCAAGAGGATGTACCATGGTGTATGCTTTTTGTTGATGATATTCTTCTTGTTGATAAGACTAGAGAGGGAGTTGAAGGTAAATTTGAATTATGGAGGTCAATCTTAGAGTCTAAAGGTTTTCGCTTGAGTAGATCTAAAATGGAATATATGGAGTGTAATTTTAGTAGTAATAGACCTAGTGAAAGGTGTTGCGGATCTATGGTTTATGATTTTGATGATAGAAAACATTCTTATTTCTCCACGACTGCCTTATGTAGTAAACATTTTAGGTTCACACGATCGGACTGCAATTTGGAATCAGCTCAAGATTGGGTAGACTAGGTCTGAGTCAGTTTGTAATCTTTTTTCCTTTCTTGAGTCTGTTGTATTTGGTGTGGGATCTGTTGATTTGTATCTTGGAAGATTTCATGTTGTTCCCTATAATATTTCTATTTTTGGTAATATCGGCCGAGACGATATTTATATCGTCCTGGATGATCTGTCTAAAAATAGAAGCCCTAATTAGGGCATCCTCATTAAGGTAGCCATCATTAGAGGATCGGCCTGGATGATACATGTATCAGCCAGGACGATAATCTAAATTCAGAAAGAATCAACCGCCATAATCAGTTTAGGAATTCTTTGTTTTAGGAAATTGGCCAGGACGACTTTATATCGTCTGAAAGTTCATTAGGGATGTTAAGCCCTATGAACTTAGTCCCAAGCTAACCAAGAGGGGGGGGGGGGGGGTGAATTGGTATTTTAAAAACTCTTTTCACAAAGAAAGAAAATTGCATAAACCAAATCACACCACAGAAATAAATGCGGAATTTAAAAGCGCGAAAGCAAGAAAAAGAACACAAAAATTTATAGTGGTTCGGTCGACTCGACCTACGTCCACTCCTTGGAGGCACCCTCCAAGTATTGCACTACAAAACGTGACTCTCCTTTAGCCCCCACAGCTAGGCGGAGAAGCCCTCACAAGAACCTCCTTTTTGCCACCCCGGCAAGGCAAAGAACCTACCTCCTTTTGCTTCCTCCTGAAGTTGGCAGAGAACCAAAACCAAAAGCAAACTCCTTACCTCTACCGACCCTTCCACGGACGAGAAACTCTAGATGAAGACGAAGCAGAGTGATCCTTGAAGCAACCCTTGTGAATCCCCTCACAAGCTCCCCCTCACAAGATCCTCTCTCTCTCCTCTCTCTCTTTCTCTCCTCAAGGTCTTCTCAGGTCAAGGCAGCAGTCAAAGGTCTTGAAAAATGTTGAACATGAGCTCTTAAATAGAAGAGCTTCAAAGGAGCTCATTAATTGCAAGTTGCCGACAATATCGTCCAGGTCGATATTTACATCAGCCTGGCCGATCAGTACAAATCAATGAAGATCGGCCAGAGCATAGCCCTGGATGCAAAATAGGACGATTAAAAATTGGCTTGATTGTCCAGGCCGATCTCACGATTGTCCTGGCCGATCAGTTCAAATCAGAGAAAAATCGTCCTGACAATAGCCCTGGATACGAGCTGGCCGATGTTTATCGTCCAGAAGTAACTTAAGGTTTTTGACTGGATCATCCTGGCCGATCCTGAGATCGTCCAGGACGATATGATCGTATCAATCATCCCTAATTACTCCCTTGATTTCCTGAACAATTATGGCATAATTTGTGAATATCGTCCAGGCCGATCCTAGGATCATCCTGGCCGATAATTTAAAAATACAATATACCTTA
Organism: Dendrobium huoshanense; assembly: GCA_016618105.1. Lineage (NCBI taxonomy): Eukaryota > Viridiplantae > Streptophyta > Magnoliopsida > Asparagales > Orchidaceae > Dendrobium > Dendrobium huoshanense. Next base: position 65,256,338 of record CM028353.1, read on the forward strand.
ATTGATTATGGCGGCTACTTCTTTCTGTTTTGAGCTTATCGTCTGGCCGATACACGTATCGTCCATGCCAATATGTTAATGACGGCTGCCTTAATTAAGAATCCTTACTTAGACTTCCTGTTTTAAGCTGATCGTCTCGGACGATATAAATATCTGCCGGGCCGATGTGGGCAAAAATAGAAAGTCTAAGCCCCTTAAGTGTGTGTGTGTAGGGTTACTTAGCATCAGTCTCTTTGACCATTACAAGTAGACTCAAGACGTGAAAAACAAAAGTACAGACTGACTCAACCCTAAACCTACGCAATCTTGAACTGGCTTCTTCTTGATCGTCCGATCTTCGATTCCTGAAAAGTTAGAAGCAACAAGCAGTCCAAGAGAAACAGTGTTTGTCAATCATCAAAACATACGCCATGAAAAATAGATTTGCAACAATCTCCCCCTTTTTGATGATGGCAAAACACTACGTAGGAAAATTAAAAAAAAAATAAGTTCAATAGAAAATCAAAGTTACAACCTCTTTTTTCCTACCACACCCTACTCCCCCTTTTGTCATCACAAAAAGAGGGTTCAGAAACAATAGAAAAACATCACAAAAGACGAACAAGCAAACTACAAAAAGACAGGAAACAAACAACACAAAGTACAAACTAAAACAACGAGGGATCCTGATCATCAGATGAAGGTGGTGGAGGTGGCTGCTGAAAGTAACTGGCAAGCGTGGTAAAATGTGCATTGAACCAGGCGATGTCCTGGTCATGCTGCTGCTGTTGGTGAGTAAGGAAACTATTAAATCGAGCTAAATCCTCAGTGCGGTGATGCTCGTAACGGGCGATGTCATCAGAGTGTTTCTGCTCTTGTGCAGCAACATAGGCGTCAAAACGGGTCTCCCATCGATCAAATCTCTCAATCAACTGATCAATCAGTGAGTGCTGGTGGAGAGGAACAGGGTCAGGAAAGGGGGAAGGAGTGGGAGCCTCCTCCTCTCTAGCCCCCCGAGGTTCCTCAGGATGGAGACGAGTACTGTGAAGGGTGCTGAAGGAATTGTTTGAGAAGAAGGGAGTTGAGAGGTTTGGTGGAATATGATACTGAAGTTGGTATTTAGTTTCAAGAACATATGCTATGATGTGTCCTAAGGCTAAATTTGGTTTCCACTTGTGACCTGGATCGCGAATTATGGTTAGGTGATCAATGTATCGAAAAATTAGGTCCACAGTGTTGAATTCTTTATTAGCCATGATGTAGAAAGTAGTGAGTGAAAGTAGAGGGGTAATGTGGATTCGGTCGCCGGCTTTTGGAATTACGGAGGTGCGAAGGACATATTGGATTGTCCTAGCATCTTTGACTAAAGAGCTAGTCTTTCCAACATGGTAGGGTACATTGGTCTGGCGAAGAAAGTGATTTGCCGTGGACCAGTCAAGATCAGGGTCAGAGGCGATTACGTGCAGCTTATCCCCGGTGGTGGATAGCTGTAAAAGATCAACACAATCCTGATATATGATTTTGACAGGACGTCGATTCACATAGGAGGTCAGAGCTGTGAAGGTTGGGTTGATGCAAAGGTTTGCAAAAAACTCTCGAAGAAACTCTGAATTAAAAGGGAAGGCAAGAGATAGAATGAAGCAGAGGGAGGTGTGAGCAAAAAGATCCATTACCATGTAAGAGATGTGGACAGGATTGATGATTCTGGAGATAGTAATTCCACACTCTTTGTAACGATGATAGGCTGCTTCATCTTCCACTTCCCGGAAATGAGGGTCAATCCTTGCCCTCAAGGAACTCCCAGAAGTTTGTCGGACGCGTTTCCCACCAGCCATTGAGAGCACTAAGCAAGAAAACACAAGAGGAGAAAGGGTTGGGAGTGAAAAACCATGGCTGGAACGGCCTGAATTTAAAGAAACGGCCATATCGTCCTGGCCGATCGCAGAATCATCCTGGCCGATATGGTTCAATAATTACGTACAAGCCGATTGGTCAAAAAGGCGGTCCGATCGTCCGGGCCGATTAGGTGTATCGTCCAGGACGATGCACAATAATTGATCGTACCGGCCGAAGTTAAAATATTTAAAATGCTTGCCACGTGTATCGTCCAGGATGAACAGTGGATCGGCCCGGCCGATTGTCCAATAATGGATCGTCCGGGGCCAAATTTAAAGATTTAAACGTGCAGACACGTGGATCGTCCAGGAAAATCCCGTGTTTCGGCCAGGACGATGCACATAAAATGCATCAGCCAGACAAATATACTATCGGCCAGGACTATCACCATGAGTTTGATCAAATCGTCCAGGACGATATAGTATCGTCCAGGATGATGAGTAATATTAAGCACAGATAAGTTCAGCAGATGGATTTTTGAAGAAAATTTGTCACATCGTCCAGGACGATAAAATAATCGGCCAGGCCGATGTGACTTGAAATTGAATTAAAGAGAAGAATGGTGATGATCAAGACCCTCAAAAATAAATCAAAATGAAATACAGTCAAAACATAGTAAAGGAAAATAAAAACAAAAACACAACGAAAATCAAACAACGAATATTTTTGGATTTTAATTTTTTTTTTGTTTTATGGAGGCATCATATGAGAATTCTTTTCAAAAAGTTAAACATTTAAAGTTCCAAGAGATCAAGAAGTTTAACAAATCCCAATCAGAAGAAGGTAGAATATCTGATTCTGTTAACCCTAGATCGGACATCCTTCAGGGTACAAAATTCTTTTGGAAAACAGAAATCTAAATCAGAATAACTAAATAGGATAAAAAGATCCATTCAAAACTTATTTACAACTAAAATATCTTATAAATAACAACCCAGGTAATTTTTCTCAATCATAGAAATTGAAATCAAGTCTTTGAAAGTATTACATAATCAATGAGTTTTCTAAGTTTTAAGAGTTTTACCAAAGAGAGGATAGCTTGCATTTAGTGGGCTCATTTTATGCTTCTTTGTCACTTTGATTGGCTCTTTAAGCATCTTTTGATTTTTGATACACTTTTGTGTATATAGCTTTCTTTTCAATTTGGCTTCATTGGCCTCTTTCCTTTTTAACTCTTGCAAGCTAAAAACTCTTTAATATACCCTTAAAGAAAATAACTTAGTTGTGAGTATATCCTCCAAATATTAGAGAATAGGAGCTCTCTCTCTCTAATATATGGAAGAACAATTCACAACACAAAATCAAAATCACGTGATTAAATGCAATGGCAAGATTTCAAAAGCTTGAATGATATCTAAGAACTTTGGCTATTATGCATAAGATAATTTAATGTAGCAAGATAAGAAAAAGATCTTAGATGAAAAGCCATTGGTTAGACTGAGTTTAGACTTTTGTTTAGAGAAGAAAATCATACCACTAAACAAAGTCAGAAGAAGGGAAAACATCAACAGTTTACTCCCTTTAACCAATTTAAAAAAGGCTAAACACTATCTCTAAAACTCCAAAATTTAAAGGCCTTTTAAAAAAAAAATTCATCATATGAAAGACCAAAATTAAAGAGCAACGTGAAGACAGAACACATAAAAAAAAAAAAAAAAAAAAACGCAAATTAGACTACCACCAAGTAAGCACAAAAACTAGCACAAAGAAACACAAAAAACATAAACATTTCAAGCACGTGATAAAGCAGCGAGTTTAAGCAATTTTGAGCTACTAGCCTCCTTATGTCCAGTTATTCTATGCTCCCATGAGGTCTTTGGTGAGAGCATTCCTGCAACACTCAACATCAGTCAGATTTAGGAACCCAAATAGGTTTGGGATCCTTCTTAGGAAAAGTGGAATGTAATGCAGATATGGTATGCTATGAATCATGCATCTTAGGTCTCCACACCCAATGTGTACTACGGTGAATGGTGCAAGTGTGTGAGATGTGTCCTAGCATGCCACATGAGAAACATCTAACTCTAGGAAAAGGGTTTCTTAAATGATTTGAGTTATGATGCCTCTTCCTAGGTTCTTGCTTAAAATCAAAAGTGGAAGTCATTCGATTTTTCTTATATGTATCAAAATCATTTTGAATCCTTAAGTTAGTTCTTTTTAATGCATCATTCTCAATCCTCAAATTTTTCTCAATCTCTTTAGATTTCTTAAGATCATTCTTAAGTGAGGTGTGTGAAGCTTTTAATGTATTATTTTCATCAACTAATTCCAAATGCTTTTTGTTCAACTCATCAAATTCATCAAGAAGAGCCATGTGATTTGAATCAATCGTTGCATGATCTTTGAGAAAAACTTCATGCTCTTTTTGTAGATTTGAATGTTCTAATTTTAGGTTAGCATGAGTTTTCTTAAGTTTTTTGTATGATGCATGGATTTTTTCACAAATTTCAAACAATTCATCATAGGTTGGTTTACATACCTCTTCCTCATCACTTTGATTTTCTCCCATGAAACACAAGTTTGTAGTCTCTTCCTCTGGTTCAGTTTTAGAGGAATCAGTACCAGATTCTACACAAAAGCTCCTTTGTTTTTCCTTCTTGTCCTTCCTAGACTTAGCTTTCTCCTCACCTTTTTCTTTGCTTGATCAATCTCTAAGCGTAGGGCAATCAGTTCTCACATGTCCAGGCTTCCTGCATTCAAAATAAACAACATCAGAAGATCATTTAACATGTTTGTGATCCTTACCTTTTCTCCAACTTTGATGATGCTTTTGTTTCTTCCTTAGAAAGCTTTTGAATTGCCTTGTGATGAAGGAAATTTCATCGCTTTCAGACCCGGAAGATTCAGAATCCGATTTGTGAGCCTTCAATACAATTGTTTTCTCCTTTTTCTTTTCACCTGCATCAACATTTCTTTTATTCACCCCTTGCTCGTAAGCAATGAGTGAGCCAAGTAAGTTATCAATAGAATAGGTGTTCAAATCTTTAGATTCGTTGATTGCAGTGATTTTTGCATCATAAGACGAAGGCAAGCATCTCAAAATCTTGTTAACTTTTTAATAGTTCGAAAGTTCTTTTCCTAGTGCATGCAATGAAATAGCAATTTGAGTAAACCTAGTGTACATGTCAGAAATCGATTCATGAGGTTTCATATGAAAAAGTTCATAGTCATGCAAGAGAAAGTTCAAATGGGATTGTTTAACTTCATTAGTACCTTCATAAGTGATGCACAATTTATCCCAAATTTCTTTACCAGTTTTGCAAGTTGAAACACGTATGTAATCTTCAGATTTCAAAGCACAGAAAAAATAGTTCAAATATTTCACATTTAATTGAGCTAAATCTCGTTCATCAAAGGTCCATTCAGTAAAAGCAACTTCAGTTTTAACACCATTAATTTCACGAGAAGGTGAAGAATAACCTTCTTGAATAAGCATCCACATGCGATAATCAGTAGATTATAAAAATGTTGACATGCGAGTTTTCCAAAAATCAAAAGGTAGGTTATCGAACAGAGGAGGTCGGGTAATGGAATACCCTTCTGTAGTGTTACGATTCCCAATGTTAGCCATGGATCAAATTCAAAAAGTTTTCAAACTTTAATTTTCGAATCCCGCTCTGATACCACTTGAAAGTTTGTTAGGGATGTTAAGCCCTATGAACTTAGTCCTAAGCTAACCAAGAGGGGGGGGGGGGGTGAATTGGTATTTTAAAAACTCTTTTCACAAAGAAAGAAAATTGCATAAACCAAATCACACCATAGAAATAAATGCGGAATTTAAAAGCGCGGAAGCAAGAAAAAGAACATAGAATTTTATAGTGGTTCGGTCGACTCGACCTACGTCCTCTCCTTGGAGGCACCCTCAAAGTATTGCACTACAAAACGTGACTCTCCTTTAGCCCCCACAGCTAGGCGGAGAAGCCCTCACAAGAACCTCTTTTTTTCCACCCCGACAAGGCAGAGAACCTACCTCCTTTTGCTTCCTCCTGAAGCTGGCAGAGAACCAAAACCAAAAGCAAACTCCTTACCTCTACCGACCTTTCCATAGACGAGAAACTCTAGATGAAGACAAAGCAGAGCGATCCTTGAAGCAACCCTTGTGAATCCCCTCGCAAGCTCCCCCTCACAAGATCCTCTCTCTCTCTTCTCTCTCTTTCTCTCCTTAAGGTCTTCTCAGGTCAAGGCAGCAGCCAAAGGTCTTGAAAAACGTTGAACATGAGCTCTTAAATAGAAGAGCTTAAAAGGAGCTCATTAATTGCAAGTTGCCGACAATATCGTCCAGGCCGATATTTACATCGGCCTGGCCGATCAGTACAAATCAATGAAGATCGGCCAGAGCATAGCCCTGGATGCAAAACAGGACGATTAAAAATTGGCTTGATCGTCCAGGCCGATCTCACGATCGTCCTGTCCGATTAGTTCAAATCAGAGGAAAATCGTCCTGACAATAGCCCTGGATACGAGCTGGCCGATGTTTATCGTCCTGAAGTAACTCAAGGTTTTTGACTGGATCGTCCTGGCCGATCCTGAGATCGTCCAGGACAATATGATCGTATCAATCATCCTTAATTACTCCCTTGATTTCCTGAACAATTATGGCATAATTTGTGAATATCGTCCAGGCCGATCCTAGGATCGTCCTGGCCAATAATTTAAAAATACAGTATACCTTAATTGACTATGTCGGCTACTTCTTTCTGTTTTGAGCTTATCGTTCTGGCCGATACACGTATCATCCAGGCCGATATGTTAATGACGGCTGCCTTAATTAGGAATCCTTACTTAGACTTCCTGTTTTAAGCTGATCATCCCGGACGATATAAATATCGGCCGGGCCGATGTGGGCAAAAATAGAAATTCTAAGCCCCTTAAGTGTGTGCGTGTAGGGTTACTTAACATCAGTCTCTTTGACCATTACAAGTAGACTCAAGATGTAAAAAACAAAAGTACAGACTGACTCAACCCTAAACCTATGCAATCCTGAACTAGCTTCTTCTTGATCATCCGATCTTCGATTCCTGAAAAGGTAGAAGCAACAAGCAGTCCAAGAGAAACAGTATTTGTCAATCATCAAAACATACGCCATGAAAAATAGATTTGCAACATCGTCCAGGCCGATCAAACTCAATTATACCTAAATTGATCTGGTATCTTTGGAAAGCGTTAATGGTTGATTGATATGATCACATCATCCGGGTTGATCGCCTGATCGGCAAGGATGATGTCCTGGACGATCTACATCGGATAGCTCAAATTCAAGGCAATAATAAGGACGATTGAAATCGGTTTTAAACTAATTGGCCTGGACGATTGTGATATCGGCAAGGACGATGTAACCAATTTTCTTCTGATCGTCCCAAATCGTCCCGGACTGATGAACTGAATTTGTACTGATCGGCCAGGATGATATACCTATCGTCCTGGATGATAATGTCGGCAAATTGTATTAATGAGCTTGTTTTGAGCTTTTCTATTTAAGCTTGGCATGACACTTTGTAAGTGTCTTTGACAGCCATTGTAGCTTCATTCTTGTGAGGGAAACTTGAAGAGAGAGCTTGAAAGGGAGAGAGGAAAGGGTGGAGTTTGAGAGGGAGAAGATCCTATGAGGGGGAGGAACTCAAGGGAGTGTGGAGGGGATTCCACACGGTTGCTCTGGAGAACTCGTACCTTAGTACCATCAGATTCAAGGCTTATCTCGAGGGAAGTTCACCAAAGAAGATATCTTTGGTGTCAAAGGACCCGGCGACTCCGCCGCACCGGGGAAGCTGGAAGTGATTTTGTAAGGGCTTCTCCGCCTAGCTGTGGGGGCAAAAGGAGAGACACTTGTTTTAGTGCAATACTTGGATGGTGCCTCCTAGGAGTGGACATAGGTCAAGGTTTGACTGAACCAATATAAATCCAGTGTGTTCTTTCTTATTATTGCTTCCGCATTATTTTCTTTCGCACTTTGATTTTTGTGGTGATTTTAGTTTGAGTTTTATCTTTGGTTTTAAAGTTATCCAATTCACCTCTCTTTTTGTTAGCCTTGGGCCAGTTCACAAGGGCTTAACATCCCTAACAAACTTTCTAGTGCCATCAGATAACTTTCAAGTGGTATCAAAGCGGGATTCTTAAAATAAGTTTTTAAAAGCTTTTGAATTTTTCGATCCATGGCTAATCGTAATGTTGCGGAAGGTTATTAAATCACCAGGCCTCCTTATTTGAAAATATGTCATTTAATTTTTGGAAAACTCACATGTCTATTTTCTTGCAATCGATTGATTTTTGCATGTGGCATATGATTTTAACTGGTTATTCATCACCGTCACGTATTGTTAATGGAGTTTAAACTGATATTCCTTTTAATCAATGGATTAAGGAAGAACAACTAAATGCTCAACTGAATGCAAAATCTTTAAATTGCTTTTTCTATGCTTTAAATCATGATGATTTTGAATTATTTTTCATGAAACCTTATGAAAGAATCTTAGACATGTATACAAGATTCATTCAAATTATAAACTCATTGCATGTCTTAGGAAAACAATTTTCAAATTTTGAAAAAGTCAATAAAATTCTTCGTTGTTTACTTGAAAAATTTGATGCCAAAGTTGTTGCTATTTGTGAATTAAAAGATTTGAATGATTAATCTATTGATAATTTGATTGGCTCACTCATTGCCTACGAGCAAGGTTTGGGTCAAAGACTTTTAGATGCAGGTGAAACGATTGTTCTAAAAACTGAAGATACGAAAAAAGATTGCTTAGTTGGTGACGAATGCAATGACTTGTCAAGCAAATCACAAAGCTCACCAAAGCATAATCAAAAGTAGAAAAAAGGTAAAACTGGCAAGGATGTCCATATTTCTTCTGACGTTATTTACTTTCAATGCAGGAAGCCTGGACATATGAAAAATCAGTACCCTAATTTAAGAATTATTCCTATGAAATAAAAGGGAAAGGCAAAGCAAAATTTAAACTGGGGAAATAATGAAAGGCAAAAAATCTCATGGGCAGATCTGATTTCTGAAACTTCAGACCGGGAGAGAGATAATGGTTAAAAGCCTTTCGTGTTGTGTTTTTATTTTTATGTTTTTCATTTTTTTGTTTATTCTTTGAAATTTTTATTTTTGTGAAAGTTTTTCTCTGGTCAACACACACACATTCACTTTTCTAAAAATGAAAAATCTACTTCCTATTTTTTTCTTGAAATATTTGGTAAGTTGTGTTTGACTTATCTAAAACAGTCAAATGAAGGAAACTCATGTTTTTTGCTCTCAATCTCTGTTTCCTAAAAAAGGTTATTCTACTTGTTATTTAAAATCTTTTTCATCTTTTAAATTGGTTTTTGAAAAAAAATTTTTATCTCCGTACATTTTATTTATCATAGGAATCTTTTGCAAGTTGTTGAATCTAACTAATAATTTTCTTAATCAAGAAATTCGCTTTGTCACTAAGATGAATTTTCCTTTGTTTTTAAGATTTAAGAAAGGGAGCATATTCAAAAAATTGGCCAATGATGCAAAAAATAAAAGATACGCAAAGACGCCAAATTAAAAAAAAAAATAAAATACACAAAGTGTATCAAAAGATGCGCAGTGCGCCAACCAATTATCAAGAAGCATAAAATGAGCCCACAAAATTTTTTTGCTTACCATTTTTGTACTTCTTAAAGCTTAAGAAAACCCTTGATACTTGAGTTTGAAAATCTTGATTTATGATTCAACAATTCATGTATTGATCTTCTATTAGATATATTTTAGGGAAGGAGTTTTTAAAAAATGATTATTTCTTACTCTAATTTATTCCTTGATTTAGATTTTGAATTAAAAAGTTTTTGAGCCCTTTTAAAGAACTTGAGTTTAAATTATCAAATTCTGAATTTCTAACCTTTTCTGGGCTATGCGTTGTCAATCCAATTCTACTAAGTTTTTGATTAAAACCAAGAGGTAACTTTCTCATTTTAAGAATATTTTGTTTTTTCACTAGATCAGAGAACATTTTTGTCTTCTATTCATTTTGTTTTTTGTTTGTGCCTCCTCTCTTTTTGATAATGTTAAAGGGGGAGAACGTACTGTTGAATTTGAATCATTTTTCTTTTGTTTTCAAAAATTTAAAACAACAAAAATATTTTTATCTCCCCAATTTTTTAAAGTGTTATTTTAGTGAGGGGGAGATTATGAGAAAATATTTCTTGTTGCAAATTCAAATTGAAATGTTTGCCATCACAAAAAAGGGGGAGATTGTTGCGGATCTATGGCTTATGATTTTGATGATAGCAAACATTCTTATTTCTCTACGACTGCCTTATGTACTAAATGTTTAAGGATCACACGATCGGACTGCAATTTGGAATCAGCTCAAGATTGGATAGACTAAGTCTGAGTCAGTTTGTAATATTTTTCCCTTTCTTGAGTCTGTTGTATTTGGTGTGGGATCTGTTGATTTGTATCTTGGAAGATTTCCTGTTGTTCCTTATAAGATTTCTATTTTTGGTAATATCAGCCGAGACGTTATTTATATCGTCCTGGACGATCTATCCAAAAACAAAAACCCTAATTAGGGCATCCTCATTAAGGCAGCCGTCACTAGCGGATCGACGTGGACGATACCTGTATTGGTCAGGACGATAATCTAAATTCAGAAAGAATCAACCCCCATAATCAGTTTAGGAATTCTTTGTTTTAGAAAATCGACCAGGACGATCTTTATATCGTCCAAGCTGATCTAACTTAATTATGCTTAAATTGATCTGGTTTCTTTGAAAAGCAATAATGGTTGATTGATACGATCACATCGTCCGGGACGATCGCCTGATTGGCCAGGATGATGTCCTGGATGATCTACATCGGACAGTTCAAATTCAGGGTGATGATCAGGATAATTGAAATCGGTTTTAAACTAATCGGCCTGGACGATCATGATATCGGCCAGGACGATGTAACCAATTTTCTTCTGATCATCCCAAATCATCCCGGACTGATGAGCTGAATTTCTACTGATCGGCCAGGATGATATACCTATCGTCCTGAATGATAATGTCGGCAACTTGCATTAGTGAGCTTGTTTTGAGCTTTTTTATAGCTTGGCATGACACTTTGTAAGTGTCTTTGGCAGCCATTGTAGCATCGTTCTTGTGGGAGAAACTTGAAGAGAGAGCTTGAAAGGGAGAGAGAAAAGGGTGGAGTTTGAAAAGGAGAAGATCCTGTGAGGGGGAGGAACTCAAGGGAGTATGGAGGGGATTCCACACGGTTGCTCCGGCGAACTCGCACCTTAGTACCATCAGACTCAAGGCTTGTCTCGAGGGAAGTTCACCAAAGAAGAAGATCTCTTTGGCGTTAAAGGACCTGGCGACTCCGCCGCACCGGGGAAGGTTGAAGTCATTTTGTAAGGGCTTCTCCACCTAGCTGTGGGGGCTAAAGGAGAAACACTTGTTTTAGTGCAACACTTGGAGGGTGCCTCCAAGGAGTGGATGTTGGTCAAGGTTTGACCGAACAACTATAAATCTGGTGTGTTCTTTCTTATTATTGCTTCCGCATTATTTTCTTCCGCACTTTGATTTCTGTGGTGATTTTGGTTTGAGTTTTATCTTTTGTTTTAAAGTTATCCAATTCACCTCTCTTTTTGTTAGCCTTGGGCCAGTTCATAAGGGCTTAACATCCCTAACGAACTTTCTAGTGCCATCAGATCACTTTCAAGTGGTATCAAAGCGGGATTCATAAAATAAGTTTTTAAAAGCTTTTGAATTTTTTGATCCATGGCTAATTGTAATGTTGCGGAAGGTTATTCAATCACCAGACCTCTTTAATTTGAAAATATGTCATTTGATTTTTGAAAAACTCGCATGTCTATTTTCTTACAATTGATTGATTTTCGCATGTCACATATGATTTTAACTAGTTATTCATCACCGTCATGTATTGTTAATGGAGTTAAAACTGATATTCCTTTTAATCAATGGAATAAGGAAGAACAACTAAATGCAAAATCTTTAAATTGCTTTTTCTGTGTTTTAAATTTTGATGATTTCATGTTAATATCCACTTGCACTACTGTTAAAGAAGTTTGGGATAAACTACATACCATATACAAAGGCACAAATGAAATCAAGCTGTCCAAGTTGAATTTGTTAATGTATGATTTTGAATTTTTTTCCATGAAACCTTATGAAACGATCTTAGATATGTATACCAGATTCATTCAAATTGTAAACTCATTGCATGCCTTGGGAAAACAATCTTCAAATTTTGAAAAACTCAAAAAAATTCTTCGTTGTTTACTTGAAAAATTTGATGCCAATGTTGTTGCTATTTGTGAATCAAAAGATTTAAATAATTATTCTATTAATAATTTGATTAGCTCACTCATTGCCTACGAGCAAGGTTTGGGTCAAAGACTTTTGGATGCAAGTGAAACGATTGTTCTAAAAATTAAAGATACAGAAAAAAATTGCTTAGTTGGTGACGAATGCAATGACTTGTCAAGCAAATCACAAAGCTCACCAAAGCATAAGCAAAATTGGAAAAAAGGTAAAAGTGGCAAGGAAGTCCATATTTCTTCTGACGTTATTTGCTTTCGATGTAGGAAGCCTTGACATATGAAAAATCAGTGTCCTAATTTAAGAATTCTTCCTACGAAAGAAAAGGGCAAGGCGAACCAAAATTTAAACTGGGGAAATAATGAAAGGAAAAAAATTCTCATGGGCAGATCTAGTTTCTGAAGCATCGGACCAGGAGAGAGATAATGGTTAAAAGCCTTTCGTGTTGTGTTTTTAATTTTATGTTTTTTAATTTTTTTGTTTATTCTTTGAAATTTTTATTTTTGTGATAGTTTTTCTCTGATCAACACACATATTCACTTTTCTAAAAATGAAAAATCTACTTACTATTTTGTCTTGAAATCTTTGGTAAGTTGTGTTTGACTTATCTAAAACAGTCGAAGGAAGGAAACTCTTGTTTTTTACTCTCAATCTCTTTTTCCTAAAAGAGGTTATTCTACTTTTGATTTAAAATCTTTTTCTTCTTTTAAATTGGTTTTTGAAATAAATTTTTTATCTCCCTACGTTTTATTTATCATAGGAATCTTTTGCAAGTTGTTAAATCTAACTCATAATTTTCTTAATCAAGAAATTCGCTTTGTCACTAAGATGGGTTTTCCTTTGTTTTTAAGATTTAAGGGAACATATTTAAAAAATTGGCCAATGATGCCAAAAATAAAAGATGTGCAAAGACGCCAAATTAAAAAAAATAGAATACACAAAAGTGTATCAAAAGATGCGCAATGCGCCAACCAATTGTCAAGAGGCATATAATGAGCCCACAAATTTTTTTTTCTTACCATTCTTATACTTTTTAAAGCTTAAGAAAACCCTTGATACTTTTGATTCTTGAGTTTGAAAATCTTGATTCATGATTCAATAGTTCATGCATTGATCTTCTATTAGATATATTTTATGAAAGAGTTTTTGAAAAATGATTGTTTCTTTCTCTAATTTATTCCTTGATTTAGATTTTGAATTAAAAAATTTTTGAGCCCTTTTAAAGAACTTGAGTTTAAATTATCAAATTCTGAATTTCTAACCTTTTCTGGGCTATGCTTTGTCAATCTAATTCTACTAAGTTTTTGATTAAAATCAAGAGGTAACGTTCTCATTTTAAGAATATTTTATTTTTTCACTAGATCAGGGAACATTTTTGTCTTCTATTCATTTTGTTTTTTGTTTGTGCCTCCTCTCTTTTTGATAATGTCAAAGGGGGAGAACGTACTGTTGAATTTGTATTATTTTTCTTTTCTTTTCAAAAATTTAAAACAACAAAAATATTTTTATCTCCCCTATTTTTTAAAGTGTTATTCTAGTGAGGGGGAGATGAGGAGAAAATGTTTCTTTTTGCAAATTCAAATTGAAATATTTGCCATCATCAAAAAGGGGAGATTGTTGCGGATCTATGGCTTATGATTTTGATGATAGAAAACATTCTTATTTCTCTACTACTGCCTTATGTACTAAACATTTCAGGTTCACACGATCGGACTGCAATTTGGAATCAGCTCAAGATTGGGTAGACTAGGTCTGAGTAAGTTTGTAATATTTTTTCATATCTTTAGTCTGTTGTATTTTATGTGGGATCTGTTGATTTGTATCTTGGAAGATTTCCTGTTGTTCGCTATAAGATTTTTATTTTTTATAATATCGGCCAAAAATGGACGATCTGTCCAAAAATAGAAACCCTAATTAGGGCATTGTCATTAAGGTAGTCATCATTAGCAGATCGGCCTGGTCGATACCTGTATCGGTCAGAACGATAATCTAAATTCAGAAAGGATCAACCACCATAATCAGTTTAGGAATTATTTGTTTTAGGAAATCGGCTAGGACGATCTTTATATCGTCTAGGCTGATCTAACTCAATTATGTATATATTGATATAGTATCTTTAGAAAGTATTAATGGTTGATTGATACGATCACATAGTCCGGGACAATCACCTGATCAGCGGGGATGATGTCTTGGACGATCTACATCGGACAACTCAAATTCAGGGCGATGATCAGGATGATTGAAATCAGTTTTAAGCTAATTGGCTTGGACGATCGTGATATCGGCCAGGACAATGTAACCAATTTTCTTCTAATCATCCCAAATTATCCTGGATTGATGAGCTGAATTTGAACTGATCGACCAGGATGATATACCTATTGTCCAGGACGATAATATCGTCAACCTGCATTAATGAGCTTATTTTGAGCTTTTCTATTTAAGCTTGGCATGACACTTTGTAAGTGTCTTTGGCAGCCATTGTAGCTTCGTTCTTGTGGAGGAAATTTGAAGAGAGAGCTTAAAAGGGAGAGAGGAAAGGGTGGAGTTTGAGAGGGAGAAGATCCTGTGTGTGGGGGGGGGGGAACTCAAGGGAGTGTGGAGGGGATTCCAAACGGTTGCTCTGGCGAACTCGCACCTTAGTACCATCTGATTCAAGGCTTGTCTTAAGGGAAGTTCACCAAAGAAAAAGATCTCTTTGGTGTCAAAGGACCCGGCGACTCCGCCGCACCGGGGAAGGTGGAAGTGATTTTAAAAGGACTACTTCGCCTAGTTGTTGGGGCTAAAGGAGAGATACCTTTTTTAGTGCAATACTTGGAGGGTGCCTCTTAGGAGTGGACATAGGTCAAGGTTTGACTGAACCACTATAAATCTGGTGTGTTCTTTCTTATTATTGCTTCCGCATTATTTTCTTTCGCACTTTAATTTTTGTGGTGATTTTAGTTTGAGTTTTATCTTTGGTTTTAAAGTTATCCAATTCAACTCTCTTTTTGTTAGCCTTGGGCTAGTTCACAAGGGCTTAACATACCTAACGAACTTTCTAGTGCCATCAGATCACTTTCAAGTGGTATCAGAGCGGGATAAATAAAATACATTTTTAAAAGCTTTTGAATTTTTTGATCCATGGCTAATCGTAATGTTGCGGAAGGTTTTTAAATCACCAGACCTCCTTTATTTGAAAATATGTCATTTGATTTTTGGAAAACTCACATGTCTATTTTCTTGCAATCGATTGATTTTTGCATGTGACATATGATTTTAACTGGTTATTCATCCCCATCACGTATTGTTAATGGAGTTAAAACTGATATTCCTTTTAATCAATGGATTAAGGAAGAACAACTAAATGCTCAACTGAATGCAAAATCTTTAAATTGCTTTTTCTATGCTTTAAATTCTGATGATTTCATGTTAATATCCACTTGCACTACTGGTAAGGAAGTTTGGGATAAACTACATACCATATACGAAGGCACGAATGAAATCAAGCAATCCAAGTTGAATTTGTTAATGCATGATTTTGAAATATTTTTCATGAAATCTTATGAAACGATCTTAGACATGTATACCAGATTCATTCAAATTGTAAACTCATTGCATGCCTTAGGAAAACAATTTTCAAATTTTGAAAAAGTCAATAAAATTCTTCGTTGTTTACTTGAAATTTTTGATGCCAAAGTTGTTGCTATTTGTGAATCAAAAGATTTGAATGATTATTCTATTGATAATTTGATTGGCTCACTCATTGCCTACGAGCAAGGTTTGGTCAAAGACTTTTGGATGCAGGTGAAATGATTGTTCTAAAAATTGAAGATACGAAAAAAGATTGCTTAGTTAGTGACGAATGCAATGACTTGTCAAGCAAATCACAAAGCTCACCAAAGCATAAGCAAAAGTGAAAAAAAGGTAAAACTGGTAAGGATGTCCATATTTCTTCTGACGTTATTTGCTTTCGATGTAGGAAGCTTGGACATATGAAAAATTAGTGCCCTAATTTAAGAATTCTTCCTATGAAAAAAAAGGGCAAGGCGAAGCAAAATTTAAACTGGGGAAATAATGAAAGGTAAAAAATCTCATGGGCAAATATGGTTTCTGAAGCATCGGACGAGGAGAGAGATAATGGTTAAAAGCCTTTCGTGTTGTGTTTTTATTTTTATGTTTTTCATTTTTTTTGTTTATTCTTTGAATTTTTTTTGTGAAAGTTTTTCTCTGATCAACACACACATTCACTTTTCTAAAAATGAAAAATCTACTTCCTATTTTTTCTTGAAATCTTTGGTAAGTTGTGTTTGACTTATCTAAAACAGTCAAAAGAAGGAAACTCATATTTTTTTACTCTCAATCTCTATTTCCTAAAAAAGGTTATTCTACTTTTGATTTAAAATCTTTTTCATCTTTTAAATTGATTTTTGAAACAAATTTTTTATCTCCCTATGTTTTATTTATCATAGGAATCATTTGCAAGTTATTGAATCTAACTCATAATTTTCTTAATCAAGAAATTTGCTTTGTCACTAAGATGGGTTTTCCTTTGTTTTTAAGATTTAAGAAAGGGAGCATATTCAAAAAATTGGCCAATGATGCCAAAAATAAAAGATGCGCAAAGATGTTAAATTAAAAAAAAAAATAGAATACACAAAGTGTATCAAAAGATGAGCAGTGCACCAACCAATTATCAAGAAGCATAAAATGAGCCCACAAATTTTTTTTTGCTTACCATTCTTGTACTTCTTAAAGCTTAAGAAAACTCTTGATACTTTCGATACTTGAGTTTGAAAATCTTGATTTATGATTCAACAATTCATGCATTGATCTTCTATTAGATATAATTTATGGAAGGAGTTTTTGAAAAATGATTATTTATTTCTCTAATTTATTCCTTGATTTAGATTTTGAATAAAAAAGTTTTTGAGCCCTTTTAAAGAACTTGAGTTTAAATTATCAAATTCTAAATTTCTAACCTTTTCTGGGCTGTGCAGTGTCAATCCAATTCTACTAAGTTTTTTATTAAAACCAAGAGGTAACTTTCTCATTTTAAGAAAATTTTATTTTTTCACTAGATCAGGGAACATTTTTGTCTTCTATTCATTTTATTTTTTATTTGTGCCTCCTATCTTTTTGATAATGTCAAAGGGGGAGGACGTACTTTTGAATTTGTATCGGTCAGGATGATACCTGTATCGACCGGGATGATACCTGTATATGTTCTGATCGGCCAGAACGATACCTGTATTAGCCAAGACGATAATCTAAATTCAAAAAGAATCAACTGCCATAATCAGTTTAGGAATTCTTTGTTTTAGGAAATCGGCCAGGATGATCTTTATATCGTCCAGGCCGATCTAACTCAATTATGCCTAAATTAATCTGGTATCTTTGGAAAGCATTAATAGTTGATTGATACGATCACATCTTCCAAGATGATCGCCTGATCAGTCAGGACGATCTCCTGGACGATCTACATCGGACAGCTTAAATTCAGGGCGATGATCAAGACGATTGAAATCAGTTTTAAACTAATCGGCCTGGACGATCATGATATCGGCCAAGATGATGTAACCAATTTTCTTCTGATTGTCCCAAATCGTTCTGAACTGATGAGCTGAATTTGTACTAATTGGCCAGGACGATATACCTATCGTCCTTGATGATAATGTCGGCAACTTACATTAATGAACTTGTTTTGAGCTTTTCTATTTAAGCTTGGCATGTCACTTTCTACGGTCTTTGACATCTATTGTAGCTTCGTTCTTATGGGGGAAACTTTAAGAGAGAGCTTGAAAGAGAGAGAGGAAAGGGTGGGGTTTGAGAGGGAGAAGATCCTGTGAGGGGGAGGAACTCAAGGGAGTGTGGAGGGGAATCCACACGGTTGCTCCGGCAAACTTGCACCTTAGTACCATCGAATTCAAGGCTTGTCTCAAGGGAAGTTCAACAAAGAAGAAGATCTCTTTGGTGTCAAAGGACCCGGCGACTCCGCCACACGGGGGAAGGTGGAAGTGATTTATAAGGGCTTCTCCGCCTAACTGTGGGGGCTAAAGGAAAGATACTTGTTTTAGTGCAATACTTGGAGGGTGCCTCCAAGGAGTGGATGTAGGTCAAGGTTTGACCAAACCACTATAAATCCGGTGTGTTCTTTTTTATTATTGCTTCCACATTATTTTCTTCCGCACTTTGATTTCTGTGGTGATTTTGGTTTGAGTTTTATCTTTGATTTTAAAGTTATCCAATTCACCTCTCTTTTTGTTAGCCTTGGGCCAGTTCATAAGGGCATAACATCCTTAAAGAACTTTCTAGTGCTATCATTTCACTTTCAAGTGGTATTAGAGCGGGATTCATAAAATAAGTTTTTAAAAGCTTTTGAATTTTTTGATCCATGGCAAATCGTAATGTTGTGGAAAGTTATTCAATTACCAGACCTCCTTTATTTGAAAATATGTCATTTGATTTTTAAAAAACTCGCATGTCTATTTTCTTGCAATCGATTGATTTTCGCATGTGGCATATGATTTTAACTAGTTTTTCATCACCGTCACGTATTGTTAATGGAGTTAAAACTGATATTCCTTTTAATCAATAGAATAAGGAAGAACAACTAAATGCAAAATATTTAAATTGCTTTTCTGTGTTTTAAATTTTGATGATTTCATGTTAATATCCACTTGCACTACTGGTAAGGAAGTTTGGGATAAACTACATATCATATACGAAGGCACGAATGAAATCAAGCAATCCAAGTTGAATTTTTTAATGCATGATTTTGAATTATTTTTCATGAAACCTTATGAAAGAATCTTAGACATGTATACAAGATTCATTCAAATTGTAAACTCATTGCATGCCTTAGGAAAATAATTTTCAAATTTTGAAAAAGTCAATAAAACTCTTCGTTGTTTACTTGAAAAATTTGATGCCAAAGTTGTTTCTATTTGTGAATAAAAAGATTTGAATAATTATTCTATTTATAATTTGATTGGCTCACTCATTACCTACGAGCAAGGTTTGGGTCAAAGACTTTTGGATGCAGGTGAAACGATTGTTCTAAAAACTGAAGATACTGAAAGAGATTGCTTAGTTGGTGACGAATGCAATGACTTGTCAAGCCAATCACAAAGCTCACCAAAGCATAAGCAAAAGTGGAAAAAAGGTAAAAGTGGCAAGGATGTCCATATTTCTTCTGACATTATTTGCTTTCGATGCAGGAAGCCTGGACATATGAAAAATCAGTGCCCTAATTTAAGAATTCTTCCTACAAAAGAAAAGGGCAAGGCGAAGCAAAATTTAAACTGGGGAAATAATGAAAGGCAAAAAATCTCATGGGCAGATCTGATTTCTGAAGCATCGGACTAGGAGAGAAATAATGGTTAAAAGCATTTCGTGTTGTGTTTTTATTTTTATGTTTTTCATTTTTTTTTGTTTATTCTTTGAAATTTTTATTTTTGTGAAAGTTTTTCTCTGATCAACACACACATTCACTTTTCTAAAAATGAAAATTCTACTTTTTATTTTTTTCGTGAAATTTTTGGTAAGTTGTGTTTGACTTAATCAAAACAGTCAAAGAAAGGAAACTCATATTTTTAACTCTCAATCTCTATTTCCTAAAAGAGATTATTCTACTTTTGATTTAAAATCTTTTTCAACTTTTAAATTGGTTTTTGAAACAAATTTTTTATCTCCCTACGTTTTATTTATCATAGGAATCTTTTGGAAGTTGTTGAATCTAACTCATAATTTTCTTAATCAAGAAATTCTCTTTGTCACTAAGATGGGTTTTTCTTTGTTTTTTAGATTTAAGAAAGGGAGCATATTCAAAAAATTGGCCAATGATGCCAAAAATAAAAGATATGCAAAGATGTCAAATTAAAAAAAAATAGAATACACAAAGTGTATCAAAAGATGTGTAGTACGCCAACTAATTGTCAAGAGGCATAAAATTGAGCCCACAAAATTTTTTTGCTTACCATTCTTGGACTTCTTAAAGCTCAAGAAAACCCTTGATACTTTCGATACTTGAGTTTGGAAATCTTGATTCATGATTCAACAATTCATGCATTGATCTTCTATTTGATTTATTTTATGGAAGGAGTTTTTAAAAAATGATTGTTTCTTTCTCTAATTTATTCCTTGATTTAGATTTTGAATTAAAAAGTTTTTGAGCCCTTTTAAAGAACTTAAGTTTAAATTATCAAATTCTGAATTTCTAACCTTTTCTAGGCTATGCGTTGTCAATCCAATTCTACTAAGTTTTTTATTAAAACCAAGAGGTAACTTTCTCATTTTAAGAATATTTTATTTTTTTACTAGATTAGGGAACGTTTTTGTCTTCTATTCATTTTGTTTTTTGTTTGTGCCTCCTCTCTTTTTGATAATGTCAAAGGGGGAGAACGTACTATTGAATTTGTATCATTTTTTTTTTCTTTTCAAATATTTTTATCTCCCCTATTTTTTAAAGTGTTATTCTAGTGATGGAGGAGATTATGAGAAAATGTTCCTTTTTGCAAATTCAAATTGAAATTTTTTCCATCATCAAAATGGGGGAGATTATTGTGAATCTTTGGCTTATGATTTTGATGATAGCAAACATTCTTATTTCTCTACGACTGCTTTATATACTAAACATTTTAGGTTCACACGATCAGACTACAATTTGGAATCAGCTCAAGATTGGGTAGACTAGGTTTGAGTTAGTTTGTAATCTTTTTTTCTTTCTTGAGTCTGTTGTATTTGGTGTGGGATCTGTTGATTTGTATCTTGAAATATTTCCTGTTGTTCCCTATAAGATTTCTATTTTTGGTAATATCGACCGAGACGATATTTATATCGTCCTGGATGATCTGTCCAAAAATAGAAATCCTAATTAGGGCATCCTCATTAAGGAAGTCGTCATTAGCGAATCAGCCTGGATGATACCTGTATCGGCCAGGACGATAATCTAAATTTAGAAAGAATCAACCGCTATAATATGTTTAGGAATCCTTTGTTTTAGGAAATCGGCCAGGATGATCTTTATATCGTCCAGGCCGATCTAACTCAATTATGCATAAATTAATCTGGTATATTTGGAAAGCATTAATGGTTGATTGATACGATCACATCATCTGGGATGATCGCTTGATCGGTCGGGATGATATCCTGGATGATCTACATCGGATAGCTCAAATTCAAGGCGATGATCAGGATGATTAAAATTGGTTTTAAACTAATCGGCCTGGACGATCGTGATATCGGCCAGGATGATGTAACCAATTTTCTTCTGATCATCCCAAATCATCCCGGACTGATGAGTTGAATTTGTACTGATCGGCCAGGACGATATTCCTATTATCCTGGATGATAATGTCGGCAACTTGCATTAATGAACTTGTTTTGAGCTTTTCTATTTAAGCTTGGCATGAAACTTTTTAAGTGTCTTTGGCAGCCATTGTAGCTTCGTTCTTGTGGGGGATACTTGAAGAGAGAGCTTGAAAGGGAGAGAGGAAAGGGTGGAGTTTGAGAGGGAGAAGATCATGTGAGGGGAGGAACTTAAGGGAGTGTGGAGGGGATTCCACATGGTTGCACCGGCAAACTTGCACCTTATAGTACCATCAGATTTAAGGCTTATCTCGAGGGAAGTTCACCAAAGAAGAAGATCTATTTGTTGTTAAAGGACCCGGCGACTCCGCCGCACCGGGGAAGGTGGATGGTTTGACCGAACCACTATAAATCCTGTGTGTTCTTTCTTATTATTGCTTCCGCATTATTTTCTTCCGCACTTTGATTTCTGTGGTGATTTTGGTTTGAGTTTTATCTTTGGTTTTAAAGTTATCCAATTCACCTCTCTTTTTGTTAGCCTTGGGCCAGTTCATAAGGGCTTAATATCCCTAACAAACTTTCTAGTGCCATCAGAGCACTTTCATGGGGATTATGACTTTGGGTGATCAAGTCTTTAATAAGAGTTCACGTTTTAGATATCTTGGATCTATTGTTCAGAGTGATGGTGAAATAGATGGAGATATTATCAGCATAACTCAAGTTGAATGGTTGAAGCGGAGGAATGCATCGGGCTTTTTATGTGATAGAAATGTACCTCTCAAACTTAAGGGAAAATTCTATAAGATGGTAGTGAGGCCTGCAATGTTTTATGATGCCGAATGTTGGCTATTAAAAGAGAATTATAATACTAAGTTAAGTGTGGCAGAGATGAGGATGCTCAGGTGGATGAGTGGCCTTACCCTTAGAGATAGAATACGAAATGAGCATATACGTGAAAAGGTTGGAGTTGCTCCAGTAGAAGACAAGATTAGAGAGTCTCCTTAGATGGTTTGGTCACATAAAACGATGGCCTTCTGATGACCCAATTAGGAGAGTAGAGGTATTAGATTTGACTTATGTTAAGAAAGGTAGGGGTAGCTTGGTTAGAAAATTTTAGGAATGTCCTTTCTTTATTAGGTTTAAACGAGAATTTGATTTTTAGTAGGACACAATGGAGAAAAAGGATTCATGTAGCTGCCACGTTAATTTTAGTGGGATATAGGCTTGATGTTGTTGTTTTTGTTGTATAGAAATGCTCTCATACATGAACTCATGAGAGCATTTGGTACCTGGACAGCGGGTATTCAAAACATATGATTGGAGATGTAAATTAATTTATATTGCTTGAGGTTAGGACTGGAGGCAAAGTGACACTTGGAGATAACAACACTAGAAGAGTGAAGGTCATGTATGATTGGTAGCATGAGAAATTTTTTTATTGAAAATATTTTATTGGTAGAAAATTTAAAATATAACTTGCTAAGGATTAGTCAACTTTGTGATAAGATTTTTAACATGAATTTTTTTTCCTATAAGCTGCATTATAAGCCAAAATGGAGTTGATGTGTAGCATGGAGATAGGTTAAATCATGTTTATATGCTTTATTTAAATTATGTTTAATATTCTAATACTTTTTATCTAAATACTATTGCTGATAATCATGGTTATGATATAGAAGGTTTTGTCATGCAAGCATGAAAAATCATAGAAATATTACCCAGAAGGAGTTGATTAGAGGCATACACAAATTAGACTTCACTAAGGATCACCTGTGTGATGCATTTTAATTAAGGAAACAAATCAAGTCATTCTTTAATTTAATTAAAGATCTTAGAATTATCAAACCTTTAGAAGTCATTTACATGGATCTCTTTTGACCTATTAGCATTATAAGTCTAGGAGGGAAAGTTTTTGAGTATGTGATTATTGATGATTATTTTAGGTTCAGTTAGATTAAATTCTTATCACATAAGAGTGAATCATTTGATAATTTTATATATTTTTTTTAATTGGATTCAGATGAAGTTAGGTTGGGAAATTCTTGTAATCATAGTGACCACGGTAGAGAATTTTAAAATAAAAAATTTAAAGTTTTCTTTAAAGAGAAAGGGATATATCACAATATTTTAGCTCATAGGACCCTTCAACATACTGGGTTATTGAAAGAAAGAATGAAACTTTTGTAGAAGCTATAAGAGCCATGTTATCTAAATATTCACTTCCTAAATATTTTAGAGCTGATGTGGTTAATACAACTTATTATGTTCTGAAAAATGTGAACATTAGATCTAAGTTGAATAAGATACCCAATGAACTTCTTAAGGGAAGGATATTCAACCTCTCATATCTACATGTCTTTGGATGTAAAGTGTCCATTCATAATAATGGCAAAACTCTTTTAGGAAAATTTGATCCTAAATATGATAAGGGAATTGTTTTAGTAAATTCAAGTGTTGGCAAATCTTATAGAGTTTTTAACAAAATGGTATTGATAGTAGAGGAGACCACTCATGTAGTTTTTGATGAATCTAATATTTCTAGAAGGGTATAGGTTAGAAGAAGAAGATGTTGAAGAAATTACCTAAGAAATTGAAAATGTAAATCTCAAAGAAAGTGTTGGAATAAAAAATACATTGCTTGGAGAATGAAAATATTCTAAAAGTCATCCTAAAGAGTAGATTTTAGGAGACCCGAGTAAGGTGATAGAATTAGAAATAGACTTAGCAAAGAAGTGAACCATCCAGTATTTATTTCAATTATTGAACCCACTAATATAAATCAAGAACTTTTTGATAAATTTTGGATCCTAGCTATGCAAGAAGAGTTGAATCAATTTGGTAGAAATGATATTTGGGAGTTGGTAAAAATGAAAGTGTTGTTAGAACTAAGTGGGTTTTCAAAATAAAGATGATTGATTTAGGTGTAATGGTTAGAAATAAGGCAAGATTAGTAGCCAAGGGGTACAATTAAATAGAAGAGAATAATTTTGAGGAGACTTTTACCTTTGTAGCCATACTTGAAGTAATAAGGGTGCTTCTAGCATTTATATGTTTTAAAGGATTTAAATTATTTGAAATGGATCTTAAAGTGCCTTTCTTAATGGGTTGATAAAAGAAGATATTTATGTTTAGCAACATCTAGGTTTTAAAAATTCATAATTTCCTAATCATATATTTTAATTGAATAAGGCACTGTATAGACAAAAACATGCACCTAAGGCATGGTATGAAAGGCTAAGCACAATCCTATTAGAAAGATCTTTAATTAAAGGGAGCATGAACACCATTCTCTTCATAGAAAGGTAGGAGATGACATTCACATTGTTCAAATTTATGTTAATGATATCTTGTTTGGATTCTCTAAATAAATTCTTTATGATGACTTTTCAAAAAATATGAGTAAGGAATTTAAAATGGGTATAATGGGATACTTGAGTTACTTTCTTGGTTTTAGCATAAAGTAGAAAGATGATGACACCTTTCTTAGTCAGTCAAAATACATTAAGGGAATTCTTAAGAAGTATGAAATGGATAAAGTTAAACTAATAAGTACTCCCATGAGTTTCTCAGTTTAGTTAGATAAGGACACTAACGACAAATCTGTTGATCAAAAGAAATTTAGAGGGATAATTGGATCATTACGTTATTTAACTGCTAGCATACATAATATCGTGTTTAGTGTTTATCTTTATGCTAGATTTTTAAAAGATAAAAAAGAATCCAATTTGACTTTTGTTAAAAGAATTTTGAGATATTGTTTAGGAACTCAAAACTTAGGGATTTTGTATCCTATGCAAAACACTTCTTTTGAAATTATTAGATATTCTGATTTAGATTTTACAGGATGTAGGATTGATAGAAAAAAATACTTTTAGAACCTTTCAATTTATTAGAAACTCTTTAGTTTCTTGGCCTAGTAGAAAATAAAATTATGTTTCCCTTTCTACTACTGAAGCATAATATAAAGCCTTAGGAAGTTGTATGGCATAGGTTCTTTGGTTAAAATAACAACTTATGAATTTAGGTTTTCCAATTGGTACTATTCTAATTTTCTACAATAATACAAGTGTCATTTGTATTTCAAAAAATCCCATCCAATACTCCAAGACTAAGCATGTAGACATAACATATCACTTCATTCGATACCATGTTACTAAAGGATAAATTGAGCTACATCATATAGCTACTAAACATCAACTTGCAGATATTTTCACAAAATCATTAGTTTTTAAAACTTTTAGAACCTTAAGAACCATATTGGGTGTTATTGATATTCATGCTTCAAAATTTTTAAGTCTGTTAAATGCGACTATGTATATTTTTTTGTGTTTGTAATTGTATTTTATTATCTATTTTTGGTTTGTCTTGTTTTTTTTAAAGGATGCAAATGCAATGATATAAAAAGAAACTATTACAACCTAGTAATAGAATCACATTACTCCTTTAACAAAATACAAAATGAGGAATACTGCTCAAACTAAAATCATCCCTAAGAAAAATCATTGCTAAGAGCAATGTTAGTATAAAAATCAGCTAACTTATTACAATCCCTATCTTTTTTTTTTTTGAAGAAATGCAACATTGCATTAAAAAGGAAAGAAAGAACAACCTAGTACAAACTAGAACTAAAGAAAAAAACTAATGGTTTCTTGATCCAACAGGGAAAGAAACCTTATTGAAAGCCTATTTGTTAAACTAAACTTACCATAATTGAAATGAGACCCCTTATTTCCTATTTTAATACCCTTGGGGTGGAGGGGATACCAAGTATAAAAAAACAACCTGTAAGGTTGATTAGTATCCCAGAATTCCCAACCGGTTAAAAAATAGGACCTAATATCAATTCCAAAATTAATTAGAATAAATTTAGAAAACAAATAAGATGCAAAAATAAAGCAATCTAAACTGAAAAACTTTAGAAAGAAATTACAAGTATTCGCTAATAACCAAAAATCTCCTAAGAAACATCCAAAAGATTCCTTAGGTGCCACTTCCAAAAGCCAAGGCCATGATCCAGACTAAGTAATCTGAGATACTCTTTAATCATAATTTGCATCATCAAGTATCTCCTGAGAAGTTCCGTGATATTCTTTCCAATGTAAGAATGAGAAATCATTAAAGAGAAAAAGGGGGGAAACCCCTCTTTTTTTATTTTTGAACTGAGATCTGCCTTTCTTCTACGAGGATAATCTTCCACCGATCCTATTGTTTGTAGCTGTATGAAGAGTTTGTGATTAGAACAAGAAGAATAATCAATAGAAGACATTATCCCTTTGACTAACACAGCCTTTTTAAAATTCAAATTTACCTCAGAGGAAGGAGTAACAAATTCAGCTTCATTAACATCAATATTTCTATTAATTTCTCCAACACCGTCTAAAGGAACTTCAGTTACACCAAATTCCATGGTATAGGCTGAAGGGATATCAATATTTTATTCAAAACCAGAATTATCCGTAATAGCATCCTCTTCTATCTCCTGAATTTGAGCAGCTATGAATTCAAAATTTGAATTTTGAACTTCTGTTACTCCAGCAACAGATGCCAACTCAGTATTAACAGCTTCCTTATCTCCATCAAGGATTCGTGCTAGTTCAACTTCTGAATTTTGAACTTCTATTATTCCAGCAACAAATGTCGACTCAGCATTACCAACTTCATTAACTCCATCCAGGATTCGTGCTGGTTCAATTTCTAAATTTTGAATAGAGTTATGAATGAACTCCTTCGGCTTATTATCCAAAAATTGAATGGACTTACATATAGCTTCTTCAATTAAATTTTTCTCCAAGTTAACATTGTTAACAAAATCTAATTCAGCCTCCATAATATTATTTCCTTCAGGAGATAGGACACTGTATTTATTGTAATCTTCAAGAACACTGTATTTATTGGAATCTTCAAGATCTAATGTAATCTTATCAGATACAATAAGAGCAACATTTTCCTTAATTACTTCAGGATTCCTACCCGAATTCATCTTAACATGATTACTCTTAGAGAGAAAATAAGATTTCTTCTCAACAAATAAAGTTTTTTGCCTTCTTCTATTTTAAAACTTTACATGCATCTAAGACCCATGAGAGTTATTATCAACTTGAAAAGAACCATTAGCAATTTCATTGTCAACCATATTCAGTGAATTAGGGACATTTGGACATATAGAATCTTTATGTCCAATACTTCCACATTTGAAATAAAGAGATGAAATGTTTTCATATTCAAATCTTTGAAAAAACCTTCTATTAAGACCTTCAACCCAAATGCCACAAGGAAGCTTGGAATTTAATTTAATACGAGCACAAGCTCTAGAAAATTCCCTTCTTCCCCATCTAAAATGTTGCCATATAATAATAAAGGAGTCCCAATTCTAGAAACTATTCTAATTATGTTGGTTTCATCCTAGCAATGTAGAGGCAAATGAGGTAGACGAACCCAAATGGGAGAAGAAATCCCATCCATGGAGATAGGAGAGAAGTTAGGAGACCATATATCTAAACCAATGACAAATCCCCCAACATACCAAGGTCCTCCATTAATAACTTCCTCCATTGCTTCAAAGGATTGAAAATAACACAAAAGCCAATCCTAACCAAGAGAGGTTATATGAAACCCTCCAAATTTAGTCCATTGCTTCCTTAATTCAAGAGAACAAATTGAAAAAGGCAAATTCTTACACAACATTTTTACCACCAATGAATTTCTCAAAACTTGAACATTGGCTTTTTCAATTTTCCACATCAAGTTTGACAACGTTAACATCCTCAATTCCATAAAAAACTCCATTGAAATTAATTTTAATTTGTGGTTTTTTAATCCACACATTAGAACTATCCATTCAGATGAAGAATTATCAATACCAACATCATTCATCAAAGGATTATTATCCTTGCAACCCAAAGAAGAAGCTTCCATATCATTAGGTTTATGGAAAAAAATGGCCTATTTGAGAATGACTTACTGTTAAATTTAGAAATAATTTCTTTTCCTTTTCCTGACTTTGGTACAATCTTCTTAAAGGATACCAAACCTCCCTCTCTGATTATCAGAGGAGAGTTCATGAAATTACGAGAAATGCTATGAATGAATGAAAAACTACCTTTTGAATCCAACAGAGTTGGACGCATGGTAGATAATAAGTTTGAGGTGTTTCGGTCATCCAAGGATGGCCGGCCACCTTCTTCCATCTTTAATGTTGGCACCCAAAAAGTTCTTCAAAATCCTTCCTCTTTTTGTGGACCTCCTCTCTCAAATTTTTTTAAGTTTTTTTCCCCTATCTACACAATTAAAAATAACATAATTAAAATCTCTAAGATAAATAAGATCCTCCAATTGATTTTCAACAATGTCACCCTTTGAAATTCTGAAGTACTTTGAAGAAGCTTGATGAAATTAGCATTATCACCTTCAACTATGATCCCTTTATACTTTAACATCCTCGTCTTCAAAAATCAGCTCAAGGAATGAACAATTATCAACTCCAATTGGCCTACATCCCAATGAAGCCCACTAAATCTAAATGCAAGTAAGAATCTCCCTATATGATATCTGAAAATACATCAAATATTGGCCTTGTATAATGAAAGCAAACATACATCAATGTTCACTTTGATCCAATCAAGAGGAGGAGGATGCCAAGAATTCTTCAACAACCAGTATGACTAATTAACATCCCAAATGCCCAATTTTAAATTAACACAACATGCCAAACAAAAGATAGAAGCAAAATTAACCATACTAGAAGCAATAAAAAAACTAAAATTTTCATTTCCACCATAAACTCCTTTGCTTCTCAACTTCCATGACAGAAATACTGCTGTGTAGTATATCCTCACAAAAAATATTGATTGGAAGGAAGCAAAAATTGGAATATCAAAGTCCCATTTATTCAAATCTGAATAATCTGAACCAATTTCAAACAACCTACTACCACATGCTCATAATCCTCTATCTTCAAATAGCCTCTTGGACAAGAATTATTACATTTTAATTTCCTTTGAACTACAAATTGAAAAGTATAAAAGGCATTGTAGAATATCCTCCGCCAAAAATTTTCCATATGAATATTAAGTTTCAATTTTTTAATCCACTCCCAATATTGTTTCACAAGATTGTCACCAACGGTAACCTTAAAAGCTAGAGCATAAACAGTCTTACCCAAAATCTGGTGTATCAGTTCCATTTGGTCTTATATCAACTCAAAAAAAAAATTCATTTTACAGATAAGCAAGACAAGTTCCTCACCAAAATAACTTTGAATCTCTTCTATATTCCATTCTCCATTCAAAATGAACTTCTCCGCCATTAAATCAGGGGTAACATGATTCGAAACAAATGTGGGCCAACTAATAAGGCTCTTGTCTAGTACCCTAACATCATTGAGAACATTAATGGATCTTCCACCTGCTACTCTCATCCTAATAATAGGATTTAGAACTTTAGCACCATAATTAACTATCTTCCATGCAGTAGAACAACTTTTATTCAAATCAAAATTTGAAATCCTCGATCCATATCTACTAGACAACATGTTATACAACAATGAATCTTTATCACTAAGAAAGTTCCATGCAAACTTTGCTCTAATAGGACACACTTTATCAATACAAAAATGGAGTTAACGTCCACCCATATCAATTGGTTTGCATAAGACATCCTAGTTAACACAATGAATGCCATTTTTACCATCCTGTTTATGCCATATAAAGTTCCTACACATCATATAAATATCACAAAGAATACTCTTAGGAATAAGAGAATGGGTGCATTGAAAATTGGAAGTAATAAAATAACCGACCTAAGAAGAACAAATTTTCCTTGCAAAGAGAGAAATTTATTTCTCCAAGCATTAAGTTTCTCCAAGGATTTCTTTAAGATATTAAGAAAATTAGCATGAACAAGTCTTCTCAATGCAATCTTCACACCCAAATAAGTCATCTCTTTAACATGTCTAAGGCCCATTTATAATTCTCCTCTTCCTCTTCTTGACATCTTTACCAAAAAGGACCACATACTTTTGATAATTAAAGTTTTGACTTGACCTCTCATAGAAATCCACAAGAGTCTTCCTTACCTCCTTTACCATCTATATACTAGCATAAAAAAAAGATGACAATATCATCCGCATATAACAAATGATAAATTCTTAGGGTATTTGGACGCCTTTGGATACCAACCATATGACCTTTTTGAATCAAAGAAGTAGATAACAGCTGAGAACATAAAATGAACAAAAATGGTGATAGTGGATAGCCTTGTTGGAATCCACTCTTAGTTATAATCCACTTGGAATAATTTCCATTAATCAATATAGAAAACTTAGCATCCACAACACAATCCATAATAAGTTTTGAAAACTTCTAGGGAAAATGAAAATACCATAAGACTTGCTCTAAAGTAAACCATCCCATACTATCATACGCTTGCTCCATATTGATCTTGAATGACACCAACCCTTTTGTAGATTTATAAAATCTAAATCTATGAAAAACTTCTTGAGACATAA
The DNA here is from genome assembly GCA_016618105.1 of Dendrobium huoshanense. NCBI lineage: Eukaryota > Viridiplantae > Streptophyta > Magnoliopsida > Asparagales > Orchidaceae > Dendrobium > Dendrobium huoshanense. The sequence continues at coordinate 65,287,299 of CM028353.1, forward strand.
AAACATGTTTAGAGACAGATCATCCTTTCAAAAAAGCTGCTTATTCTTTGGATATAAGTTTAGGCATCATACCATACATTATATTCAAAAGAATTTTTGCCACCAACTTATAAATTGATTTACACAAACTAATAATCCTGAATTGAGCAGGTGTCGAAGGATTCTCAACTTTAGGAATAAGCACAACAACCATTTCCTTCTAGTCAACATACATGATACCTGTAGAGCATACTTGATAAATTGCATTCCAAATATCAATTTTAATAATAGACTAGTAAGTCTTAATGAAATAGTAAGAGATATCATCAATTCCTAGATATTTATGTCCTTTCAGTTCACAAACCAGTCCCATAACGTCCTCCAATCTAAGTTCTATATCTAGCTTATTCCTGTCATCCTCATCAACAGTCAAAGTGGAAGGCCAACCCTCCAACCTACAATCCCTATGCCACCATTTGTTGATGAAAAGAATTAAAAAAGATATCCTCTATTTGATTTTGGTGTTCAACCACCAGCCTATTACCATCTTTAATCATAGAAATCCAATTTGAGTATCTTTTACCATATGCATAAGACTAGAAAAATTTGGTATTGTTATCTCCATCAGATAACCAATTGACTTTTGCCCATTGCATCCACCAAGTATTCAACAGAGCCAAAGTACTATTGAGTTCATTTACCTTTGATCTAAGTAGCACAATCTTATCTTATGAGATTCCACCATCACTAGCTTCCTCCATTTGCAATTCCATATCTCACTTTTAAGACAATCCTTCAATGTATTAAGGTCTTTTTATTTAGCTTTGCTCCAAAAATATAATGATTTCAAAGATCTTTTAATCTTGGTATTAAGAATCTCAAAAAAGCTTCCATAAGATTTTCTATTCCATGCTTTAAACACAATAATAGCTGAAGCATAATAAGATGCCCATACATCTTTAAATCTAAGCACTCTCTTGGGCTTAGGAATATGACTCAAAAGATTTAGCATAATAAGGCAATGATCTGAAGCAATCCTCATAAGATGATGCACCATCATTAACTAAGAAGAACCAATTATAGAAGAGTTCAGATAATACCTATCCAATCTTTCCAAAATACTAGCTCCACCCACCTTGTTGTTGTACCAAGTGAATCTTGGACCAAGAAAACCGACTTCATGAAGATCATTATTTATCAAAAAAGCTTTCTTATCTTTGGAACCTTGACAAAAAAGAAATCGCTTCCCACCTTTCTTATCACATTTAGCCAATAAACAATTAAAATCCCCACAAACAATTGAAGGAATATCTTTGGATGAATTCCCTTTCAATATCCCTCTAAAGCTCCCTTCTAAATTGCACTTCCTTACTCCAATAAACCATAGAGATCGTCCAAACAACCCTATTATAGATATGAAGATCACCAATAATACATTGAGAAGAAGAATTTAAAACTAAAAATGAAACCAAATTAGATCTCCAAAGAACCAAGATACCTCCCGATAAACCACCAGAAGGAACCTAACTAAAGACCCACTCTACACCAATAAGAAAATTAACTCTGTTTCTATCAATGGAAGTCAATTTAGTCTCCAACAATCCAACAAACATTACCTCATATTCCTTCACAAAATCCTTAAGATATAGACAAGTCTCCTTCACCACACTCACTAACATCCAAACTCAAGTGATTAATACAATCCACATCATTCTTTGGAGTCTCTCCATCTCCTAGATCAACATCAATAGAATTCTCAACCTCAAAAACATTCTTAGACCCATTTATATGAACAAAATCCTCTACTTCAACCAAACTAGCATGCTTACTAAACTTATTACCAACTTGAGTATGAGATGGGGAGTGTAAACCACATTTCTTACACATATGTGCACCATTTAGCAGAAGGGTAAAAGAATAAGTTAAATTCTGAGGAACCTTTTCTAAGTCCAGCAAAACTTCTCCAGAAATAGGCTCATTAGCTTTCACATTAGCAGAAAAGTCACCTCCCTTCTGACTTCATCTACAACCTTCTTCACACGAATACCTGTCTGAAAATGAGTTCTGGATCTTCCCCTCTGCCTGCCCATATTTCTAACTTTCTCTTAACATAATTTACATGGATCCATGGACCATACCTAGCCCCTTACTCCACACCAACACCAAGATCTCCACAAACATCATCTCCCAATGAAGAACCTATAACAGGACTATTATTAATCACCTTAGGAATAGTTTTTGGAGCAACCAAAACTTCATCTATTCTTAAAACCACACAATTGTTTTTAACATGACAAACTTTGCCACATTGAAAACAAAAATTTGAAATTTTTTCATATTCAAATTTTTTAAAAAATCTACGAGCACTACCTTCAACCCAAACACCTAAAGGAAGTTGATTATCCAAGAGAATTCACACACAAACCCTCGCAAATTCTCTCCTTACCCATAGAAACATATTTCCATCTAGCATATAATGTTTTCCAACTCAAGAACCAATCCTACACACAGTGACTTCATCCCAACACTATAAATGAAGATTTGGCATTCTGATCCACACTGGAGCTGATAATCCATTCAAAGAAGTAGGAGAGAAACTCAATGACCACTTATCCATATTGAGAATGTTCCCATTCACATATAATGGACCTTCAGATATCGAATAAAAAATTGAACAATGGACCGAATCTAATCCCAATATAGTAAGGCAAAATTTTCCAAACTGACTCCACTGTCTCCTTAATTTAATACTGATCACATGAAAAAGAACGTTTTCACCAAAAACCTCAATAACCAAAGAATTCTGCAATTTCTTAGAATCTTCACATTCATTCTCAACATTCAATTTCATAATTTTTCCATCCTCTATTAAAAAAGATCCCATGTCGAGACTGTCAACTCTAATATTAGGCTTTTTATTCCACACATTAGGCATCACATTGCAAGGTGTATCATCATTCAAAGGTAAGGGAGTCGGATTAGCCACATGAGCACACAAATTCCGCTCTCCTGAAATACAATCATGAACCACTTTGCGATCAACATTTGAATCCTTCTTCAAAATATAATAAGCATTCATAATTTCTGAAACATTTGTTCCTTCCCTTTTAGAATCTTTCAGCAACTTATCATTAATATTATCAAGGTTTTATCCCTCTTTACCAAATATGTTAATAATAATCTTCAGTGGCGTGGATGAAGATTCTTTAGAGTAAAAAACAATGTCATGCTTTTTAGATTTCAGGATTTCTGAGAATTTTGGACTCTTGAATTCTCCTTCAATAACAATTTCCTTCCCTTTCCCAATAATAGGTGCAACAAGCTTAACATTAGATAATCTACCTTAGTTAATAATCAAAGACTTTTCCTTAAAAGAATCATCATTGGCATTCAGGATTGATGAACATTCATAATAACCATTAAAGAAATTTCTGAAGGAACGAGCAAATGGATTCTTTTTTGAACGAAATTGACCTTGTAAATTCTTTGAGGAAGGTCGATACTCACCCAAAGGATCTGAATGAGAACCCCTGGAAGAAGGATGATGACCATCCATCGCCATGACCGTGGCCAAAACTACATAAGATGAAATTTGAAAAATTGATTATCTTGCTGAAAAAATGAACACTCTATCTCCTCCACTTGCTAACCAAAATCATATTTTGATTTATATTTTTATTATTTGGTTTGTATTGTTTGGTATATCTTTATTTTGTCTTTGATTTATCTTTTTATTATTCTTTATTTTTGTTAAATGTGTCTTATTTGATGGGCCTTCTTTGGTTTAATTTAGAAAAGTGTATTGATCTTTATGTGCAAATCAAAAATTTTATTTCCATTCATAATGTACGAACCACTTTCATACTGTATGTATTCTCTAAATTTTTCATGATCACTTTTCTGAGTTCAACAAAAAAATTTTGATAACTTTTCATAGTAATGGTATTGTACGAACACCTCATTATCTATACAATAATCAATCAATCGTTGGTACGAACACATGGCAAAATGCTTTAGAATGATTTATTTAGGTTTTAGGGCGGTTTTTATTCAATAATCATCCCAAACAAACACATGTTCATCTATACTATCCACTTGTTGGTTTGCATATGGATGAATTCAGTCGGTAGGTATGATAAATATTGATAAATCATCCCAGACAAACACTTGTTTGTCTGTACGACCAATTTTAGTCAAAGGTCGTATGAAATGACTCATCGGGATGGTAACTTTACTAACAGTCATTTCACTACAATAACTATTCTTTATGATTTATATTTTTTTTTGTACAAACCCAATTTTTTACTATACAAAATTTAAAGTCATACGTACAAATCAAATTTAGTACTGTACAAAATCATCCGATTCTTATAAATTGGAAGTTGTTCTTTGAATTTTTTCATAATCTTTTTCACATTCAGATTCTCCTTTGTTCAATCCTCTTCAAATGGAAAGCAGTAGCTAATGGGTACGTCACTCCAAAGGAAGTGAATCTCATACTAAACGAGATAATAACTTTCTATCAAGAGAGAATGAACAAGCCTATGATCATTTTCTCCAAGCAAAAATTACTCCATCCCATCTTCTTATTCAAAAAGATATCAACTTTTCAATTATGCCTCTTTTTGACTCCACTCAATTTTTTTTATTCTCACATTGATCCACATACTTCACTTTAACACTTTTTATTATTTTCTTGCTAATATAAAAATAAGAGAAAATAACACCATAATGTCCTCATATGTCTTCCACCATTGAGTAGAAATCACTAAAGAGGATTTAGGCACATTTTTACATATTAGAACTGAAGGAGTAAGGGCACATTTTAATATTTCAAAAAGTGATTTTGATTAGTCTACTATAAATCAAACTCTTAGGGGTATACCTTCACTCTAACACTTACCCTTTATTCATATTTTAAATCAAAATGGCAGAATTATCAAGCATGTTTTAAGAACCTCAAATATTCCCAAAGCTGGTGATCGAGTCAATATCACTATAATAACATACTTCATAATGTCAAAAACTCTAATTGATGAAGCACAGTTGATTCTGGACTACATCAATAATCTTATTTATATCAGACTCCTTGTCATAAGAAGGAAGAAGAATGTAGCCTTAGTATACTTAATTGCCTACATCCTTGAGAAGAAATATAATCGTATTCATCTAGATCCCCCAAATAATCTGACTATCTAATTTACTGATGCTTCATTTTGAATTCTTTTTCATCAGGATCAAGGGGATGAGGGAAATGAGCTTGGTGAAGAAGAAGGACCTACTCCAGCACCCGCACTTGCTCCTATTCCTGGACCTGAGGATCAATTCTATCAAGTTTTGATTTAGAGATTTGACCACCTAGAGTCTTATATAGATCAATAATTTGATCATATTGAGACTCATTTGGGCCAGCAGGCCTATAGATACAATGAGGATATGAGCTAGGTTAGAGGATAGTTTGATTCACATATTACTCAAGTAGCTACCACCAATAGTCACTTTACCCATTTCAGTCCTCCACAGCCTCTTTTAGATTAAGATTCTTTAGGTTTTAATTAGGTTATTATAAATCTATATTTTGATGTTTTAGTTTTTATGATGTTGCATTTAGATGCTTTTGTTTTAAGTTAGTTGTATTTGCTTTATATTTGAGTCAGTGTTATTTAAAAAGAAATTAATTAAAAATTTTGGTTGTTGTTGATTTTTCTTCCTCTTAAATTATATATGTGTTATGATCGACTAATCTAGAATGTTGATCTAATATATGAATATTTTAAATTTTTTGCATTACAATGCTAATTCCTTAAGAATTTTTTTTCTCAAATTTTAAATCAAATTATAATTAAATTTAGATAAGGAGATCATCTTCATATTCTAATAGATATTTATCTTATAGTTATAATTATTGCGAAAAATGTTAACTTATTTTTCTTTTATTTTTTTATGTTCAATGTGTTGATTTTATTACTATCTATTGGATTTTATTTTGTTGTTTAATCTTCCATATACAAGAGTTTTTCATTTATTCGGAAGATAATCATACAAGCTAAGATTTGCTTATTTAGGTTGTGAAAAGAATATATGTCAAAGATGCACAAAGTGTGTCAAATTTGAAAAGTGGCACAAAATGAGCCAAACTAGAAAAGATACGCAATGTTCACAAAATAAAAGTTTAAAATAAAAATATATGCAATTGCAACAACAAAAATTTTGCAATTCTAGTTGATAAAGAGGCATAAAATGAGCCCACACTATATATAGTTCTTTTCTCTATATTACTAATTCTTAGAAAAATCCTTGCATTAATAAATTATTTCAATTATTGAATTTGAAACTATTTGATTTTTATGTTATTTTTTGTGATAATTTTTCTATTTGATACTTCTACTTCCTAGAACGAACATTGAACCTGGTCATCTATTCTTATCTTATTATTCTTTAATATAAATATGAGTTTAAAAATGTGTTTAAGCATCAAGAATTTAATGTTATTCTTGTAAATTTTAATATTCTTTTCCTTATCAACTTTTAGATTTGTCAATAACATCATACTTTTCAGGGAATTTCTATATTATTTTTTGTTTTGTTTTATTTTCTTCTCTTTTTGCTGATGTCAAAAGAGGGAGATAGTTTGTGGCTGTTTGAAGTCTTCTTGATTTTGTGTTTGTGTTTTGGTGTTTGTATTTATTTTGTATGTTTGTCTTGTATATTTCTTGCGAGTTTTGTGTTTGTTTAATAAAAATGAAATAAAAAAATAAAAAAGGAGGACAAAAGTCTTCTCCCCATGATTTTTATTTTTCCATCATTGAGGGAGAGCTTAGGAGAAAAGAACTTTAATTTGAAATTCGAACAATAATTATTTTTACCATCATAAAAAAAGGAGAGATTGTTGCAACTCAGAAATCAAGATTGAGATTATAATTTTAGATTATAATTTTAGATTATAAAAAAATATTATTATTCTAATTTTATTTTTTCTCCTAGCATATATTGGATATTTCTATTTATTTTTGTGTACTAATATTTTAAAGAAATCATATACTACTACATATTGCTGAAGACTTCAAGATGGTGTAGAATAGGATTTCATGTAATAGAGTTTGTATATCTCTATTTTTATTTCTTGAGTCTAAGAAAGTGTGATTGTAATTGAGTAACCATACACACACACATAGGGGGAGATAAAAATTTTAAATTTATTTTTTAAAAACTAGTCATATTATATGATATCTAATTGTACTATACAATTTGACATAGTTTTCCTCTAGAATATAGTTAATCAAACCATGGCTTGATTTTTTAACTATTTATAATGTACGATGTCAAGTTGTCCAAATGAATAACATAGTATGAAATTAGGTTTGTACCAGATTGTAATAAACAAACACATTTAATTTTTGAACTATTCGTATAATATGATCTACATGCATACAGATGACTGACAAAGTACAAAATTAGGTTTATACTAGATCATATCGAATGAACACATTTAATTTTTGAAAAATTTGTATATTATGATCTGCATTCATACAAACGACTCGTGGAGTATGAAATTAGGTTCATTCTAGATCACACCCAATGAACAAATTTATTTTTTGAAATGTTCTTACAGTATGATGTGAATTCGTACATATTACAGATAGTGTATGAAACTGAGTTCGTCAAAGATTGTACCAAAGAAAGCCCTAATTTTTTTAAATGTTCATACTGAATGATTATGATTGTACAATACGAATTTTGGATGGTTCTCTTAAAAAGTTTTAATTTTGGATGATTTTTTATTTGTTTTCTATATAAATGGTCCTAAAAACTATCTTAACCATCCTTTTGTTGTGAATTTCTCTTGAGAGTGACCATTGATAATGTGTATGGGAGAAATTTAAAAATGAAGAGTGAGAGATCTAGTGAAAGAGAGTTATGAGGGATTCACAATGTTGCCCAAAGTGATGATCTCTTTTTCTTCTTCAATTTTCATCCCAACTTATTTGGAGGCTCCTGGGAGAAGATCTTCAACATTAGATTTAGGTACTCTACCTTCACTAGGAGAGTGAAAAAGGACATCATGGTATGCTGCCACCACTTGGAGATTGTAAAGGTTGATGATTCTCTACTGCACCCAATTGGTGAAAGAGTGTTTGTAAGGGCTTCTGTACCTTACTGTGGGGGTAAGGAGAGTCATTATTTTTTAATGCAATACTTGGAAAAGGAGTCTTCAGGGAGTGGATGTAGGTCACGTTGGACTGAACCACTATAAAATTTAGTTTTCTTTTATTATTTTTAATTTTTGCATTTAAAATTTTATGGTTACAAAATTCTCTATGATAATCATTTCTATAAATAGCTGCATATTTCAAGATTAGTGATTTAATTTTCTAAAAAGATCTAAAAAGGTTCTGAAAAATCCTTGAAATTTTATTATTAAATATCCAATTCACCCCCTCCCCTCTTGGTTAGCCTTGGGAAAGTTCTATAAGGTCTAAGAATCTACACAAACTTTTAGGAGTTTAGAGTAAGTATTGAGAGTGGAATGCGTTAAACTCATTTTTTATCTCTTCACACTTGACTTAGTGGTTGATGATGCTAATGCTCTGAATAACATCACATTATTAAGAGAATCAAAAGAAAATATATTAATTATATATTTAATCAATCCAAATTATTTTATTCATATAAGTGTATATGTTACTTTGTTATTGATTTTACTAAAGTGATTGAATCTCCACCAAATATTATTTTTATTGAGTAGGAAAATTTTTATATTTGAAGTAGACAATATTAAAATTTGCAAGTAAAATTCTTCCTCTTGGGATCGATACTTTACTATATCAATATATTACTTAATTTGGCATATATACTTGTGTTATTAAGTTGGGGTTTTATACGTTTCTATATAAAAAAACCTAAGCATTCTTTAGGGATTAATAGAGCACTAAATCTTATTCACAATTCTTTTGGCTACCCCACCGCCCCCATAAAATTTTTGGCAACATGGCCGGGGAAAAATTTGTTTTATTTGCATATTTACTATATTGTTAAATTAATTGCATAATTAGTCCTACAATATTCTTTTATTCTTTTTTTTTTTAACTTACTGATTGCATATTTTTGGTTGCATGCTTATAACATATAAGGGGGAGGCACATTTGAGTTTTGATTTTAAAATTTAGATAACAATTTTAAAAATTAGAACCATCAAAAATATTTTTAAAATGGCTGATCATGTTCTAAGAATAGATCATTCTGAACCTCTAAATGATTTTGCAAACTCTTTAGTAGATGAAATTCACCAAAGCATAAATAGACCTAACATCCAAGCAATTAATTTTGAATTAAAACATGAATCATTTAGTTAGTACAAAATTCTTAGTTTGGAGGAACTCCCATTGAAGACCCTAACTTACATTTAGTATGTTTCTTATATATTTGAACATTATTTAAGAACAATGGTTTTTGTGATGATGCCATTAGACTTAGATTGTTCCCATTTTATTTAAGAAACAAGGCAAAAGTGTGGTTAAATTCCTTACCCCCAAGCTTTATTTCCACATGGAATGAGTTAGCCCACAAATTTCAAGGAAAGTATTTCCACCTTTTAATAATACCAAGCTTATGACATTACTTCTTTTACTCAGTTAAAAGGAGAATATATTTATGAGAGTTGGGAGAGATTCAAGGAGATGCATAGAAAGTGTTGTCATTATGACAAAACCTTAACAAAGATCCCCATACTCAAATTAAAGGTAATTCCAATCAAAGGAAGGACTGAATTAGTTGAGTAGCAATGAATAATAATTCCAATACCCATCACAGTGTAATCATAAATGAAAATAACCCTCCAATTCCAACCAATTGAAGATGAAAACAAGTAAAGAGAGAGGGAGAAAAAAAAGAAAAAGAATAACTAGAAACAACATAATATAATAGATAATCAAAAGAAGAGATCCACTAATTAAACAACAAATAAAACCCATAAGTAGAAAACCAAAGATACACATAATGCACTAATAGAAGAATAGGGTAAACACAACAAAAACACCATACGCAGAGTCCAAAGCACAAACAACCAGCTAAAAAGCAATAACCATTGCCAAAGACCAAGGATAAAAAAAATCATCTTATAAAATATGGTAAACCATCTTTATGAATTAACACTAACCACCTTAAAAGGGAAGGAAAATTCTAATTAAAAAATTTTAATGAAGCCAGATAAATTTCTTCTAAATTTGGCCAACCAATCAACATAACAATTAGCTTCTCTATAAATATGCATTAAAGAATAATTAAACTGTCCAAGAAGTTATTTAATTTTGCCTAATTAGGCAGACATTTTTAGGATTCTCCAAAGCATTGTCCAAAAGAAAATGTAACACTTAACATAACATGCAACTCAATCCAAACATTATAAATATCCATAGCATTACAGAAATTAAGCCCAAAATAAAAAACATTAAGCTCAATAACTAATATAGAATTAGAGTTTGAAGGACTAAAAAAGCATACAAAACTTTACCCATATTGTCTCTGAAAAGCCTACCACAGTCATCCAAGTGGATATATACAGAGCCATCCTTGTTAAGTTTCACAAAAGGAAGTCTAGGTTTAATCCAATGCACAGTCTTAGAAGAATTATCACCAATAGAACTAAAAAAGGATAAACCAAAATGGTTAGCAATACCAAGATGGTTCCTAAATTAGTTGAATGAAGAGGGGTACTATAATGAAGCTGTAGAATTTTATTCTTCACTTTAGAAATAATATAAATGGCATTCATCATAATATTATGATGTTTAGAATCATTTCGTTTACCCCAAAGGAACCACAAAGTAAGAATAAGAATAAGAATAATACTCCTAATATGAGCATTACTGTGAAGAAACCAAGCATGTAAAATAAAATGAAGATTAGAATTATTAATGAAGTGAAAACTACTATACACATTATCAAAGTACATCTACATTTTAGTAGTAATAGGACCGTTTGAAAAAAAATATCATTAATTGTTTCAATATGATAACATCTTTGATATCTAGAAGAAATAAGGAACCCTCTTTTCATCAATAAGGTATCACTCGGTAAGAATTTCACAAAAATCCTCCACACTAAAATAGAGTAGGACAAGGGAATATTATGTTGTTAAATAGCATTAAATAAAATAAATTTAAAGTAAATTGTTCTAATATTCTCTCAAACCTTTTTAAAAGCAAAATTCCTAGATATGGACTAATTAAATAAAATATGATCCTCAATACTAGATTGAAGAAGAATTTTAATAATTTTCTCCACCAAACTAATAGGGACATAATCCTGCAACATAGTAGAATTCGAATGATTATCAATAATGAAATTACTAATTTTTATAAAAGCACTAGAATGGGAATTCAAATAAGTATTAATGGAAAACTTACCCAATCAATTATCTTTCCAAAAAAGCATCTTACCATTACAAATGCCCAATTGAATAAGGTTCTCAACCTCCCATTTGATGGAGCAAAGTCTTATCCACACCAATGAGTCACTAACTTTACAATGAAAAATAAGGGGATGCTAACAAATGCAATATTTTCTCATGAATTTTGCTCATAAACTAGTATTAGCTCGAAAGGTAAACCAATGTTTATAAGAGGAAACATGTGCCATATCCAAAACACTTTTTCAATAGAGACCCCCCTCAAGCACATTGCATTAATTCTTCCAATAACTCCAAATAATACAGAAGGAGTTATTCTTAGAAACCTAAAAGAACTTGTTAAAAATCCTTTCCTAACACAAACAAATATTATTAGTAGGTTGAATAGTATGAAAAATGTGTAAAGGAAAAGAACACAACACACTTCTAATTAAAACAAATTTGCCACCAAAAGAGAATAAATTATAATCCCAAGAAGAGTGCTTCTTACGAATAAAAGTGAAAGTATATTCAAAATGGTGAGATCTCTTCCTACCTTTAAATAAGGGCATACCCAAGTATTTAATAGGAAGGTTTTGAGGAGAAAAACCAAATTAGTTTTTAATAGTATTAATTCTTAATTGAGAGATAGAATTCCCAAAATTGAAACTAATTTTATCTTTGCTAAAACTCAGCCAACTAAAAAGTTGAAAAGAATTTTAAGCATTTTTATAGAAGCATTGGTAAAAACAATTAAGCCATTAGCAAAACATAAATGAGAGAGATAAAAATAACTAGCAATACTGTAATATGAATTAATATGCTAATTATAAATATTATCTAAGCCCCTAAATAAGTATTCCATAATAATGATGAATAAAGCAGGTAATATAGGATAACCCAGCCTAGTACCTTGAGTAGACTTAAAAAAACTATGGCTTTTACCATTAAAGATCATAAAGAAATAGCAAATCTCAATGTAGTTCTTAATAAGGTTAATGAAAGAAGCATTAAATCCAAACTAAAATAAAATACCATCCAAAAATTCCTAATTAAGATTATCATAAGCTTTAGTAATATCAAGTTTAAGGAAAATATTACCCCATTTAACCTTGACATTAATACCATGAATTAACTCTTGAGCCAACAGAAATTTATAAAAAATACCAAAACCCTTAACAAAACTAGTTTGGCCATGAGAAATATTTTTCAAAAGCAATAAAGCTAGCCTACCCATTACAATCTTAGAATTCAAATTATTGAAGAAGGAACACAAACTACTACTACTATAACAACAACAAAATCAAGCCTTTGTTCCACTATGTGGGGTTCTCTACATAAATCTTTTTTCTCCATCGCGTCCTGTTAAAAGTCAAATTCTCATTTAAATCTTATAAAGAAAGAACATTTCTAATATTTTCTAATTAAGTCATTTTAGGTCTACATATACCATTCCTAACATAAGTCAAATCTAATATATCTATTTTCATAACCAAGTCATCAGAAGGCCATTGATTTATGTGACCAAACCATCTAAGGTGACTCTCTCTAATCTTATTATCCATTGGAGCTACTCTAACCTTTTCACGTATATGCTCATTTTGTATCATATCTCTAAGGGTAAAACCACTCATCCACCTGAGCATCCTCATCTGTGTAACACTTAACTTAGTATTATGTTTCTCTTATAATGGCTAACATTCAGCACCATAATGCACTGAAGGTTCACCACCATCTTATAGAATTTTTCCTTAAGTTTGAGGGGGACTTTTCTATCACACAACATGCCCGATCAATTCCTCCACTTCAACCATCCAACTTGAATTTTGTAGATAATATCCCCATCTATTTCACCATCTCTTTGGACAATAGATCCAAGATAAATAAAACATGTACTCTTATTAATGACTTGATTCCCCAAAGTCATAATCCGTTCACTAGGTCTATTACTACTAAAATTATACTCTATATATTCTATTTAAGATCTACTGAAGCAAAAAACTTTAGACTCTAAAGTTGACCTCCATAATTCAAGTTTAACTCTCTCTCTAGTCATATCAACAAGAAGAATATTATCAACAAAAATCTAAAAAATGTTACTTCTCGAATACCGAAGAAATCCAAAAGTTAAAAAATCTCTCTAGTCAAGGAGATAAATTGGAGTACTGAAGAAGATCCAAAACCAACCTTTATTAGTGTGAATCTTCTACACGATAAAGCAAAGGAGCTTAAAATATTACTTTTCGAATACAAACACTATTTCACATGGAACTAAATTGAAATGCCTAGATTATCACCATAGGTGGCAGTGCATAAACTCTCCATCGATATTAGGATATCTCTTGTGAAGCAAGCACCTAGGCGAATACAACTTGAAATTGAAAAATAAGTCATTGTTGAAACCAAGAATCTTATTGAAGGTGGTTTTTTTTTAGAAGAGAAATATGCTGATTGGATCACGAATATCATTCTAGTAAAGAAAAAGAATGGTCAAATCCATGTTTGTACAGATTATCGAGATTTGAATAAAGCATGCTTGAAGGATGACTTTCTGCTTCCTAATGCAGAACATATGGTCGATGATACATCGAACCATGATCTGTTCTCATTCATGAATGGATGATTGGGTTATAATCAGATTAAAATGGACTTGGATGATGAAAAACACACTTCCTTTCAAACTCCCATAGGCATATACTATTACGAGGTTATGCCATTTGGATTGAAATATGTTGGGGCCACCTATCAAAGGATGATGACCCACACTTTTGATGATCTTATTCACAAACATGTGGAACGTTATGTTGACGATCTAGTTGTAAAAAGTAAAGATCAATTTGATCATGCAAATGATCTCAAAATTGTATTCAAAAGAATTTGAAAATGAATCATCTTAAATGTGCTTTAGGTGTATCATATGGAAAATTTCTTGGATTTATTGTACGCCTTAGAGGGATCAAAATTGATCCTAAAAAAATTCAAGCAATAGTGGAAATGCCACCTATGAAAACCCTAAGACAACTTCGTTTATTATAAGGAATATTGGCACATATTCGTAGATTTATATCTTATCTTTCAGGTAGATGCCAACCCTTCGCACGATTGATGAAAAAAATACTCCTTTCATGTGGTATGATACTTGCAAGGAGGCATTTAATAGTATAAAGTAATATATATATATATATATATATATATATATATATATATATATATATATATATATAATAACAAGTCATCTAGCTAGATGAACCGTGTTGCTAATGAAATTTGATATATCCTGCGTGCCATAAAAGGCTGTTAAAGGACAAGCACTAACAAATTTTCTAGCTGTCTATCCTTTACCTATATGTTCTCCACTTAATGACGAGCTGCCAGATGAGCAGATATTCAAAGTGGAAGAGATAATATATCTACAAGAATAGGAGCTCTATTTTGATGGAGCTTCATAAAAAAACCCTTCCCGATCACCTAAACTCCCAATAGTTCAGGTAGGCATCAGCCTTATATTTGTAACCCCACAAGGTGGTATACTATGATACTCATATAGTTTAACAGAGTCTCACACTAATAATGAGGCTAAATATGAAGCCTTAATAGCATGCCTCAATTTGGTGATTAATATGAAAATTGAGAAACTCCATATATATAGAGATTCTTAACTCATAATCAAACACATAACAAGTTCATTCAAAATTAATAAGCTTGGATTGATCTCATATCATGAGTATGCTTTGAAGCTCCTACAACAAATTTTTGAGGTAACTCTCACTAGAATTATGTGTAGTGGAAATGGCAAAGCTGATGCATTGGTAAATCTGCAGAAGGATCGAATTCTCATAACTATTCAAAATAGGCATGCATTAACTCTCGAAGTCGAGTTTCCATCTCTTCATATTATTAATCAATACGAACTAAATAAAGAAGAAAATGATCATCTATGACTTGAAGAACTTAAAGCTCTTGATGAAGTTAGACTTAAGGCTCAAATAAGACTAGAATCCTATAAAGCAATAATGACTAGGGCCCATGATATAATGGTTCTTCCTAGAAGCTTCAAAAAAGGTGAACTTATTATAGTTTATCGAAGACCTATAATCCCTCACGGTCACCTTAGAGGTAAATTTGACCCAATCTGGGAGGGAACCTTCATCATTAAAATAGTGTATGAAGGAGGAGACTATCAACTCATAGATCTAAAAGGTCAAAGACCCATGCCACCAATAAATGGTCAATATTTAAAGAAATATCACACATAAAGATGTTATGTATGCAGATTTACCTAAATAAATCTCAAATCTCTTCCTAAAAGATAGGAGACAATTTTTATATTCTCCTATAATGAGGGAGATAAGTTTGAATCCCCTCCTGAAAGATAGTAGACAATTTTTATATTCTCCTACAATGCAAGAGATAAATATAATTCCCTCCTAAAAGATAGAAGATAATTTTATATTCCTCTGTAATGCAGAAGATAAACTTAATCCCTTTCGAAAAAGTTAGTAGATAATTTTATCCCTTTTGCCAAGTAAATTAAGGGAATATTTGAAATCTTCTATGCTCATAAACTTAAAGGTCGAGCTAAACCCATGAAGTTAAACAAGCCTAAGGTCCAAACATCGAAATCTTCTATGCTCATAAACCTAAGGGTTGAGCTAAAACCATTAGATTTAACAAGCCTAAGAGCTGAATCTTACAATTTTCTTTTATGCTCATAAACTTAAGGGTCGAGCTAAACCCACGAAGTTCAAAAAGTCTAAAAGGGTTAAACTTTGAAATCTTCTATGCTCATAAACCTAAGGGTCAAGCTAAAACCATTAGATTCAACAAGCCTAAAGTACGAATCTTATAAATTTTTTCACGCTCATAAACCTAAGGGTCGAGCTAAATCCACAAAGTTAAATGAGCCTAAAGGCCGAACTTTGTAAATATCATATGCTCATAAACCTAAAGGTTGAGCTAAATACAGTGGTTTAACAAGCTTAAAGGCTGGACAACTAAAATTAGCATGCTCGCAAACCTAAGGGTCGAGCTAAATACTGTGGTTTAACAAGCCTAAGTGCCAAACCCTTAAAATATTTTATGCTCACAAATCTAATGATTAAGCTACCTTAATCAATCTAAAAGATTGAAAGAAAAAAAAAAAAGAACCAAAGAATAGAAATGCTAAATATTTTGAGTTATTACAATGAATTCATTGTGTGAAAGTCACACAACAAATTCATTGGGAGGTAATTTGTTGATTAAGGAAAAGAACAAATGAAATAATTTTTTTTTTCAAAATAATTTACTTGTCATCCAGTCCACTGTGTGCTCAAGCGAAGCAACTATTCGTTCGAAATAAGGCAACCGCCCGCTTACTCCTTTAAAAGAATCGAAGCGTTTAAGGTTCAGTTTTCATCTTCTTTTTTCATTGTTGCCATTCGATTTCATTGCTTTGCAAGAGGCAAAGAGATTGCACGATCGCTTCTTAAGCTCCCTCATCACTGTTCGAATTTGCCACTTTGTATGAGGTGGAGACCACACCCATCGCTTCTTTGGCTCCTTCGTTGTTGTCCAACTTTGTCATTTTGCAGGAGGTAGAGAGATTGTATGGTAGCTTCTTCGGCTCCCTATGGTTTTCCGACTTCCTTCTTCGTAGGTGGTGTAGGGAATGCAAGAAATGCTTCTACAAAGACTTTCCCTTCTTGTTGAATTGGATGTTACCTCATTTTGATTAGAAGCAACAATGAGAGCTCTCCGGCTATGAAGGTAAGTTTCTACCTGTCACACACTTCTTTCGCCAAATCCCATATATCTATTGAACTGAAGGATTTACCCATTGCCAGGATTCAACACCTGCACCAAACTCATTTGGCTAGATTTTGCAAAAAATTGACTTAAATCCTATTGTACATTTGATACCAAATTGACCTGAAATGGACCCAATCTTCAAAATGCATACAAGGAAAGCTTCTTTGCTTTGCAGGAGGTGTAGAGAGATTGCATGGGTGGCCTCTTCGGCTCCTTTATTATTATTTGACTATGCTCCTTCTTCGTTCAAATCCAAATGCCCGAGTAGACCCGACTCAAACCCTTTCTCCCTTTTTCTTTTGAATGTGTACTATAATATATAATATTATATATAAATATATTATGATATATTTATACAAAAATTATTATTATTTATATAATATTGTATATCTAATATAATAATAAAAAAGAGAGAAAAAAGATACTTGCAAGCAGGTGTCGAAGACACGCGCTATTGATCTTAGTTCTCGGCTAATGGTTTCACAATTCAAAGACCTGCACCATGATCTTAGATTTAGGAGGATGCCCCTACGCCATTGATCTTAGATCCATGCAGGATGAAATAAAAATTGAAGACCCTACACAATCAATCTTAGATCCTAGTGGGATAATTTTATTTCGAAGACCCTATGCTATCAACCTTAGGTTTGAGTAGGAAGAAATTTTGGAAAATGTCGTCCCTATTTCTTCCTCGGTGGGGAGGGGACACTAAGAGGCTACTAAAATTTTCTTAAAATTTAAGAGGACAATTCAATTTGAATTCAATTAAAATGTTAAAATCAATTTTTAAATATTAATTAACTAATCTAGTTAATTAATATTTAGTAAGACTTTATTGATTAAATTAATAAAAAATAATTAATTAATTTTGGAATGAATAACATCACAGATGAAAGTCTTGAATGGACTCAGGACAAGTCTGTAACTAAATATGCATCATCATCGTCTTATTAATGACGACTTCTCTTAATCCCTTTCTACTTGTACTTGCAACAAGTAAGAACAAAAATTTTCTTGCTTCTCATCTTTCTCATAAATGTCATTTAACATAAATGAGAACTGGTTGGATATCATCTCAGATCAAAGACTAGTTTTGAGACACCGTGAATGACTCTAACTGAGACATCTTGAAAGTCTCTAAATGAGGTCCCTCTTTAAGAGATTCTAACGCAAGTAACATTAAGTAGAGGACTTTGAATTGTTGTGATATTTTAAATGTTATTCCTCTTAAAGTGTTGGAGGCCTCTGACTATCAAAACATCACCTCTCTTTTGTAGCTAATGAAATAAAAAGACTTGCAATAAATTAATTCATCTCCTCCATCAACTTAGAGTTAATTTTTGATCACTCAATGTAGGTTTAATTTGAAACAAATAGAATAGCATTTTTAATCTAAGAGTATTAAAATATTAAGAACATTTCAAATTTGAGAGCATTTGGAATTTGAAAAAAATTTGAAGTCCATGAGCATTTTAAATAAAAATTCCAAAATTCGAGAAATTTTAAAAGATGAGAGCATTTTTAAATGAAAACCTTTAAGTATGAGAATTTTAAAAATCTAAAAGTTTTAAATTTTAGATTAATACAATTAACTAGAAAATTTATTTTTTTTAATTATTTATTTAATTAAATTACCTTTTTGAAAGAAAATGCAAAAAATTAAGGGGGAAGAAATGTTTTCACTAAAAGACATATTCAACATCGCTTTCCAACTCTCCAAAACTTCTCAAACACTCCAATAACAATACAAACAACTCAACAAACACAAATTGAACTCCTCTGTATGCTCTCCAAAGCTCCCCTATATGAGCTCCTACAATTACTTGTGGGCTCTATCCTCTATAATTACAAGCCCCAGCTACTACAACTACTAGCTAAGAATACCTACAAACAAATAAATGAAGAGTCAGTACATCATAAATAAATTGAATGAATGCTGATAAATCTAAGCTACTGCATGTAGAACATAATACTGGAAAAAGAAAAGCTAAGTACGAAAAAGTTAGTAGAGAAACAATGCTAAAATAATAGGTAGAGTAGTTGATTACTATAGTAGGAAAAATACTAAAAACACAGAATAACTAAAACACTAAGACCAGTGTCAAAACTTCGAAGTATCAAAATCACAAAGTCAAATCCAACTCAAACAAAATTTAAACTTTTGGGCAGCCTTATTTATAAGAACTGTTGTAAGACCTACTACCCGATAACTTTCTAAGGAAAGACGTAAGTCCGACCTTAGGGAAAAGTTTTAGGTAAAAATTGACCTAACTCCTAACCCCTAATTAAAACATCAGCCACTTCTAATAGAAGTCATAAGTCTGACATATGAGAAAAATGTTTAGGTGATAATACAACCCTAGACCCCTCACTCGGGCATCCTAGCCTATAGGGTTAGGTTGTAAGACCCACCAGCGGGCTACTTTTAAGTGAAGTTGTAAGTCTCATGCATTAGGGAATTTTTTAAAAATGAAGTACATCGAGCTTGACAATCCTATAAATAATCAGACAACTTTCTATGGGAAGTCATAAGACCTAACATAAATCTAACTAAAAAAAACCAAATTTAAACTTGTGGGCGTCCTAGTTTATAGAATTAGATTGTAAGACCCGCTATACGGAAACTTCTAGGTGAAGTCGTAAGTCCCACACTTTAGGAAAAGTGCTAAATAAATAGCAATAATTCTAAGCCTCAAATAATCTAATTCAAACTAATGGCCATCTTAATTTAAAGGATTAAGTTGTAAGACCCGCTTATCAGGCTACTTCCTAAAGAAAGTCATAAGACCTACCCAAATAATTAAAACCTTCGGGCAGCCTTACTGTAAATTTAGGTTGTAAGACCCATCTTTGGGCAATTCACAAGTAGAGCAGTAAGCCCCATTCTAAATTTAAATCCTCTAGCTACTTTCTATGAAAGTTGTAAGTCCCAACCTAAATCTTAATAATTATTCTTAAAGAAGACATAAGTCTCGCTCCTATCCAAACTCTTGTGATACTTCTAAAGGAAGTCATGAATCCAACTATTATCAAAACATCCAACTCCAACAACAGGTAAAGAAAATTGAAATTCAAGTTGTTTATTTAAAGCATTATTATATAAAACTTGTTTATTCAAAATAGGACCCTCCAAATCCTCATTCAAATCATCCAAATTTTTAAGATTATTTAGATCTTTTTTATCAATCACTTGGACATTATCAATAGAGAGATTACAAAAACCATTAAAAACCTCAATTAGCAGAGTAGAGGTAACCACAATAAGTGAAATAGAATCAATAAAATTATTCCCAATAGCAACAACTTTATTATCCTTTATGTCATCAGATTGAGGTTATAAACTTTTGAGCATAGGATGTAAAATGAAACAATCATTAACTGGATGACCATGAATATTGCAATGAGAAAAAAAAATTGGAACTTTTTTAAACTTGACCTTTTGCATATACCCAAGCGCTTTCGACCCCAACTAAATTACCTTGTGTTGTTTCTTAAATATGTCCACTTCAACTAAAACACGAGCCCGGAAGTCCTAGTTCCCAAAGTAATAGCTTGATCAGTTTGTAAAAGTTAACCAAATATAAATCCCAATGCATTTAGAGCTAAAAAAATATGGACACAAATGCAAAAAAGAAATCCAAAGTGGCACACTCAGAGCTTTATCCTTAATATCAAAGAAAGGTGTCCACTTCAAAAGACACATCTAAAAATTATTTATTAAAAAACATTTAAAATTTATTTATGTAATATGGGTGTCCCTTATTTTCCACTTTCACGGTGTGCCCATTACAATTGAAATTGACATATTAGATTCCAAACAAAAGACTCTTTGTTGGCCTTCCATCCAAGTCAAAGCCCCAAGTCTTAGCTCAATCGAAGTAAAGGGAAATGCCTTTCAACAAGTAAATTGTATTACCCAGCCCTTAACCTTAAGTAAGCCGAGGTCTTGTCGTATAGCCAAACTTCCTATAGTCCAAATTGTTGGACAGTTGAATCACAACATGGCACAGATTCATCAACCTAATAAAAAACAAACATGATAGCTTCAAATTACTGAATAAAGCATGTATAGAATCCAAATTAGGTTTATGAAGAGTAAATTTCCCCACCAAACTAAATTGGTAAGGAGATGTAAGTTTGACAACATCCTCATTAAAGATTAATACCACAGGAGAACCTTTAAAAGACAGTCGAGTAAACAAAAATTAAAGAGTAGAAGATGATGAAGCTCTCACATGGACATCATTAAAAGAATGTGATGAAGTAGAATAATCCTTACCAGATAAATAAAAAAATACCTATTTCTTACCACAGGTAGCAGGAAGAATGTTTCTCCAAGGATGAAGATTTGCCATCCAAATAGTCAAAAAATCACGGGCCAAAGCTGGCCCACCAGACAAGACCAACAACTGAGATCTTAATAGAGACCACAAACAAAAATCTGAAGAGAATGTCTGAAGGTAGCTGGCATAGAAGACTTTGCATTAGCATAGCTTTGGCATAGGAGACTTTGTCACTCTAGTATGAAAAACTTTAGGAGAATTACCCAAAAAAACTTAGTGAGAGGTATACCAAAATTAGACTTTACCAAAGATCACCTTTGCTATGCATGTCAATTAGAAAAATAGGTGAAGTCCGCTTTTCAGTCCAACAAAGATCTTAAAACTAGTAAACCATTGGAGATTTTACATATGGATGTTTTTGGACTAGTTGGAATTGTAAATCTAGGAGAAAAAGTATATGGATTTATAATTGTGGATGATTTCTTTAGATTCACATGGGTTTGATTTTTATATCATAAAAGTGAATCATTTGAGGAATATAGAAATTTTTTGACTTAGATTCAAAGAAAACTAGGATGCAAGATTTTGATAATTCAAAGTGATCATGGAGGAAAATTTGAAAATAAAAAAATTTGAGGATTTTTTTAAGGAGACAAGGTTTGATCATAATTTTTCTGCACCTAGAACCCCTAAGCATAATGGGATAGTCAAAAGGAAAAATAGAACATTAATAGAAGCCACTCGAGCCATGTTATCAGAATATTCACTTTCTAAATATTTTTGGGCTGAGGTGGTTAACACAACATGTTATGTTCTGAATAGGGTGAATGTTAGATCAAACTTGAATAAAACACCGTATGAGTTACTAAAGGGGAGAACACCTAATTTGTCACATTTATATATTTTTAGATGTAAGGTGTTCAAACATAACAATGGAAAATCTTCCTTATGAAAATTTGATCCAAAATCAAATGAAGGAATTTTTATAGGATACTCAAGTGTTGGAAAATCTTATAGAGTATTCAATAAAAGAACTTTGGTAATTGAGGAGACCACACATATTGTATTTGATGAATCTAAAATTTTGGAAGAGTCGGTTGTTGAAGAGGATGAGATAGAGATTAGCTCCCAAAAGATTGAGAAAATAAATTTGGAGATAAAGAACCCAATGCCTAGAGATTTGAGATTTTCTAAAAATCACCCAAAATAATTGATTATAGGTGAACCTAGTAAGGATGTTAGGACTAGGCGTGGACTGAACAAAGAAGTCAATCATTCAGCCTTTATTTCAATGATAGAACCCACAAATATTGATCAAGCACTTTCAAATGAATTTTGGATATTAGCTATGCAAGAATAATTAAATCAATTTGTAAGAAATGAAGTTTGGGAATTAACTGCAAGTCCAAAGGATCAAAGTGTAGTTAGAACTAAGTGGATATTCAAGAACAAAATGAATGACTCAGGAGTAGTCATTAGAAATGAGGCTAGATTAGTGGCTAAGGGGTATAATCAGATTAAAAGGATTGATTTTGAGGAGACTTTTGCCCCTGTAGCTAGACTTGAATCAATTAGAGTTTTGTTAGCCTTTACCTATTTTAGAGGAATTAAATTATATCAAATGGATTTTAAAAGTTCTTTTTTAAATAGGGTGATTCACGAGGATATTTATATGGAACAACCTCCAGGCTTTGAAAATTGTAAACATCCAAATCATATTTTCAAAATAAAAAAGGCATTATACAAATTGAAATAGACACCCAGGGCTTGGTATGAGATGTTGAGAACCTTCCTACTTGAGAGATCTTTTGAAAAAAGAAGTGTGAACACAACTCTCTTTTTAAAAAAATTGGGACAGGATATACTCATTACACAAATTTATGTTAATGATATTATCTTTGGATCTACAAATAAAAATCTTTGTGATGGATAAGGACCCTAAGTGAAAATCCGTTGATCAAAAGAAATTTAGGGGAATAATTGGATCTTTGCTTTTCTTGACAGCTAGCCGACCCGATATCATGTTTAGTGTTTGTTAATGTGCTAGATTTCACATTTGACAGTAATGAAAAGAATTTTAATAAAAAAAAGTGATTAGTTCAACAATAATGCCCCTTATTCTCACATGTTTATTCATTCAGAGGGAGTTTAAGAGAAACTCAAATTTATACAAACAATAATTATTTTGCCATCATAAAAAATGGGGAGTTTGTTGAGAAGAGTTGCTACTTAGCTTTGCATGTTTTACATTCTTGCAACTTATATGTTTTGATGATTCAAAATATAATTATTTTGATTTTTATTTTCTCTTAATATAATTTGGGAGATTTGTTTTTGCTCGTGTACTAACATTTCAGGGAATTCATACTCAAGATTATTAAAGGCTTCAAATCAAGATCTGCTTAAAATGTTTTGTAACTAAGAGTTTATATTTTTTTTTATTTGAGTCTGAGAGAGTGTGATTGTAATTGAATAACTTAGCACACACACACTGGGGGAGAGCTTTAAAATTCATAATTTTATAATACAAATCGTATAGTACGAACCATGTTTATACGGGATGATTTGGTCAGTTACACTCCCCAAAGAGCAATGGAACGAATAGAGTGGGTGAAAATTTTTCTAAGTCCTAATCATCCAGATGATTCTGACCCATTCATCCCAGGATGATGTCCTCTTGACTTGTGCTTTGAACTATTCATCCAGACGATTTAATATATTCGTCCCAGATGATGTCCTATGGACTTGTGCTCTTGAACTATTCATCCAGACGAACTAACCCATTTGTCCCAGGACAATGTCACATAGACTTATGCTTTGAACTATTCATCCAGAAGATTTAACACATTCGTCCCAGGATGATGTCATCTGGATTTGTGCACTTGAACTATTCATCTAGACGAACTAACCCATTCATCCCAGGATGATGTTCTCTGGACTTATGCTTTGAACTGTTCGTCCATATGATTTAACACAATCATCCCAAGACAATGTTATCTGGACTTGTGCTCTTGAACTATTTGTCCAAACGAACTAACCCATTCGTCCCATGACAATGTCCTCTATTCTTTGAAATTGTGGTTCGTCCTACATTTTCGTTCCAACGAACCTCGAGAATAACTGTTCGTACCAGATGAACCATGTTCGTACGGAATGATGATCGGGTACGAAGGTAATTTGTACCAATGTACATTGAGTTTGTATGCAACAGTTTTTACACTATTCGTACGTACGAAATGAGATCGTACGGGACGATCATAAATGCACAGATTTCAAAAATTGCAATTTTTGAATGATTTTTCATGTCTTTCTTCTAAAAGGTCCACTTAAGACTATCATGAAATTTTTTTGTCATTTGGTCTTCATGCATACTGAAGGGAAATTGAAGGAGAGAGTGAGAAAGAGTGTTTGAAGGAGAGGTCTTACTACTGGAGCGTGATGAGTTCACTTGATTACTCAAAGGTAAGGATTTTTATTTGTTATTTGTGATTACTTCACTCTTTTCTCTTATCCTTCTAGATTTCTTGTGAGAAGATCTTTCAAGAAGATCCATTTCTCTACTGACACTTGAGGGTGTAAAAGGACGAAGGGTTCTCTACCTACACTTGGAGAGTGTGAACAGCCGAAGGTTCTCTACCTACACTTGGAGGGTGTAAAAGGAAGAAGGGTTCTTTGCCTATACTTGGAGGGTGTAAAAGGACAAATGGCTCTCTGCCTACACTTGGAGAGTGTGAACAGCCAACGGTTCTCTGCCAACACTTGGAGGGTGTAAAAGGATGATGATTCTCTGCCACATTTGGTAGTAGTGGAAGAGAGTTTTTTTGAAGGCTTCTCCGCCTTGCTATGGGGGCAAAAGGAGAGACACTTGTAGTAATAGTGCAATACCTGAAGTGGGAGACTTCATGGAGTGGATGTAGGCCGTGTTTAACCGAACCACTATAAATCTTATGTCTTTTATTTTTTGCTATTTTTTTATTTTCTTTCTATTTTTATTTTTAACTATGATTGAAAAATCGTTTTTAAAAATCACTAAATTTAAAGTTTAAGAGGAAAATTTTTAAATTACCAATTGACCCCCCCCCCCCCCCTCCCTCTTGGTTAGCCATTGGGACATAAGCTTAGGTCTAACAGCCTAATTCATAATTAACAGGTTTCAACAATGATAAGTAAAACTAAATTAATTAAATCTAAAATATGATTTAACCAGTTTAGATATTGACTCGATGGTCCTTTAAACATGACTGTAATTGACTGGCTGAGGTTTAAAGTGTAGGATTTTATTGACAACTAGGATCAATTTTAGCGATCTAATCTTAGATCATAACACTTATATATGGAACCTAAAATAGTAGAGGAAAATAAATGTTTTTTTAATAAAATGAAGACTATAGATAAATATAGTGTTGAATAGATAATCTTGATTTTATCGTTTGGCTCCAACTTGAAACATAAGCCATCCATAAGAAATCAAAAGATCTAATGAATTATTCATTCATTGACAATAGCTCAAATTCTCAAAATTCCCTTAGTAATCGATCTCCCTACCGGTCTCCTTTCCTCACCCAAAATATCTTTTCATGCAGAAAATGTTAATTATTACCTAATTCGAGAATTCCATTAGATATATTTTATTAAAATTAATCTACTGGGATCTAGGGACTTGAATGTTTAATCCAATGGTTGGATTTCAATTATTTTGAATATTACTTTCATGTTGTCACTAACTATGAGATTTAGAGAATTAGAATTGACAGTTACCAATATTTAATGGGGAATGGGGTTGGGTTTCAGTTGCTTTGAGTTCACTGAACTTTTGAGAACACCTTTGCAAAAGAAGACAAGTGTTGATAGAGGATGGATTATATTTTGAGTTTCTTCCATGCATAACTCATTGGAGCTTACTCAAACTTGCATAGTAGGGCCTTGTAGAGTTGGGAATGACTTGGAATCACTTTTACATATTGTAATGTTAGAGCCCAAACTTATATTTTGATGATTACAACATTATTGGATGATTAATTAGTTTCTCATGCTCTTTATATTAGATATATCTTTTTGTGTGTACTAACATTTCATGTACAACATAGCACCGCCAAAGATCAGGGGCTAAAGGCTGAGTAGTGTAGGATTGATGTTTACAAAAGTCTGTATTTTTATCTTTTCTTGAGTCAAACGTATTATAAAAAGTGTATGCTAGTTTAGCAACCGTGCACAAACACATATGGGAGTGAAAATAAAAATATTTTAATTTTTTGCAAATCGTACTATATAATTAATTATAATAAAAAACCTCACCATGAATCTAAGATACATAAGATAGGTAAATTTGAATTTTAAAATTTGAAGTATTCATATTATATGAAATATGTTGTACTATAAAATCAATTAATTATTTTCCTAATTAGTTCTATTAATTAAGAGACAAAATAAAATCAGTTGAATCTAAATTAATTACTAATCATATTATATGATCATTGATCGTACAATATGACTTACTCGAGGAGTATTTGGTTCATTTTGTACGATCGAAAAATCACACAACATGAATAACTCGAGGACTCTTTGGAAAAAAATTTGTTCATCCATTATGGTTTGATATTTGATTTGAACTGATCATACTATATGGTTATAAATCATATTGGACGATATTCGATGGACTAAACTAATTATAATATACAATGGTCATATCGCACTGTACGAACATTTGCCACAAAATTAAAAATAGGGTTTTTATGGAGCCTTGTATTTAAACAACCCTCATTTCATTTTAAAAAGCCTTTTGGTTATTTGAAGAATTTTGAGAGTGTACTTTATGAGGGCTTGTCTTCTTGAGAGAGTATGAAGAGAGAGCACTTAGAACTTATGAGAGAAAGGAGGATAAGTTATGTGTGAGGAAGAAGTAGTTTGAGAGGAGTTTTTTCATGGTTGTTTCGAACTAACTTCTACCTTACTTCCTCCTTATGTCATTATTGATCTTGATGAAGCTTTGTTGAAGAAAGTTTTCAAGGAAAAAATCATCGGCAACTCCATTATTGATCTTGTTTTATTATTCACTTTTGCATTAAGAAATTAGATTTTGATTTTAAGTTGTTGAAATTGGTTTTAAATTTTACTACTAAAAGGCTGGGTCCGTTAAGGGCTTGAATTGCCTTGAACTTCATTCGAAAGAAGAGTTCTCTTTTCTGTAAAGTAATGGTGGCTAAATATGGCAATGATTCATGGATGGGAGAAGTAAAGAGAGGTGCATCTCCTGCTTGGTGAATTATAAAAGATGCGCCTCAATATTTAAAGCATATTATTAGATGACAAGTTACAATGGAATAAGAATCATTATTATATAAGACACCTGGAATCTTGATAGATGTTTAAAGAAGCGGCCGGTTACCTATAACTTGAATAATCCTCAAAATAAATATGTTTTAATTCTAATTGATGAAGCTGGTAGATTGAAGCACTTTGTTAATGGATTATTACTCTGATGACATGATCAAATTAATCCATGATATTGCCATTATTGCTGATTCAAATATAGATATATCAAAACTTATAGTAGCAAGTTTTGGGAAGTTAGTGATAGCAATGGCTTCTGAGGCAACAATTAATGTTCAACAAAATACTGGAAGTAATTTTAAATGGATGAGAAAACTTAAGGCAACACCAAGAGAAACACGATTCTAGTGAAGATTGAAGAACAACACTCTTCCTATAAACATATGGCTGAATTATAGAAGATTGCAGGGCTGTGTTACCTATCTGAGATCTTGTTAGGATCTTGAAGATGAACATCATATTTTCATTCATTGCAAAATGCTTATTGAAGTTTGTCACACCTTTAAACAATGGGGAATCCAATTACCCAAAATTTTTAACTTTCCTCATTGCTGGAATAGTCTAGAGCAAGATGTTAATAATAAATCTGGGTTGGTTAGATTATGAATCCCTTTTGTACAAATTTGTTCAGTTAATTCAATAGCTTTTTTCATTGCCTCTACAAGAATATTTGGTTGTCCATAAGGCTTTTCAATTCTTGTGTATTCTATTTTTCATTATTGGAAAGACTGAAATTGTTTTAAGCATGGAAAAAGTGTTCCTTCATCCTGACTAATTGCAGCTCATATACTTTCTCCATCAATACACCATAGCTATTTCCAATTCGTCAGAACTAGGGTACTATCTGGCAAGTGCTACTATCCAAAATTAGGTATCCCCCTCCTACAAATTGGATAATGTTGAATGTTGATCACTTATGCAGTCTAATGTTGCAAGTATAGTAGGTGTAGTTCGTGACCTTAAAGGAAGATTTCTGTTAGCATATGGGAAGAAATTATGCCTTTGGGATATTTCGCTTTTGGAATTGAATTCTATTTTTTATTTTTAAAAACATAATTAAGGATTGGATGATTGATAAGGAAGGTATCATTATTGAAAATGAGAATGTTAACATAATCAAATTGTTGTGGAATTCGTCAAAGAATATTGAGGATTTTCATATAGGTATTCATAGATTAGACTTTTCTTTTCTAGAAGTCTTTAAGAATGTAATTTTTCATTGTGTTTCAATAAATAGCAATAAAGTGGCTGATTAATGTTCTCATCAAGCCCTTTTAGGAGATTTCTTGTGAGACGTTTTTCTTCTTGATCCTCTTCCTTCAAGTTTTGTAGATTTGATTAGGAGAGAATGTGATAGTCTATCTATAACATAGTACTTGGTATATTTTCCTTTTACGTTTAGTGCTATGCGCAAATCTTCAAAAAAAAAAAGAAAAAAAAAGGGACAAAGACATTAACCAACACTAATCACTTTGTTGAAGGAGTGTGATATACAATTCTCTTTTGCCTATTGGTTGAGAGCTTAGGCTTCCAACTAAGAGGTCCAGGGTTCGAGTCTATGTGAATGCGCTGTTTGTATGAGTTTGCCTTAAATGGCCCAAATGTCCCAAAAAAAGAAAAAAGAAAAAAGAGTGTGATAGGATAATTATTACTTAGTGATGTATTTTTTTCTTGAATAAATGTAAGATGCAGTTCATCAAAAAAAAAAAAAAAATGCAGGAATCCATGAATTTGTATTTATGATTTATTTAATTATTTAAGTTAAATTAATGAGTTAATTTAATTTAATTTATTATTTAATTTCTTATAATTTAGATAATCTAATTTTTAATGATTATTCTCGGATATTTATTTTATTTATTAGTTTTAAATTTTATTTGAATTTTTAATTCCTTTTAATCATTTAATTTCAAGGTTGTGAAAACCGGACCGGACAACGAACCGGAAGAAGGAGAGGTTCAAGGTTCGACCAGTTCGACCGGTCGAACCGGGGTCGAACCGGATGATGTAATAAATACTAATATTATTAAAAATTTATAACATTAATAGGATAATTACGTGAATTTAACATCAAATAATATAATTTTAAGAATTTAAATTATATAATTTTAATAAATTATCTTTTAATATAATTAAATTAAATTGAAATGATGAATATATTATAATATAATTATAATTTATAAAATATTTAGTTAATTATATTATATTTATGAATATCTAATAAATTAACTATAATTAATTTTTATATTTCATTATAATTATAATAAATGAGATTCTTATAATATACATTATAACAAATTAAAAATTTTAATATAATTTATAAATTTATAATATTAAATTTAAAAATGTGTAATAAGAATAATATTTAATATAATATATAAATTTATATAATTAATTTATAAATATACATCATAACAAATTTATAATACAAAATTTAAAAAATTTTGCATCCAACTAGCCCAAATTCGTAGCCCAACTAGCCCAAATTTTGGCCCAGCAAACTCAATTTAATGGCCCAATAAAGCCCAAGCTCACATAGCATTCATGTTATCATGTACTCTTTTTTAGTCCCACATCATGAAGGAGTAAGAGATAGTTAACTTTTGGCTCTATATATAGTTCCCTCTTCTCTTAAAAAACTTGTTTCATGAGGTGATAACCATATATAATGGTATCAAAAATCTCATTATTTTATAAAAAAATTATTTTTTTAAAAAATAATGAAGTAAAATATATTATTTATATTTTATTTATCATTAATTTTTTTTTTTTAAAACCGGCCGGTTCTTTTGAACCCGGACCGGTTCGCCGGTTCACCGGTTGAACCGCCGGTTCAGTCCGGTTCAGGCCGGTTCTCTGCGAAGCCGGTTTTTGAGCTGGACCGGATCGGACAACTGGCCGGTTCACGGTTGAACCGGTTGAACCGGCCGGTCCGGTCCGGTTTTTAAAACCTGGTTTAATTTTACTTAAATTTTAATTTATTTTTATTTAAATCTTTCAAATTTTAATTTTATTTATTTAATTTTAACTAATTTATTTAGTTCTTTTATCGAATTATTAAAACTATAAACCCTTCATGATAGGTTTGACCAAGATTTGGCTTTAGAATTTAATGTGATTTAGATTTCCGCTTTATTTTATATGAATTATACTATTTATTTAAAATTAGATTCATTTTAGATTATGTTATTATGATTTGTATTTATTTAATTAAAAAATTTACAAGTTTAATTGATTTATTGAATTCATTCAGGGTATTGCAATTAATTGAGGTCAATATTATTTAATTTAATTAGAGTTTACTTAAGCCCTCAGTTTTAATTAGGATTATTTTAGAAGGAATTTGAAGAGGCTTTTTTTTCCTTAATGTCATTAAATATATTTTAGAGGTCAACACCCAAGTCAATTGTCCTCCCAACTAAACGAGTTCAAGTCAATTGGCCTCACAAATCAATAAGGGCTTAACAGCCACATCACAACCATGCAATAGCTTACATGACATTTTATAAGTAAACCTTATAATATTAGGTATACGTTATTTAAATATTAAATTAAAATACCTTGCTTCAAATGTAAATATGAAGACAAATCATTCCAAAATGACGTGGCTCTGGCTTAAGTGCAAGTTAATCTACAAAGCAATATAGACTATATAAAACTGACTAAACTTCCGAATATCTAACTATGCCAAAGTTTAATAATGCCTCTTTAAAAGCTTTTACATCAAACAAGGTCCATGGGATAAAGGGCTTTCAAATTTCCAACCAGTAGTTTCCACGTTGTCTTTAAATTTCCCTTAAGAACTAATTACTTAAAAAGACAAATCGTAAACTTTCATATTAATAGAAGCAGGCAATCTTTTGTTTTACATTTGGACAAAAATGAAATTTTAGATCCAATTTGCCATCACCAATTTCCGCTTAGAATACTCATGTCACAGCAACTAATGTATGTCAACTGTTAAGCACTATTTGAATGTTAGACAATGTTTTGGCTTAGATAACTGAGGATTTAACAAGCACTGAAGCTAGAATCCGTGTTTAAGGTTCATATTCCCCCTTCAATTTCAGAATTCCATACCTGCCAAAAAAAAAAAACATACCAGATTCTTTAAAAAAGGGAACAGGAAAACTATCATAGGTTTTCAATAATTGTCATATATATATATATATATATATATATATATATATATATATATATATATATATATATATATATATATATATATATATATATATATAAACATAACAATGAATGGAACTAGCTAGCATATTTTTTTACCTTTTTTTATTTTTTCTTGTTGAATATTTCATGATATTTCCTGCAATCTTCTCAATAGTTTCGGCCCCAGGGCTGTAATTTCACCTACAAGAGACAAGGCTTACAGTTGTTTAGTCATGGAAAAATTGTGGGTAAGCGAATGAACAATCTCGTGTTGCAGAATACTATTAAAATTATATGTAATACTAACTGTCAGTTCCAATGGTGAAAACAATTGTTTCTTGATTTCTCTGTGCTGATATGCCAAGCACTAATTTCTCAAGCACGTCCACCTAATTACACAGATGAAGAAACAAAAAGAGCAACAGAATAAGAAAGACAGGACCATATTTTCATGCGTGTGAAAGGAGGAAAGTAATTAATATTAAAGAAATGATAGCTTTTATCTCTACCATTTTAGGAATATATTCAGATGCTGGATCACTGATCAAAGTTGCTAGGTCCTTCCCATAACAGTTCCCTGTATGTTTCTCTCTAGGTGAATAAACCTAGGAACCATGCTTACTTGTCAGCAAGTGTCGAGAAAAAAAAAAAAAAATACAAAAGTCAATCCATCCTTGAGTTACCTCAGTTATAATTACATAATCTGCATCAAGGAAGGAAGTACTAAAATCTTTCATGAACGCAGCAATTCGACTAAAACACATTCATATAAGTTAATCATAATCAGAATGCTTAAACATATCATGATATCAGAGCTTGGTAATGGTGAACTCAGTTGGAAAAATGCAACCTGAAGGAATGTGCTTGAAATACAACCCACAAAGGCTGAAAAGGGAACAGTTGCCTCGCAGCTTGAAGTGTGGCACGGATTTCTGTTGGATGATGGGCATAGTCATCATAGACGCAGCATCCATTCACCTTACCAATGAACTCAAATCTTCTGGAAATTCCTTCAAATTGGCTCAAGTGGTACTTGATCGAGTTGACAGTATCATGAACATCTCTATCTTTTATCAAGTTAGCAATTGTTGCGATAACCTTGAAAATACAAGAAATTATCTTTGATGTAAAATTAGATGTGCTAGAGACTTATAAATACTTGACCATTTACATGTTAAGTTAGAATTAGTGGAATAGCCTTAAAACGTTGATATCTATTTCGTAACATGCTTAATTATAAAATACGAAAACCTCAAGAAACAAAAGGAACTCTCCTAAAAAATGAATGTGATTCTTCTATCTACCTAGTCAGAATGACTTAATTATCAAATATCATGTTGAAGAAAAATCTTGAGTATTTCTAAAAATCATCCTTTTCAACGTAAAGAATTTCTAAAAATTCCACTGCAAGTATTTCTGTAAAAATTGCTATCAGCACATTTAATATGCTTGCAGTCATCTTTTGAGTGATTGTGACCTTCTAAGGTATGATAGATTTTGAAGAAATATTAGTATGACTAATCATTATTATTCGTTTTTATTGTAATAGATCATCTAACACTAATGATTACAAATTCAAATGAAACTGTATTGCTCAGATTTTTGGAATACATTTTACACGGCAATTTTTCCCCGCAAGAAAAATTGCTTTTCCACAACTACGGACTTTTGTTCGGCTCTTGTACTACAATTTGTTTGGCACTTCAATTTTTAATTATCTTAAAAACAAGTTCAAATCTGGAGAATGTTGTCTTTGTAAACAAGATACAGGTAAATTAGAAAATGGAAACCTGAAGCTAGAAATGACTAATTTATTTTGCAGTTCTTTTTCTTTTACTTACACTGCTAAAAAAATAAGGAAATGTTTTTTCAGCTTTACGATAGTGTTGGAAAGAATCATCATATCAACACTATCCCAACTATTTCCCTGCACACATGGCTATAAGATAATTTATTTTATCCCTGCGTGAGACGGTAGTTTTAATGCAAACTCAGTATGCTGATCTTCCTCTATGAGCAGGATATTTAAGATTTTTTTTTTCCTCACGAGGTAATGACTACTTTATAAAACTGCAAGCTGCATACTATGCAACAAAATAGACAAACATAATCAAGCATAGAAAAGTTTCATATCATCTATTATTTAACAAAAGAAAAAAAGGTTTTACTGCTAAAAAAATAAGGAAATGTTTTTTCAGCTTTACGATAGTGTTGGAAAGAATCATCATATCAACCCTATCCCAACTATTTCCCTGCACGCATGGCTATAAGATAATTTATTTTATCCCTGCGTGAGACGGTAGTTTTAA
Source organism: Dendrobium huoshanense (assembly GCA_016618105.1). NCBI lineage: Eukaryota > Viridiplantae > Streptophyta > Magnoliopsida > Asparagales > Orchidaceae > Dendrobium > Dendrobium huoshanense. The sequence continues at coordinate 65,321,540 of CM028353.1, forward strand.
TGCAAACTCAGTATGCTGATCTTCCTCTATGAGCAGGATATTAAAGATTTTTTTTTTCCTCACGAGGTAATGACTACTTTATAAAACTGCAAGCTGCATACTATGCAACAAATAGACAAACATAATCAAGCATAGAAAAGTTTCATATCATCTATTATTTAACAAAAGAAAAAAAGGTTTTCTATGTCCTTTAACTATAAATAAATCCTGTTGAAGCAAACAAAAAAATTGAAAATGTTATGGTAAACTTAAAATTGTCATGGCTTCCAAAGGCGAGTAAATGGCCATGTATTGCACTTACGGCTAAAGAATTGAGAACGTTGTGATTCCCAGGAAGCTTCAGGCTAACTTCTGCTAGGGGGCATTCCTTGTGATGCTGAAAAATAGATTTTACAGGTTTAATTTTAATCATGGCACAAGCAGTTGCATATAATATCGGAGAAATTAATTAAAAATAAGAATGCATGAAAGTATACCAAAATATTATTTAAAGACTTAAGGTGAAGCCTGTAAAATATTTCAATTTTTTTCTTATGTATTTAATTCGGAGGACAAGACCCACTGTCTGGGTTCAGCTACATTGATCATTTATTTCTACCTTGTATTCTATTAAGAGTCAAATTCTCTTTTAAATCTAATAAAAAAAATCATTTTTAATACTTTCTAACCAAATCCTTTTAGGTTTACATCTACCTTTTTTAACATAGGCCAAATCTAATACATCCACTCTTCTAACTAGGTCATGAAAAAGCCGACGTTTTATGTGACCAAACCATCTTAGATGACTCTCTCTAACCTTTTCTACCACTAAAGATACTCCAACCTTTTCACATATGTACTCGTTTTGCATTTTGTCTCCAAGTGTAAAGCCGCTCATTTATCTGAGCATCCTAATCTCTGCAACACTTAATTTTACGCTTCTCATTTAATGACCAACATTTTCCACTATACAACATTGCAGGTCTCACCATCATCTTTAAATTTTCTCCTAAATTTGAAGGGTAATTTTCTATCACACTTTAGCCATCTAGTTCGAATTCTACTAATAATATTGATGCAACTTAGAAGCAAAAACAACAAATTAGATAAGAAAAAATTGCAGGGATAGAAGTATGGGGGATGATTTTTTATTAGTACAAAAATAACGAAAGATACAATAAATCTCCTTTTCGAGAGGTAGATCGGCTCTCCCACAAACCCTAGCCGCCGCTAGGAACAACTCTAAAGAGAACTACAACAAACACAAATCTCATAATGAAAATAATACAACCCAATTAATCCTAATATAATCCTTCGTACTTTCATCCCAAATCTAAATTCAAATATGCAAGTCAAATCAGTCATCTTTCCCAAAATAAATTTTTTCTTCTAATCATCCATCTTTATCTAAATTAAAATATTCCTGAAAAACTCCCCCCTTGATTCGTCCTTCTTACATAATTAATAATAGCATCCCTAGCCCCACAAGGGGGCTGAACTTTCCCCTCCTGCTACCCCTGGTTCCTCCCAACCACATGTCAGGTTTGAAAGTTCGTTAGGGATGCTAAGCCCTTATGAACGAGTCCCGAGGCTAACCAAGAGGGGGTGAATTGGATATTTAAAACTTTTGTAACTAAAAGAACATTCTTTTTAACTCTTACAGCAGAAACAAATTAAATCAATAATAAAAAGAACAATCATAGATTTCACCCAAGCAGTTAATCACAAAAATATTAAAGTGCAAAAAATAATAAGAAATAACACACCAGATTTATAGTGGTTCAGTCCAACCTGACCTACTTCCACTTCTTGGAGGCACCCTCCGAATATTGCACTAAACCTTTAATGTCTCTCCTTTGGCCCCCACAACTAGGCGGAGAAGCCCTTACAAAATCACTTTCACCTTCCCCGGTGCGGCGTAATAGCCGGGTCCTTTGACACCAAAAAGATCATCTTCTTCCCAAAACTTCCCTCAAGACGAACCTTGAATCCGATGGTACTAAGGTGCGAGCTCGCTGGAGCAACCGTGTTAACCCCCCTCCGCACTTCCTTGAAACCCCCTCCAAGGATCTTCTCCCTCTCTCAACCTCCATCATTTTCTCTCTCCCTTTCAAGTTTTCTCTTCAAGTTTCCTCAAGAAGAACGAAGCTTCAATGGCTGCCAAAGACATTTTCAAAGTCCTTGACAAAGCTTAAATATAGGGCTTTGAAAAACCATAAAAATTAATTTTGGCAGAAAAAATCGTCAAGAACGATCACAGGATCATCCTGTACGATGTGCCTAAAAAGAGGGCTTCAAAAAACCTAAAAAACTCAATTCCGGCACCAAATATCATCCCGGACGATAGCAGGATCGTCCAGTACGATGTGCAGAATTTGACCTGATAATCCCGGACGATATATGGATAGTCCTGGACGATTAGTGCAAATTTGTACAGATAGTCCCGGACGATATTGTGGATCGTCCTGGACGATTAGAAGAAAAATTATGGTATTTCATCTTGGACGATTAAGGAAAATCAAGTATGTCGGTAAACATCGTTCTGTACGATATACAGATCGTCCTATTGAAAAATTTAACCATAATTAATCCCCTAATCACATGATCAATTTATGCATGATTTGTATTGATCGTCCAGGACGATATAGATTGTCCGGGACGATTAGAACAAAAATTGAATCTTAAAATCTTGCTTAATTATCTTTGGCAGCAGTTTTCCAAGATCATATAGGATCGTTTAGGACGATCCAAAATCGTCCAGTATGATTAGTTTAAAACTTGAACTTCTGGTTTTAACTAGATCTCACTCCCCTGAGTGTTACTCCCTTACAGAACTTGACTTAAGAAATCAAAATTACATCAATGAATATTACAGACTCTTTACAACATAACCTTATTGAACCCAATCTTGATCTTTGATTTTTTGTTTGACGTTGCATGGTATTCCTGAAATGTTAGTATACACACAAACAAATATAGAATGATAAATACTTTGAGATATAAAGATGTTTGTTATCATCAAAAACATAAAACTCGTGAGCTCGAGTCGTAACAAGGTTCGGCCTCGGCTGGGCTGGCCCCCCCCCCCCCCCCCCCCCCAAGATGCACATTATACTTAAGGTGAAAGGATGGGAACTACCTCCTGATCATCTCGCATGGCTCTCATGTGGCTTCATACTTCAAAAAATCCATCCACTTGATTAGTACCTCATGCGCTTATGTTTCCCCTTGGCACACCCTTTCTACTTCTAGGAGCTCCAAAATGACTTCCACGTCTTTTGTCAAAGTTGGTGGCAATGAAGATAGTGTGTGATCATAAATCACACGCCTCAGATGTGAAACATGAAATACTAAGTCAATGTTAACGCCTCAGATGCGCTCCAAAACATCATAAGACCAAAAGTATCGTGGGGACAATTTCTCATTCATCCTCCTGGATAGCGACTTCTACCAATTGGATCTCAGCTTCCAGTAAACCATGTCTCCTGGCTCAAAGTGTACTTCTCTCCTATGCTCATTAGCCTTCCTCTTCATGATTTGTAGGGCCCTCAACTGATATCCCTTGAGCTCTGCTAATATCCTATCCATCTCCTTTAAATACTAATCTACATAAGAAACAGGTGGTGTTATGCCCATATTATATCAAATGAGGTGGATCTCTCCCATAGAGAATCCTGAAAGGGGCGATCTGTGCCACTAAATGGTATGAAGTGTTGTATCAATACGCGGCCCAAGAAATCCACTTTGCCCAACACTTTGGCATATCTGATAGAAAGCATCGCAAATAGGTCTCCACACTTTTGTTGATCATCTCTTTCTGGTCATCTGTCTGGGGATGGTATGTCGTGTTCCTCTTCAGGACTGTATACTGTAAGCAGAACAACTCCTTTCATAAATGATTGAGGAACACATTGTCAATATCTAACACAATATATTTTGAAAATCCATGTAAGTGCACCACCTCCCATATGAAAAAAATAGACATAGAGAACAAGGTGTAAGGGTACTTCATAAAGATGAGTGTGCATACTTGCTCAGATGATCCACAAATAATAGTATCACAAAAATTCCTCTGAACGCTGTAACCCCTTGATGAAGTTCATCATCACCTCCTCCCACACCCTCTCTAATAAAGCTAGAGGCTATAGTAATCCTCTTGGTGTCATAACCAAGTACTTATGCCGCTGGCACACATCATATCTCAGCACATCCCTAACCAATATAACTCTTTGTGGACAACCAACTGTTTTCTGAAATCATGAATGTCCTTCAACTGAGCTACCATGAAACTCTTGCAACAGCTTGGGAATGTACCACTTGGTAAGACGAATCGCCCCGGATATAGTAGTTGGGGCTCCCTTAGCGTGTAACTGGGATGACTATTTGGGTCCAGCAACAATTTGGTTCTGATCTTTCTAAGACCCTCATCTTATTTGCTTGCCTATCTCAGGACTACCCAGTCTAAGACCATAGGTACTAATAGAGCTGTCAGCTTTGGCCCATCCTTCTTACTTGATAATTCATTCACAGACTTATTCTCCAATCCTAGGCAATACTAGATCTTAAAATCATATCCAAATAACTTGGATACCACCTCTAATGCTCCTCAGTCACCATCCTCTGCTTATACAAAAACTTCATACTCCTTTGGTCTATCCTAATGATAAAATTTCCCCAAAAATAGGGTTGCTACTTATGGATGGTTAAGATAATCACCATCAACTCCCGCTAATATATGGACTTGAGCCTCACCCTAGTCATGAGAACCTTGCTAAAATAAGTAATGGGTCGATGATCCTATATGAGTATTGTCCCTAGTTCTTATCCTGATGCATCGGTCTCCACCACAAATGGTCTACTAATGTCAAGAAGTGCTAATATTTGCATGCTCGTTATGGTTTTCTTCAACTACTAAATGGCCTATGTTGCTACTTCCCCCATAATTGAAACTATCCTTCTTCAGTTGCTCAGTTAGTTCTCATGTTATAGTGCCATACCCTTACACAAATTTTCGATAATACCTAATGAGTCCTAAAAACCCTCTGAACTCCTTCAAGTTCTTAGATAAAGGCCAATCCAACATAGCCTCAATCTTGGACTGATCTACTGCTACCCCTATTCTGCTCATCACATATCTTAGGTACACCACTGTGGCTGTACAAAGGAACAATTCTTCAGGTTTGCACACAACTAGTGTTCCCTCAAAGTCTCCACTACAGTCCTCAGGTGCCCTCAAAGTCTCCACTACAGTCCTCAGGTGGCCCGCATGCTCTGCCTATATACGACTGTAAATCAAGATGTTGTCAAAGAATACCAAGCAAACTTTATAGGGTAGGGTCAAAAAACCTGATTCATGAGGGATTGAAAGATGACTAAAAAGTGGTTGGAGCATTGATAAGGCCGAAAGGAATCACAAAAACTCGCAGTGACTCTTATGGGTCCTGAAAGCTATCTTATGAACATCCCTTGACTTCATTCTAATTTGGTAGTACCCCGACTTCAAGTCAATCTTCGAGAAGACGATCTTCCCAAATAATTCATCCAATAACTCATCAATCACAGAGTATGAAACTTGTCCAGCATAGTTGTCGACGAATAATTTTGCATCGAGCCCAATTCATCCCGGATCAAGCCGATTCGAACCCAATTGGGCTCGATCGCGCTCGATCAACTCGATCGAACTTTGTCAAATTAAAATTGACCCGAATCGAATTTTAATCAAATTAAAGTTAATTTCATAAAATTAAAATCAAATCAATTGAATCGACCCAAAATCGATTTGAATCGAATCCAATCGAGCCTAGTCGAACCAAATTCAACGCAATTCAACGCCGATTCAAGTTTAATTTCATGAAATTGGCTTGATCGGACCCAATCGAACCTAAACCGACCCAATTGGTTTAGGTTGAGTCTAGTTCGAGCTCAATTTTAGTCCAAATCAGTCAATTTAGGCTAGATTAAGCCCTAAAATCAGAATTTGAGATCAAGGGATGAGATCTCATCTAAAATCCTGCTCAATTTTGCGCAAATCCCGCAGAGAATCCACTCGAGTGAATTTTCTTCGTTACGCGCAACTAGGACGCGACATTGGGCGACTTTGGCGATTCCTTGCTCCGTTCGTGTGTCTCAAAAAGAACGAACGAGAGAGGGGGAAGCCATTCAGCTACCCCGTGTCTATCCGTCCTGAGCAAGAGCAAGAGTGTAAAATCCGAAAACTGTCGATCGTATGAGTCGCATGCATTTTAATGCGCTGGGATGAAATTAGGCAAAATGTCAAAGTCGTCGGAATTCGGCGTAAAAAAATTTATAAAATTTTACGCGAAATTTCAATCGAAATGATATAAAGAACCTATATCAAATGTTGCACGAATTTAAACTAAAAATTGTCAAAAATGTGTAAGTAAACTTTAGCCCTTTATACCCATTTTACCCATCATGAGCCTTAAGGAAATTTTAGGCTTGAAGGGCACGTGCGTATTTTTCCCTAAAACCCCCCTTAAATCCTTAAGGGACCGATTATTTCAGTCCCTTTTGTTGTTTTGGCCAAAACCAAAGGAGAAGGCGGGCAGAAGAGAAGATGAAGGGGCGGTGGGAGTTAGGGAAAACCGGTGGCCGGTGAGATTTCGGCAAGGATCTTTGGAGAAAAATGTGGGGAATCGCATAAGAAAGATAGAGGTAAGCTTTAAACCTAGCAATCTTCTTCCTTCTCCTAGACTTCTCATGAATCAAACGTTAGGGTTTTTAAAAATCATGAAGTTTTTTAAAGAAAGGTGTGTAGGAAGAAGATGGTAGGTTTCTTTTGCAAAACATTTCAGGTTTTTCTTAAATTTATTTTGGTTTCAAATTTAGGGTTTTGCTTTTGATGGGGCTTTCATAGGAAAGTGTTAGGGATTGTATGTGAGCATACTCCTAAGCAAGACAAAAATGATTTTGTTTTTTGAAAATTTTTTTTAGGGTTTTTCATATATTAGAAATTTTTTGAAAAATGCTTAACTAAAATATTTCCAAATAACCTTAGGAGGACTCTAATGATGAAAATTGGGAATTTTTCACAAAATCTTTTTTTTCCTAATTATTACATTTAATAATCCAAAAATTTAATAACCTAAATTTATAATTAGGTAAGAGGGATGTTTTAGCATGCAATTTTAATAAAATTAGTGAAAAATTAGATTTTAAAAAATTTGAATTTGGGTAAATCCGAAAATTAACATTTAAATTACATTTAATTAAGGAATATATTTGATATAAATGCATTACATTATGGATATAATATGTGATAAATTAACATTTAAATTAATAAATATGTGATAAGGATGCTTTAGGTTATGGGTAGGTTAATGAACATTAATGATCCTAAGGAGAGTAATTAATTAATGGAATATGACCGGATAGTGAGGTATCATTGATTTGCAATGGTAAAAAGAGGCTTATGATGTTATGTTGTAAATTTTTCCTTAGGTCTTGATAAAGGGAAGTGTTGAGAAGAGACCGGTGAGATGACGGTTTCAAGAAGTGACATTTGAGGTAGGAACACTTTACTCTACAAACTCATATTCATTTATATTATGTTTTGAAATGTTTAAAACTTAGAAATGCATATTAAATGTTCTCATTATTTGATAGCAATGCATATTAAATGTTCTCATTATTTGAAAGCAATGCATATTAAATGTTCACATTATTTGATAACAATGCATAGAAGTCCCTTTCTTTGATAGTAAGACACATTAGATGTTTTTTGAAATGCAACCTTTCATGTAAACTTGCCTAATACTCAATGCATATGATTGATATGAGATTTCTATACTAAATTTCTATAAAAAGAATGTTTTAATGAATGTGCATGTTGAAGGCGAAGTATCAAATAGGTGCAATAGCACAATACGACTATTATGAGCAATATGACTCTTCAAGGCAAAAGAAGAAAGAAAGAAGATATGACCAAAAATATGTTTGTGTACCTGATCAGTACACTTCTGATACTCTGGTACAGTTATATAAGTTAAAGAAATTAAGTAAGCATATTAGAACATTTATGACGCAAAAGGATATATGAAATAATTGAAAGGATATGCATATGAACTATAGCATGTGACACTTAGCAAAACAATCATGACATTTCATAATCATAAAGATGAATTAATTCACTTTTAGCATACATGTTGAATTTCATTTATTAGTATATGAATTTGTTAGAGTTAATGTTACCTATTGAGCTCTAGCTCATTCCCTCGTTTTGAGATATTTTTCATGAGAATCCACTCCTAGGAATGACTGACCGACCTTGGTACACTTATAGTTGTAGAGGACCGGATGATAGGTTCCTCTTATGTTTCTTTTAATTGTAGTTAAATTTTTTGGGTGGTTTGGCATAAATGAAAGAGATATTATAGTCACCTCTGCATATATGTAACTTTATATGCAATGATATTAAATGCTTGGTTTAAATTGAAAAGTTGTTTAGAGGCGCTTTTATTTTTCTTTGGAAGTATTTTAGATTCTTCTTCAATGCATGTTTTATGAAAATTTTATGTTATGTTATATCATTTACATCTAACATCCGTTCCCGCCTCGTCTATAAGAGCTCACCGGGCCGGGTCGTGACAAAGAGAGAGCGAGCGAAGTCCAGAAGAAACTCCTGCCTGCGCCCCAGGCCCCCGTTCACGACCTTCACCTCCATCCAAAACCCCTGTTCGCGTGCAGAACCTCCTTCAGACCCCGACCAGGCCTTCGACCGAATCTTCCAGGAGGTCTGCCTTGCTTGCTCGTCGGATCATTCGAAGCCTCAAGCCCTACACGCGAAACTTCCATCCGATTCAGAGACTCCAACTCCGTCCAGGTCCAGACTTCTACAACATTTCGTCTAGAAAGAGGCTTCACTCCCTCTTCCTTCTTCAACTCCGGCGAGTTCATAGAGGTCGTGGGAGTTGTCGGAAGCTTCCAAACAGCATGGGAAGTCTTCGAAACCCCCCTAACAGCAGTTTGGAGGCTTGGGAGCATCTTGGATAGCAACGATGACACCCGAAGCGAATTAGACAGTAATAGCGACTTCCGAAGCGTCTTGGATAACGACCTTGGGGCTTGGATAGGAGCTTGGACAGTACTAGGAGCTTGGACAACACACTTTCTCGCCTTGACTAGCGAGTGGATTGTGGCTTGCGCTGTAACAACCGGGCGAGGTAAAATATTTGAAACTTAGTGAGACCTAGGGTCCCCCAAAGCCAATGATTGTATGTTCAAAGTTCTATATCGCATGAGTTCTAACAAATATAAAGAGCTTTCTTTCAAACACTCTTTCCTCCTCAAGTGTAATTTTGATTTGGAGCTTTCTTCAAGTTCTAAATATTTCGTTACGCAAATCACTAAGACTTCAGGACCAAATCCTAAGTCAATTCTTCATTTGTTAACGACATGAAAGTAACAAATGAACGTCTCTATCCAAATATCCTAATCATGCCAAAATTGATTTAGGAGTCCTTTCCAAAGCCTTAGGTGTATGGTTCCCTTCTTCAGGTGGATCCAATGAATAGATAGGGAAACTCTCTTTCACATATACATCTCCTTCATGCACGATTATTTGAAATTTCCCAAGACTTCAAACATATCATTGCATGAATCATTTGGGTTTGAAGCCAAGTTTCAAACTCTTCTACCTTGTTTGTTGGAGCACCAAATCAACAAACATTTCCCTCATGTACAATATTTGAAGCCTCCTTTAAGGCTTTAAATGTATAATATGTGAATCATTGGAGTTTGGAACCAAACTCCAAACCATCCACCTCTCCTATTGAGACAAAAAAAAAGCATCAAACATACATCTATCTTTCCCATCATACATGATTATTTGAGATTTCTCAAATCTCTAAAAATATCATTGTATGAATCATTTGGAGCTTATAGTCATGTCCTAAGCTTCCTCCCTTGTTTGTTGAGCCACAAAATCAACAAATAAATACCCCCTCCCTCTCATGTATGATAATTTGGAACCCCCAAATGCTCCAAATAAACGTCATTACATGATTATTGGATCTTGGACACAAATTCTAAGCACTTATCCATCGTTTGTTAAGACAAAATCATCAAACGATTATCCTTCATTTTCATGCATGATATTAGGAGCTTCCTCAAAGCTCCAAACACACCATCCTATGAATTAGATGAAACTTGGAACCAACTTTCAAGTTCTTCAACCTCATTTGTTGGAACATAAAACCAACAAATGTCTTCTCATGCAAGATATTCTAAGACTCCTCATGTCTTTAAACACATCGTTACATGTGGCCTTCAATCCTAGGACCAAATCCTAGGTTCTTTCCCCTCCTTTGTTTATTGAAACACAAAGTCAACAAACAAACTTCACTTCTTCCTTCATGTGTAGTAATTTGAAGCTTCCTCAAAACATCTACTTACTATTACATGAGGTTATTGAACTTAGAACCAAACTCTAAGTTCTTTCTTTCAATTTGTTCGAACCTAGGGTTAACAATTGAACATCCCATTAGACTTACGATCTAAACCCTAGTCTTCCTCCTCCTCCATTCACTTGACTTCAACTAGGTGAATGATCCTATCTCTTTGAATACCAAATATTCAAAGAACATTCATGAAATTTTGTAACTCTCAAGTTACATCTTCCTTCACCCCCAAAGTTGTAGGGAGTTCATCAAATCATTTATTCATTGGAACACAAAAATCAATGAATAATCTCTTGGATGTAGGATTCAAATCCAAATCCCCCCCTTTCTCCATTCACTCAACCCCAACTAAGTGAATGATATCTTCTCCCTGAACACCAAATGTTCAAGAGATTTCCTTCAACTTGTAACCCATAAGTTGCTTGTTGCTTCTCCCTTCAACAACTCAAGAGTTGTAGGGAAAACAAATCATATCATTTACCTAAATAAATTAGATGAATAAAAATCTCTCTTTGGACAGCAAATGTTCAAAGAGTTTCCCCCAAGTTGCAACCTCTAAATTGCACCTTCCCTCCTACCAAACAAAAAGTGCAGAAGATTTCTCCATTCAATAACCTAAATTAAGTGAATGTGAGTACCTCTCTTTGAACATCAAATACTCAAAGAAACTTTTCCAACTTGCAACCCATAAGTTGCACTTCATTTCTCCTTTTCTACAACCCAAAAGTTGTAGGAAACTACCTCATTCTCCTAAGACTCCAAATTATAAGAATGTACATCCTTCTTTGAACACAAATGTTCAAAGAATGTTCATGAGGTTGTAACTTCCAAGTTGCATCCCTTCTCCTCCATCTCTCCAACCCAAATTGGAGGGATGAATCCCCTCTTTGGGCACCAAGCGTTTAAAGAAACTCCTCAAAATTGCAATCTCTAATTTGCATTTTTGACCACCTCTTTTCCTACAAGCTAAATTATGGGAAACTTCCAAATTCCTCTCCATTTTCCTAGCTTTAAATTAGGCAAATGAATATTTTTCTTTGAACATCAGATGTTCAAGAAACATTCATGGATTTGCAACACACATGTTGCATGTTCCTTCCCTCGCCCCATACAACTCAAAAGTTGTAGGAAATCCTATCATTCTCCTAAACCCAAACTAGGATGATGCATTTCTCTCATTGGACAACAAATCTTCAAGGACATTTCTTTGATTTGCAATCTCTAAGTTGCATTTCCCCCTTTCTCTACAAACCAAAATTATAGAGAAATTATCCTCTTTCTACCATCGATTAACACCAAAAGCTAAAGGAAGTTCACCAATATTTAGCCCAAAAGCTAAACATTGGATTCCTACTTTCTCCTCTTAGCTTCAAAAGCTACGGAGAACCTTCATACATTTAGCCCAAAGTTATATGTTAGACATTCCTTTTCTTAGATCCAAATTCTAAGTGAAACATCCTTAGTGTGACATACCACACAAGCCTCACACACTTAGATGCACAGCCCCTTAGCCATGCTAGGATTAGAATTTTTCTTTTTCTGCGCATGTGTTTGATGATTTGATATGATTTCATATTGGATTGTCTGCGTTATGGGTACTTGCTCATAAGTGGTTAGTGTAGAAATATATATATATTTTTCGTGCAGGTGGCCATGTCCAAAGGGGAGTGCTCATAAATAATAAAAATGCTTGCATGATGGGTGCCGCTTAAAACCCCCCAAAGTGATGTGGCCAATAGGGTAGAAGCAGATGTTTTGACACTCTAAGTGCTAAATAAAATCCTGGTTGTGATGTTTCATTATATAAATTGTCATCTAACTCTGTTTTGCACGTTTGAGTCTTTTCTTTTCAAATATGTATTTGATAGAAGTAGGATGTAATTAAACTTGTGGGGGCCTGGATTGAAAGAAGGGGGTTAACCAGATGGATGTACTTGTGAAAGGTGAAGCCTGAGGTTTACTTGTGAAAGGTGAAGCCAAGAGGATAGACGCAGATTCTCTAGGCAACCAGCTGTGTCACCTTTAACAGACGGGTAAGGTTCTGGGCCTTGTCAAGAGAGATCAATTAGTGAGCAGATTGTTATCGTAGATTACTCAGTACAACCACCTGAGGTCCATGACAGACCAAAGGTTGATCACCCTGATCGCCGAGTGGTCCCCTGGATTTTCCTTTCTAGTTCTACTAGATTTGATTTACCCAATAGGTTTAGGAGGTCTCCAAAAGAAGATAGACCTCCTACTCCCCATGATGAGCTACACTCTAGGGGTCGCATTCAGACTCCACCTTTAGATGAGGTAAATGTGGGATGCCAAAAATCCCACACCTCCTCATCTGGGGTGAAGAAAGAATGGAGACCCAAGGTGGTGGCTCGATCAATGGTACAATCTACCCCTCCTACCCATGTTGATCTCAATGGCAAAGGGAAAGCACCCATGGAAGTCAATAGTTATGAAGAGTATCACCCTTCCCATGTCAACCCTTCAACAGGAAAAATCATTGAAGAAATGGAGTATTTGAAAGATAGCCTTAAGAAGATTGATGAGGATGAGAAGAGGGAAATGGAGGAAAAGGAGGAAAAAAATCACAAAAGATTGATTAAGAATTTTAATCCTGATGAGGATGATCTTATGAATGTGGAGGATATCTTTGTTCTCTAATATAGTAGAAGAGGATCCTTTCTTCCAGGAGACCCTCATCTAGATGATTTCTTAGAAGTGGAAGAAGGGAGTGAAAATCCACAGATCCGTGCTTTACTTCAACAATTAAAAAACAAGGATGCTCAACTTAATGATATGACTAAGAGATTAGATGAGATGGCTTCAACCATGATTGCCTTTACCAATCAGCTTTTGGATCCCCAAAAGGCCCCAAACACAATAGATAAACCTTACACTAGTGCAGAAAAGGCCATGTAGTGCAAGTTGATGAAGACATTGGGAGTCAGGAAAAGAATGAGCCTGGTTCAGTAAATCTCCAACCTTTAAAGGAAGATTTGAAGGATTTTATTACTCAACAGATTAAGGAGTCCATGACACATGGGAAAAGTGGTTACTCTATTCAAAGAGGAAGATCTTATCCCGAGGAGTTTGATTCAGTACAATATCCCAAAAGTTTTGTTGCCCTTTTCTTCAAACTCTTTGATGGTGTGGGAAACCCATGTCAGCATTTAGCTCATTTCAAAGCTGGGTGTTGTAATGTGGGGGGGGGGGGGGGGGCAGTGATACTCCTCTTCAGACAGTTTGTGAGCAGTCGTTCTGGTGTAGCATTTGACTGGTATGCCGAGTTACCAAATGGCTCGATAAAGACTTTTGCAGAATTAGAGTCTTTGTTTGAGAAGAGGTTTGGGAGCCCAACATCACATTACAGTGGAAGACCTTGTAGTGGAGAAACAGAAGTCAAATGAGGGTTTGGTGGATTAAATTCTTAGGTGGAGAAATTTTAGCCTAAAATGTGAACCACAACTCCAAGAACAACATACTATAGAAATCTTATTGATGAATATTCATGGTCCAATAACACTCATTCTTAAGGGGTTTACTATCAAGACCTTTGAAAAATTACTTAGTAAGGCATCTAGCCATCAGTCTGAAGCAGCTCCATTGTCCTTAAAGATAACAATAATGGTGACCAATCCAAGAAATTCAAACAGAAAATATTTGGAAAAAAGGCAGTGTGTCAGCATTATCTCCTAAAAAAAGAAAGCAAATTCAGATTATTGAGCAACTATGTTGCACCGATACGGATACGACAACACGATACGACACGATACGGATACGGGACACGACAATTCTTAAAAATATAGGATACGGATACGACGTGGATACAACATTATAATATATAAATCATAACAAATTAATCAAAGTATAATATTTGAAATGACAAAAAAAATGAAAGCAAAATCATTTGTTGCATTGAATCTTATAATATAAAAATAAAAGTAAGCATTAAATATTTAAATGTCTAATACAACAACAAAAACAAAAACATAAATTGTGCAGCAGATGAAGTTTTTAATTAAAAGTACGAAGGATCAACACAATTAATCCACATGAATTCGAAACATGAAATTTTTTAATAAAAAAATATAGATATGTTGCGCCTATGCCAGGGGTCCAAGGGGGCGCTGCCCCCTGGAAGTATAGATATGTTGCGCTGCCCCCTGGCGGGGTCCCGGAACAAATTTTCATTATAAGAGTTTCTTTAAAGTTTTCTCTACCTTTTCGGCACTGCTTGGTACCATTCGGTACCCCTCTGTACTGAGCGGAACCGAGTTCCGGTACCAAGCAGTACTGAGTTCTAGTATCGCTCGGTATCGAGTGATACCAAGCAGTACAGAGCAGTACCGAGCGATACTGAGTATTGAGCAGTACTGAGTTCTACTATCGCTCGGTACTGAGCAGTACCGAGCGGTATCGAGTACCGAGCAGTACTGAGTTCTAGTATCGCTCGGTACCGAGCAGTACCGAGCAACACCGAGTACTGAGCAGTACCGAGTACCAAGCGATACGTGTGTCCGATCAAATTTAAATAATATTTTAATTGGACACGACAAAGCCGTATCTGACACGTATCCGTGCCGTATCAGAGGTGTATCCGTATTCGACACATGTCCGATACAACATGCCTCATAAATAGGCATATCCGTGCAACATAGTTGAGCAACAACAACCTAGAAAATTTTAGAGCCACAGCCTAGAAAAGATAAGGAGAGGGTAGTTAAAAAGCCTGATTCTGGGGGATTGACAGAAAAGATCAATCAATATTACTCTTTTAAGAGAGATGCTGCAAAGAAAATTTTTAAATCTTTGGTTCAAAATAACAATTTTCAATTCCCTAAACCCAAAAGACCAACAGAGGTTGAAAAGAGTAATGAGCCAAACTATTGCCCTCATCATAGGATGTTGGGTCATGTTCTAGAAGATTGTTATGTCTGTAAAGATTGGATTGAAAATGAGTACAAATCTGGTAGGATGAGTATTCCTAATGCATACTTAGCAAACCCATCACATGGTCTGCTAAGGTTATTCATGTGGAAGTCATCCCTACTAAGGAGTAGAAAACAGAGTTAGCCATTGCAGTTTCCTCTCCAATAATGTTCAACCAGAAAGGCAGTGCTGATTTACTTACCGATGTAGAGGGTTGGCAGTTGTCCTTGTCCAAATCTTCCCTAAAAATGTTGAACAAGTTACCCAAAATCCTGTTGGAGTTTCTAAAAGGAACTCAAATGCCCATAAAAAGGGGCTCTTTTGGAGTTCCTCTAAATAACTCAATGGATGGAAAGGGTCCTTCACCCTCGATACTTCTTAAAAAAAGAGTTTTAACGATGAAGGGAAAGGAAAAAGAAGAATCAACTTTCAAAATCAAACAAGTTATCTCTCCAAATGGCAAGGAGAAATCCCCCAAGCCTATCACCCTCTCTGATTTCATGTATGTTCCAAAGGGTGTTAATGAAATGAACGATCCTTCCGCGTACATGCTATCTGTCCATTTTGAATTTGAAAATGAACAACCTATAACAGAATCTTCTCAATTGCCTGAATCAAGTGAATCAAGTTCTGATGACGATCTACCCGTGTACAAAATGCGGGGAGTAACATTGAGCCAAAATCACCCGACTTAGAGACAAATCAAGTGAAAGAAGAATCAAATTATGAGCTTTTGGTTGATGCGACCTCTACTTCCGAGCCTGAAAAAATAACAGAAATTAATCTTAGAAGTTGTCGTGTTGTACCATCTCCAATGGCATCTAAGAAAGATAAGGGAAAAGAACCTATCAATCAAAATGTGGTTGTGGTTCCATCAGCACTTGTTCCATAAGAGCAAGTGGGTGGTGGACCACCAAAAGTGGATTATAATGTATTAGCTCACCTTAGGAAACTCCCTGCGAGGTTGAGTATATTTGATGCACTCGTACTTTCTCCTGAAATGCGAGAAACATTGACAACAGTGCGCAAAGGAGTCCAACAAATAGAGGAAGAAAAACTGAAGGTTTGCGTGCGTGAGAGTAACTGAAAATCAATCCACGCTTTTTCATTCTCTTTTGATTTAATAACGAGAGTGGAAATTGAAACAAGCTGTGGAAACGATAGGATTTGATCGGAGACAGCCGGATTTTGATAGAACAACGTAAGGTGTTGATTGCATTTAATTCTGATTTGAGTTCGGCGTTTTTGACTTTCCATTTTTGCGTTGCATTTTATTAAATTAAAAGCCATGCTATTAATCTGTCATCCTCACATTAATTCAAAAGGACAACAATTCCTTAATCAGTTTAAAAACATCTCAATCTGCATGTAAATTTTCTTTAAATGCATACGCTTTATTCGATTCACGTGGATTTTATCTTGTTTTACATGTCAATTTCAGGATAATTTTTTTTGGACAAATTGGTAGTATATTTTGGGTATTAATGATGTTTCAAATATAATGGCGAAGTCCATGTCACGATTGGACCTCGTTTGGGTAATGTCTGCACTACATTCCACGATTTGCGTGTCAATCAATAGTACTATCAATTTGGGTAATGATTTTATTTGGGCAAATTGATAGTGCATTTTGGGTATTGACGACGCTCTGAACGTAACAGCGAAGTTCGTTTTGCTATCGAATGTCGTTTGAGCAACGTCGTGCGCCAAACTCCTCGATTTGTGTGTCATCACAAAGGGGACCACATTGATTTGATCACCCGACTTTAATTGAACAAATTGGTATTCAATTTAAGTATTTACGATGTTCCAAACGCAACGGTTAAGTCCGTTTTAGGATCAGACGTTATTTGGGCGACGTCGAGTGCTAAATTCCTCGATTTGCGTGTCATCACCTCAAGATTCATGCCACCGCCTTGGCCGATCCCAATTGATTAAATACGATGCAATTTTTGAATGTGGATAACGTTCCATACGCGATGGAGAAATCCGTTATGTGAACAAACATAGTTTAGGTGATTTCGCGCGTCAATTTCAGGATTTGGTCATCCCTTTGGACTGATCTTGTCTGATTTGACCGCAAGGGGTCTCGACTTAGTCGAATTCGACGTCCTGATTGCAACGGCGCAATCTGTTTGGCAATCAAATTTTGTTTGGCCCTTCAAGCGACGTGTTGTGTCGACGCGCGCGTTGCTTATTTCACATGTTTAACACCATTTGCTTGTGATTTGATGTATAGCGGTAAAAAAAATGACATTGGATCTTCTCTATAGCATTGTTTTATACGGTCTAAATGATTTTGATATCAAGTGTCTTCTGATATAACCATGTAAAAGCATATTGTAAGATGCTAAAGTTGGAGTAAAACCTTTATTTTCCATATGTGAGAATACCACCTCCACCTTTTTTTTATACTTTTTTCTTGATACCCCTCCAGCACAACAATAAAGATGATAGCATCAGGGTACAGGGTACCGCTTTTTCATATGAGTTCTCCAAAAATGAAAGAAGAAGCCTTCAATTGGCCTTCCTTAACCAGACCCTGAATTAACAAGTGTATGTAACATGGTTTGGAAACAATGCCTTCTCCACCCTCAACTTTACATAAACAATTAACAAAAGCCGAGTAAGTCACACCATCAGGATTGACCAGATCTTTAGCCAAATTAAGAAGAATATGTTCAGCTTTAAAGAGCTGCCCTTGTCTACAAAATCCATCTGACAAAGTTGTTGGGAATGAGGCCTTTGGATCTAATCTTATTGAGAAGATTCATTGAAGCATCCAGTTTTGAAACCTTGCAGTATCCATTCAGTAAAGTACCATAAGTGATTTCATTGGCTTTCATCCCCTTAGCTTCATTTCACAAACAAAAAAAACTTTAAAACTTCATCAATCATGCTATTTCTAACATATCAATTAGTTAATGTATTGTTAGTAATATAGTTTGGCGAAAAAACTTTGCATGGATCATGTCATTCATAACGTTGGTAGCAACATGTAGCTTCTCTTCTTTGCAGAACCCATTGATAAGAGTATTATAGGTACATTCAGTAGGATATATTTCCATCTCCTTCCTCCATTTTAATAGCAAATAAGCTCTGGCACTCTTGCTTCTTTTGCATAAAGTATCGATGAGTACATTACAAGTGTAAACATTTGCCTCAACGTCTTTTATCCCAATGAAATTTGTTAGCTTAATAGCAGCTTAGTACCAACCCTTCTTAAAATACCAATTGAGAAGTGTGTTATAAGAAACAGTAGTTGGTATATAGCCAACATGTTCCATCCTCTTCAAGAAATGACAAGGTTTTGTAAACTTTCCTTCAGAACATAAAATACTAAGCACGGTATTGAAAGTGCGCACATTAAAGCATATCCCATTAGCAAGGATCTCCTTAAAGAATGACAACACATCTGCTGCTTGCTTTCTTCTTGCAATAGCAGAAATTATAGCATTGCAGGAATAAGCTGAAGCTGCAAAACCTTGACAATCAACATGGAACCCCTTTATAACATTATTAAGCATGCCCTGTTGAATATAAACATTTATAAGAAGGTCAAAGACAAATAGGTTTGAGTTGCAGTGGCGATAACTAGCCATTACAAAACTGAAAAAAGGAAAGAACATGATATATTCAACTTCTTAAATATATTTGGCGGGATCATACATTCGTGCCCGAACTAGTACATGGGTTGTGATACAGAGGATACGAATAATTTCATCACATGCCTTCTTCTGGATGATACAACTGAAAAACTTCAGAGCCATTCTCCCATGAACAGTTCTAAGTTGTGCCATCCCCCTCCTGTAATTTATGTGATTCAGTGACTCCCATCTGCAAATTGTCAAAATGATATATAGGGGTCAGCAGGTACTAAGTTAAGGAACACTTCTATCACATCAAGGTGAAGGTGCTCTTGTCCCGCTTCTACTTCCTCCACCAACTCTTTGCTATCGGTCTCACCCTCATCACAAATCGTAAGGACTTGGAGTGTGCGGTCCTTGCACTGAAGGCCTGGTGCTTACTTCTCATCACATCGGAAGCACAAACCCTTCGCTCTCTTGTCCTACACCACTGCCTCTGTGAGGCGGTTGAAGCTGGTCTCGGGGTGAACTCCACTTTTCTCCCTTGGTGCCTCCCGCTGAAATGACACCGTCCGGATCCTCAGTGTTAGTGAAGTCGAGGCACTCCTGTGGGAGCCTCCCATGACTCGACTCCTACCAGTCCTCTCCATCTATCTTTGATCCTCTACCATCTGGGCTAGCACCATCATCTCCCTTAAACCCCTCGGCCTTAAAAATCGGAGGCATGCACCTATGTCATCCTTTAGGCCCTTCATGAAATTTTCCTCAAATACTGCTTCTGAAATCCCCCTTAACAGCCCTGACAGGAACTCATATCTCTCCCTATACTCCATAGCAGTCCCTTCCCGAGTCAAGGCAAATGATCATATAGGTCTCCTTCCCAAATGTCTTGGAAAT
The DNA here is from genome assembly GCA_016618105.1 of Dendrobium huoshanense. Lineage (NCBI taxonomy): Eukaryota > Viridiplantae > Streptophyta > Magnoliopsida > Asparagales > Orchidaceae > Dendrobium > Dendrobium huoshanense. The sequence continues at coordinate 65,341,347 of CM028353.1, forward strand.
GTTCCAATAAGCAATCCTTGAACTCTTTCCAAGAATGGATCGGATATCTAGCTTCCCTCCACTGGAACAAAGCTAAGGATTACCCCTGTAGACATAGCCCTGCAACCGTAAGCTTCTTCACCTCATTCAACCCATTCACCATAAAATACCTCTCCACCGGATACACCCAACAATGAGCATCCTCATCTTTAAATATCGGCATCATCAACTTCCTCACCCTGACATCTCTACTTCAACTTCCACTCCCTTCAACAATTCCCCATGTGTATCGAGAATGGGAATCCCGCCTTTCTTCCATCCTCCTTGCATGACCCAATCTCCATGGCTCGGCTCGACCCCCTCCATCTCTAGTCGCCCACTCCCCTTTGCTTGAAATACCTCCCATAGTGGTCGGCCACCCCACCACCTCCACCACAAAATTCCCTCCGTGCCATCTCCCCATCTAGAAACCTTGATTCGCTCCTTATCGGAGCCTTAGGAGGTGGCTCTTGATGAAAAAAACTCTTTTGTTGGAATTCCTCACGTCTGATCTCCTTTCCCTTAAATTCAGCCAAGAGAAGCCCGATCAAATGTTGGTTAGGGTTAACAATCGGAACCGCCGGTAGAGTTTTAGATTGCATCTCCATGAGCTTCCTCATCATCTCCTCTAATCCTCCAAATCGGCTTTCCATCCAATTTTCCATGGTTGATGTGACAACCGGTTCATCCGGCCGGTTCACCCGAACCGGCCGGCCCGCCTTTATTTATCCCGCGGAACAGACAGTTCGCGGAACCGAACATTCGCGCGAACAGGAAGGGGCGGACGGTCGGGAATTCACGCGAGAGCAAGGTAGAATTCGTTTTCTTCCAATTTTAGCAAACGAGCGCGTTGGAGGGTAAGATTTAACAACTCCTTTTCGTTCTTATTGTTATAGAAACAAAGGTTGGAGAGAATTTGCAACGAAAGGAAGAAACGACCGAGGAAAAATAAGGAAAAAGGTTTGTTGAAATTTCTTTTAGATTTTCCTATAAATTTCTTCTCCTCCTTCGTTTAAAGTGAATAATAAGTTTCTTGAAGGATAGGGAAGAGATTGTAGCGAAGAAAAAGGAAATTGGAAGAGAAGGGTTTTTGAGAGTTTGAGAAATTCTCATTTGTAAGTGAAATTCTTTTTATATAAGTTTATTAGTGGATTATAAATTTAAGTTTTTCATGAAAGTTATTATTTGAATTTTAGGGTTTTAGAAAGTGAAAGATCAAGTTGTATGTGTTGATCCCGCAAGGATTCAACAAGAAGAGAAATTGATTCAAGGATAGATCAAGCATCGAAGACCTGAAGAGTTCAAAGTGGGTAAATTATATTATTTTATGTTTTATTGATTATTCCAATTTTCTAAATGATTGATTAAAAATCTTATATCTTTAAATGTTGAAGGCAAACGTTTATGATTTTACCGTCTTAAGAAAGAATCTATATATTATAAAGATCTAAAGGTTTATGGAAAAGAAAAAGATTTATTTATGAAAATGCATGTTAATTATGCTATATGAAATAGAAATAATAAAGATGAAAATGAGAAAAGAAAAGAAAAGAAAAGAAAAAGAGAATAAAGGAAAAGGGTATTGAAAATAACAGGAGTCACCCCCTTATAGTACTGGCTGGGGACGCCGTACTCGTGCACGAAAAAGGAAAAGGAAATTTCTATGGAAATGGGAAAAGGAAATCATATGGAAAAGGTAGTACCTTTCGGTACTTTGAGACGGTGCTCCTGTGCAAATCATATGGGAAAAGGAAATACAAATGAAATAATAAAAGTAACAATTACTTCAAAATTGATATAAATGAAAAATATCAAGAGGAATATAAGTTATGGAAATGAAAGATGTACGTTTAAGAAATGATATAAAATATCGAAATAAATTAATTTTAATGATTAATTTATCTATAATTTCCCACTGAGTTTACTTAGTAAACTCAAACCATAAGTTTAAATGTTTCAGGTAAGTTCCTAAGAGAAGTAATGGCTGAAAGAGAAGAACATGTTTACAGAAGGCGAGGTGCAAATGACAACAGGTAAAATAGATTTTTGTGTTTAGTGGCTCTTCAGTTTATTGTAAAAGTTTTGATAATGAGTGAATTTACACTTTTGGAAATGTACTACCGTCCGACTTTTCGTACCCGCCTCGTTAGATCGAGCATCCGGGACGGGTCGTGACAAAAGTGGTATCAGAGCCAATTAAGATCTGAATCATACTGAAAGAGCCATTAGGGTGAATATTAATGATTGAAAGTTTAATGTGAAATGAATATTTTAAATGGCAACAGGAATCAGGATAATCCTAGAGAAGAGGAAATGGGAAGATCAGTGCCTAATGTTAATGTTAATCCTGATGCACTGGCACAAATGATGACAGCTGTAACTCAGCTGATTCAAGATACAAGGAATCAACCATCAGGGAGTAGTAGTGGTGGTGGAATAGTTATGGATAAATATCTGAAATTATTTCAAGATATGAGACCACCATTATTCAAAGGAATAGAGGGACCAATAGAGGCTGAAAACTGGTTGCTGAGGATTGAAAAGATATTAGAAGGTATGAACTGTCCAGAAGATAGAAAAGTTGCATTGGCAACTTTTGCACTAGAAGGAGAAGCTGAAAGGTGGTGGAGAGGACTGTATCAAGACAAATTTGAAGGAATACCTGGCATGCAAATCAGATGGAATGACTTCACTCAGATATTCAGAGATTGGTTCGTACCTCTTACAGTGAGAAGACAGATGCAAGATAAATTTATGAGATTAGTACAAGGAGAAAGATCAGTGATGCAGTATGAGGCTGAATTTACCACCCTATCCAGATATGCTCCCCAGTTAATACAAACGGCAGAGGAAAAATGTCATAAATTTTTATCTGGACTAAAGGATGTAATTAGGCAACCCCTGGTTCCTTTTGAAATTGAAGATTATGTGGTGCTAGTGGAAAAAGCTAGAAAGATAGAAGCAGACATGCAAAATACTCAAAGAAGACGTGATTTTCAGAAGAGGAAAAGTGGTGAGGTTATGGGAATTCCTCAGGATTCACATAGCAAGTCTATTTCACAAGGTGGAAAGTTTAATTGGAAAAAGACAAAGTCCAGTAGCAGTGACAGTTCAAGTGTGAACAGTTGTAGCAAATGTGGAAGACAACATAAAGGAGAATGCTTATCTGGTACAAATACTTGCTTCTGGTGTCATCAACCAGGTCATATAGCTAAGAACTGTCCTACCTTGGGGCAAAGACCAGCAGGAGAGTCAAAGATGAATACTGGATCTCAGAGGAATGTTGGAAGACCAAGAACAGTGGAATCAGCTGCATCTACTCCAGGATCAAGTCAAAGTCGACAGAATACTCTGCCTAGAGTATATGCATTGACTCAGAAGGATGCTAAAGATTCACCTGAAGTGATTACAGGTGATAAGAATGAGAAGTGAATGAATATGTATTATGAAAATATTATTAAAAGAATGATGTATGTTTATGTTTTCTTATGAAATTTTATAGGTATAATTATGATGCAAGGAAAGCCTGTACGGATTCTATTTGATACAGGAGCTTCACACTCCTTCATTTCAGAAAAATTGGTTAAAAGTGTTGGATTGAATGTTTGTGAAATCAAAGTAATTTTGAAAGTTTTAATGCCAGATGGATCATTTATGAATGCAAATGGTGTATGTATAGTGACTTTCAAATTAAATGAAAGAGAGTTTGAAGCTTCAATGAATGTTTTACCATTGCAAGAGTTTGATATGATATTGGGAATGGATTGGTTATCAAAGCATTTTGTGGTTATTGACTGCAACAAGAAAATTGTGAAGTTTAAATTTCCTGGAGAAAAAGAGTTGAAATTCTATGGAGAAAGAGGAGTTTCTTCAATGATAATCACTTATTTGAAAGCATACAAATTGGTATCCAAGGGATGTCAGTGTTTTCTTGCTCAAGTAAAGGATACAAATAAGGAAGTTAAAGAGTTGAAAGATATACCTATAATCAGAGAGTATCCAGAAGTGTTTTTAGATGATTTGCCAGGATTACCACCAGAAAGAGAGATAGATTTCACTATTGAATTGATACCGGGTTCAGAACCAGTGGCAAGAGCACCTTACAGAATGGCAGTCAAAGAGTTACAGGAGCTGAAAGGTCAGTTACAAGAATTGCTCGATAAGGGGTTCATCAGGCCAAGTTCCTCACCATGGGGAGCTCCTGTACTGTTTGTAAAGAAGAAAGATGGGAGTTTCAGAATGTGCATAGATTACAGAGAACTGAATAAGCTTACTGTTAAGAATAAATATCCATTGCCCAGGATTGATGATCTTTTTGACCAATTGGAAGGGGCTACAGTTTTCTCTAAAATTGATTTGAGATCTGGATATCATCAGCTACGGATTAAGGAGGAAGATATAGCAAAGACAGCTTTCAGAACCAGATATGGTCATTATGAATTTGTGGTAATGCCATTTGGAGTGACAAATGCACCAGCTGTGTTTATGGATTTGATGAACAGAGTTTTTAAACCATTTCTGGACATATTTGTGATTGTATTTATTGATGACATTCTGATTTATTCAAGAGATGAAGAAAGCCATTCCAGTCATCTGCAGGCAGTATTGCAAACATTAAAGGAGAACAAATTGTATGCCAAATTTTCAAAATGTGAATTTTGGCTGAGCAGTGTTAATTTTCTGGGACATGTGATTAGTGGAGAAGGAATTTCAGTTGATCAGAATAAAATTCAAGCCATATCAGATTGGCCAAGGCCAACGACAGTTTCAGAGGTAAGGAGTTTTCTTGGACTTGCTGGTTACTACAGGAGATTTGTAGAGGGGTTCTCTCAGATAGCAGTGCCATTATCCAGATTAACCCAGAAAGCAGTAAAATTTGAATGGAGTGATCAGAGTGAAGGAGCTTTCCAGAAGTTGAAGAATTGCCTAATGACTGCCCCAATCTTAACAATTCCATCGGGTTTAGAAGGGTTTCAAATTTTCTGCGATGCTTCCTTAAGGGGACTTGGTTGTGTACTGATGCAACATGGTAGAGTGGTGGCTTATGCTTCAAGGCAACTGAAAATTCATGAAAAGAACTATCCTACTCATGATTTAGAATTGGCAGCTGTAGTTTTTGCACTCAAAATATGGAGACATTATTTGTATGGGGTCAGGTGCGAAGTGTTTACAGATCATAAAAGCCTCAAGTATATTTTCAATCAAAAAGAGCTTAATTTGAGACAGAGAAGGTGGTTAGAACTCATTAAAGATTATGATTTGGACATACAGTACCATCCTGGAAAGGCAAATGTAGTTGCAGATGCACTTAGCAGAAAAACCTTGGAAATGCAAATTGGCTAATCACCCAACAGGAGCAGATTATCAGAGATATGAAAAAGTTAGAGATTTCAGTAGTCAATCAAAAGGAGACAAAAGAGATGATGTTGAATCAACTGATGATCCAATCTACCTTGAAAGATAGAGTGCTTAATTCATTATCTCAAGATGAAAAATTTCAGGCCATCATACAGAAAGTACAAGCAGGACAATTAGAGAACTTTGTTATTGATGGAGAAGGGTTATTAAAGTATAAAGGCAGGATTTGTATTCCAAATGTTGGAAGCTTAAGAGAAGAGATATTACAAGAAGCTCACCTCTCAACATATGAAATTCACCCAGGTAGTACAAAGATGTATCAGGAACTCAGAGGCTTATTTTGGTGGCCAGGATTAAAGAGAAGTGTTGCAGAATTTGTAGCAAAATGCATTCCCTGTCAAATGATCAAAGCAGAACATCAAAGGCCAAGTGGACAACTGCAACCCCTACCTATACCTGAATGGAAATGGGAAGACATTGCGATGGATTTTGTAGTTGGATTACCTAGGTCAAGGCAGAGTCGAGATGCAATATGGGTCATTATTGACAGATTAACCAAATCAGCTCATTTCTTACCAATCAGACAGACAGATTCAGTGGAAAAGTTGGCAAAACTTTATATTGATGAAATTGTGAGATTACATGGGATTCCAAAATCTATAGTTTCAGACAGAGATGCCCGTTTTACTTCTAAATTGTGGAAGAAAATTCAAGAAGCTTTGGGTACACGATTGACTTTCAGTACAGCATTTCATCCACAGACAGATGGGCAATCAGAAAGAACAATTCAAACTTTGGAGGATTTAATGCGATTATGTGTATTAGATTTTGGAGGAAATTGGGAGATTCACATACCATTGATTGAATTTGCTTACAACAACAGTTTTCAAGCTAGTATTGGAATGGCACCATATGAAGCCCTTTATGGAAGAAAGTGCAGAACACCCTTGTGTTGGGTAGAAACTGGTGAAAGAAAAGTGATTGGAACTGAAATGGTAGATGAGGCTACTAGTAAAATCAGATTGATCAGAGACAGATTAAAGGCAGTTCAAGACAGGCAACGGAAATATTATGATGCTAAGCACCGACCAGTGGAATTCGAAGTTGGAGAGTTTGTTTTCTTAAAAGTTAGCCCAATGAAAGGTGTTCAAAGGTTTGGAAAGACAGGGAAGTTGAGCCCAAGATTCATAGGTCCCTATGAAATCATTGAAAAGATTGGGAATATGGCATACAGATTGGATCTACCAGTACACATGCAAGGAATTCATAATGTGTTTCACATATCAGTGCTTCGAAAGTATGTCTCAGATGATTCTAAAAGAATACAGTCAAAATCTATTAACTTGCAACCTGATTTGAAATATATAGAAGAACCAGAAAGGATACTGGATTATGATGTAAAGCAACTGAGGCATAAAGCAATTCCTTTTGTGAAGATTTTATGGAAACATGGATTAGAAAGAGATGCCACCTGGGAGCGAGAAGCTGAAATGAGGAGTCAATATCCTCATCTTTTTAACTAAGGTATGTTTCATTATACTTGTTTAATTTCGAGGACGAAATTTTTTAAGGAAGGGAGATTGTGACAACCGGTTCATCCGGCCGGTTCACCCGAACCGGCCGGCCCGCCTTTATTTATCCCGCGGAACAGACAGTTCGCGGAACCGAACATTCGCGCGAACAGGAAGGGGCGGACGGTCGGGAATTCACGCGAGAGCAAGGTAGAATTCGTTTTCTTCCAATTTTAGCAAACGAGCGCGTTGGAGGGTAAGATTTAACAACTCCTTTTCGTTCTTATTGTTATAGAAACAAAGGTTGGAGAGAATTTGCAACGAAAGGAAGAAACGACCGAGGAAAAATAAGGAAAAAGGTTTGTTGAAATTTCTTTTAGATTTTCCTATAAATTTCTTCTCCTCCTTCGTTTAAAGTGAATAATAAGTTTCTTGAAGGATAGGGAAGAGATTGTAGCGAAGAAAAAGGAAATTGGAAGAGAAGGGTTTTTGAGAGTTTGAGAAATTCTCATTTGTAAGTGAAATTCTTTTTATATAAGTTTATTAGTGGATTATAAATTTAAGTTTTTCATGAAAGTTATTATTTGAATTTTAGGGTTTTAGAAAGTGAAAGATCAAGTTGTATGTGTTGATCCCGCAAGGATTCAACAAGAAGAGAAATTGATTCAAGGATAGATCAAGCATCGAAGACCTGAAGAGTTCAAAGTGGGTAAATTATATTATTTTATGTTTTATTGATTATTCCAATTTTCTAAATGATTGATTAAAAATCTTATATCTTTAAATGTTGAAGGCAAACGTTTATGATTTTACCGTCTTAAGAAAGAATCTATATATTATAAAGATCTAAAGGTTTATGGAAAAGAAAAAGATTTATTTATGAAAATGCATGTTAATTATGCTATATGAAATAGAAATAATAAAGATGAAAATGAGAAAAGAAAAGAAAAGAAAAGAAAAAGAGAATAAAGGAAAAGGGTATTGAAAATAACAGGAGTCACCCCCTTATAGTACTGGCTGGGGACGCCGTACTCGTGCACGAAAAAGGAAAAGGAAATTTCTATGGAAATGGGAAAAGGAAATCATATGGAAAAGGTAGTACCTTTCGGTACTTTGAGACGGTGCTCCTGTGCAAATCATATGGGAAAAGGAAATACAAATGAAATAATAAAAGTAACAATTACTTCAAAATTGATATAAATGAAAAATATCAAGAGGAATATAAGTTATGGAAATGAAAGATGTACGTTTAAGAAATGATATAAAATATCGAAATAAATTAATTTTAATGATTAATTTATCTATAATTTCCCACTGAGTTTACTTAGTAAACTCAAACCATAAGTTTAAATGTTTCAGGTAAGTTCCTAAGAGAAGTAATGGCTGAAAGAGAAGAACATGTTTACAGAAGGCGAGGTGCAAATGACAACAGGTAAAATAGATTTTTGTGTTTAGTGGCTCTTCAGTTTATTGTAAAAGTTTTGATAATGAGTGAATTTACACTTTTGGAAATGTACTACCGTCCGACTTTTCGTACCCGCCTCGTTAGATCGAGCATCCGGGACGGGTCGTGACAGTTGAAAACCTTCCTTCGATGATCAACAACTTCTCCTGCATCTTGGATTTGATTTGCTGCACTTCACCTTCCAAAGCATCCAACTCTTTGCTGCCATCTCTCCAAAAACTAGCTCGATACCAATTTAATGTGACTTAAAAGCAAAAACAACAAATTAGATAAGAATAAATTGCATGAACATAAGTATGGGGGCAGATTTTTATTATTCCTCTAATAATAATAAAAGATACAATTGATATACTATTTCGAGAGGTAGATCGGCTCTCCCACAAACCCTAGCTGCTGCTAGGAAAAACTCCAAAGAGAACTATAGAAAACTTAAAAAAAAAGAGAGAACTATATCAAACACAAATCATATAATGAAAATAAAGCAACCCAACTACTTTAATATAATCCTACCTACTTCCCTCCCAAATTTGAATTCAAATCAGGCCACTTTCCCTAAATAAAACCTTTCCTAATTCAAATTAGCTCTCTTTCCCAACTCCCCCTTGATTCGTCTCTTACATAATGAATAATGGCTCCCCTAGGCCCCACAAGGGAGACCAAACTTCCCCCTCCTCCTGCCCCTTGTTTCACCTAACCAAATGGCTGGTTCGGCTTGGGCTGGACTAGGCTGGTTGAATCAATTATCCTCATCTATTTCACCATCATTTTGAACAATAAACTCAAGATATCTAAAATATGCACTCTTGTTAAAATATCTAAGTATTGCAGGAATCTTTAACAAAATCCTGGATAACTGTTGACATTTTCTTTCCAAGTGCTAAAAGTTGAAATCACTTCCTAGCTTCCAATACGACATACATATCAATCAGAAAAGTCTTGGCAAAACGAATTGCATTTTTTTTCCTAATAATTAATGCTGTACTTCCATTCTTTTCAAGTACATCATTTGGTCATTCAAATTCCACATTCTTGGTTTTCAATCCACTTTTTCTGTAGGTTTTTAGGACATGGCGGTGGATGGCCATCGGCGATCTGTGGCTTCGACTATGAAGGCCAATCCTAATGGTGGATTGGTTGTTCAGAACATAAGCGAGCTTGGTCGGTTGAAGGCTGGTTTGGATTGTGATGCAGAGGAAGCACATAGGAGGAGATCAAAAGGTGCGTTAGTAATAAATGAAAATGCTTGTTATGATTCTAATAAGATTAAGCACGTTGAAGGTAAGGGAAGGATGTTTCTCTGAATTTTGAATGTAAGACACAACGTGCTTTGAAATCGATTGGATTTTCTCCATTGAAATCTTTCGATCCTGAGGCTTCTTCATGTGTATGAATATTTTTGTTAACAGATTCGGAAATTCAAATGCAATCCCCGGTGATAGTGTGATAAATGTGAATTCCCTGAGTTCAGGTAATAAAAATATTTGTCAAAATGTAGAGAAGCACTCTGAAAATTTGTTGGTGGAATCTTCTTTGGTTAAAGACTTTAATGCATTGTCTGTGCATGATAAAATGCCAATGAATAATGTGGGAAATAACAGTTTTGATAATCCATGGACTAAGAAGCCTTACATTAAGTTAAACTTTAAGGAAGGAGATGTTTTAACAGATGATGGGAAGGCAGTAAAATTGGTTGAAGTTACTGAAATTATGAATGCTAATAGACTTGGAAACTCTTTGGTAGCCAAAGTATTTAGTAGAGAAATCCCTTCACATATAGTGGCTTGGGAGTTAAGGCGCCAAGGGGCACAATTTGGTCAATTTCATTTTACTACCATAGGGATGGGTTGGTTTTTGTGTTCTTTCAAAACATCAGAAGCATTGGATGGAGTTCTTTCAGGAGGCCCATGGTTCATGAATTGTCACATTATTGGTATGGATAGGTGGTCTCCAGAGTTTTTTCCTTCATCAATGAAAGGACTTTCTTCACCTATATGGATTAGAATGCCTCAATTGCCCTTGCAATGTTGGGATGAGAACAATGTGGCAAGGATTGCTTCTATGGTGGGTTTGCCATTGATGTTGGATGGCAACATGTTTCAATGGGGGAGAAGAGAGTTTGCAAGAGTTTGTGTTCGTGTGAAACTAGACCAACCTCTTCCATTGGGTGTTTGGGTGGAGGGTATGGTGGAAAGATTTTTTCAAAAAGTTGAATTTGAGAGGATTTCCACTTTTTGTTGTGAATGTGGAATGATTGGGCATGCTAAGAGTAATTGTAAGAAGGAGAGCACGGTGGGGAAAAATTGTGTGGATGGTGTTAACAAGCAAGCTCAAGATAACCATGATGATTTGGAACAAGAAATTAACAAGAATACAACCATGGGTCATGGGATCATGTTAATTACAAAAGAAACAAGCGAGTTCCTAAAGGTGTTTCTAATGGGAGGTCGGTGCAAAAGATGTTAATTAAGAAGACTTTAAGAAATCTTGTTATTATGGAGACAGAAAAATCTGTTGGTTTGGGAGTCAATGAAACGGAGATAGCTATGAATGTGGGAGTAGAGAAGGTTAATGAAGACATTGTGATGGTGGAAGAGGGTGAAATTATTATGGAAAGTGAGCTGGGTAATGAAAGGTTGGCAAATCCTTTGGAGCTCCTCAAACCATCTACTAAGGTACTGGAAGCGCTAGGTGGTGACAATGTAAGAACAAAAAATTTCAGGTATGGTTTAAATAAATAGGTATTATTAAGATTTATGTTATATACTAGTTTAACTAATATTATAATATAATAAATTAACTCAAAATCTGAAGAGAAGCATTTAAAAGCAGTTTTGGAATGGGACGGTTTGGGAATTGGACGGTTAGATGATGGCTGGGGCCCACTATCCAGTAGTGAGTGTAAACCGTGGATAATTCCTATTGTTCTAGTGTTTCGTTGGGAGAAAAAGGGCTGGAGAGGAAGCACTTCCGCAAGAAATCCCCTAGTAATTCGTTGGAGAAGGTTGAGGCCGCATACAGGAAGGAACATAGTGGAATTTGGTTCGGCCAGAGCAGGTTTCTGCAGTGGTAACTTGAAGGAAATAGGGAGAATTTCAGCACAGTTGCTGAAGGGAAGGGTTTGATTTCTGGGAAGAAAGATTTATGCATATTTTTTTGAAGGAAGGCTAGTGATAGCAATGTAATTCAGGTTCTGTGAAATACATTGAGGTAAGTAAATTTGCAGCTCATTGTAAAGAATGATTAATATGAAATTTTGTGATCAATTGTAGTTTGATATCAAGGTGAGTATGAATTGATGATATGGTGAATGAAGTGTAAGAGAGGAAATTTAAAAGAAAAAGAAGGTAAAAAGTATACTAAGTATTGTTATCTTTTATGTTACCAAGAATTAATAAAGTTACTAAAATATGATATCCTATTGTATTGTAGGATTATTCGTATATTTATGCAGAAAGAAAGTTTTGAGTTGTGTATCAAAGGAAAAGGCTTTGTGGTGTAGGTTTTGAAGAGACCACCCGTGAGGAGTGTAAGTTATGTAATTAATTATAATTTTAATGATTATGATGGTTACTCTATCCTTTATGTTTTGAAATTTTATTATCATGAGATATATTATGAGAATTTTGTTAGTCATCATGAGAATACATTAGGGTATTCACAACTGTCTATCCATGAGAATAAGAAAATTTTGATAAATCTTTTAAGTTACTTATTTCAACCTTTCCTAAATTAATAATTTTATGCAAATAAGTTTTCTTTTTAACCTAGTAGCTATCAAATTCTTAATACACCAGATGGATGAGTATAAGCATACTTGAAGGTTGTAACCATTAAAATGATATATGAATTATGAAGGTATGATGTAAGAAATATCAAGTTAAAAATAAAGATTGGCTATTCTATGATATGATGTGTGCAATATCAGGTGGGCAAAAGGGACCCAATTACTAAACCTGTATTGTAGGTGGGGCAAAAGGGACTCTAAAAGAAAATATACATGCGTAGCAGGTGTGGCAAAATGGATCCTTAATGAGGCAAAAGGGACCTCAATATATTTCAATGGTGATAATGCCAGGTTTACCTAAACTCCATTGAATATTGTTCTGAATGTATAGCCAAGTCTTTTACATATTTAATTTGATATTTAGTGTAACTTCGAAGAGGTAAAGAATAATGCTAATTAAAATTTATGATGTTGTTATTAATAAAAGTGAGTTTAATGATTTATAACTTCAAGGCTTTGATTTATTTCTCTTGTTATTTTATAATTGTGATTTAGATTACATAATTTGCTAGGCCTCACAGCTCACCATTTAGTTCTTACTGGTTCTTTTTACAAGAAAAGGTAAAAGAAAAGTGGAGGAAGTTTAATATGCAAGTATTTAAGTTTTATGTCAATATTTATTTAGATTTTGAAATCTACTATTGATGTTAGTAAACAGTTTTAATATTTTATAGCATAAATTGTTTGGATTTCCTTAGTGACTCTGTACTGAGTTTTTAATGAAACTTGAGAATCACTAGATGCTTCATTTGTTGTATTAGATGAGGTTATATGATCTTTTATATAGAATTGAAATAGAATGACATGAATTAGATGTTTAGTGATATAAATGTTATGTTTATTCTTGTTACCCTCTATCGTACTATTAAAGGGTACTGCGGGGTGTTACAGACAAGGTAATAGAGTCTACACCATCTCTTCTTCTATCAGTATTATTGTTAATAAGTTTCAATCTTTGAATAATTGTGTGGAGGAAAACTTTGAGGGTCATGAGACTCTTAGTAGGAAGTCTGAGAGAGACACAAAGATTGGTTTGTCTTTGGAAAAGGAAGTTGCTTTGGAAAATAGTTCTGCGGTGGGAGTTGAAAGTGAAAAGGTTTTGAAATATGATATTGAGAAAAAGGAGGTTGGTGGCACAAATGATGTGGCTAAATTTAAACTAGTAAAGGAATTAAAATTGCTTGGGCCAGTTAAATTCCTACCTCGCATCAGAAAGGAGAATGGTAAAGTAAGAGGCAGTGGCTCTTCCCCCTTGACGGATCAATGAATGCTATTGCTTTTTGGAATTGTAGAGGGGAAAAAAAAGGGAAGCCTCTCTTTACTTAAAAGAGTTTGTAAAAGAGTTTAATAATTTTTTTGTGGGTTTGGTGGAGACTAAAATCTCTTCCTTGGATAGAATGGCCTGTCAAAAAATGATAGGAGCTGATTAGGATTACTTTTTATTTCCATCTGAAGGATTGTCAAGGGGTATTATGGTGGTGTGGAGAACTGATTTTGCTTCTTTATCTATAGTGAAGACTTACGATCAATGTGTAATTAGAGACCTAAACGTATTTAACAAGGGGGTGTGGATGATCTCTACTATTTATGGTAGTAAGGAGGTTCATAAGAAAAGGGACTTGTGGGATTGTCTTCAAGAGGTATCTCATAGGAAGGTTCCTTCTGTGATCGGTGGAGACTTTAATTGTATTTTGTCTTAAGAGAACAAAAGAGGTGGTAGAAAATTTATTTTTTCTCAAGGTCCTAAGGAAATGATGAACTTTATGAACTATAATGAATTTCATGAAATTGGAGTGGTTGGACCAAGGTTCACTTGGTGTAATAATAAAAGTGGTGGGGGAAGGATATTGGAAAGGTTGGATAGATGCTTTCTTAATTCCATTGCTTTGGATAATATGCAAGTGGCGATTGTGAGGCACATTGCTAGAGTTGTTTTAAAGATTTTTTATTCAGCTTTTAAGAAAAAATTATTCTGAAGTTTGAAGATATTTGAGTTTCTTTTCATGCCTCTTCTTGTATTGTTTCGAGAGTATGGAAAAAATCCTACGATGGTGATGATATGCAGATTTTAAATAGGAAATGTAAGAGAATGTTGAAAAAATTGTTTTTTTGGAGTAAGGCAAAATTGAAGAACTTTTTATTACTTAATGATGGTCTTAAAAAGGAAGCGGTGCAACTCCAAGAAGATGAGGCTAAGGAAGGCGGGCTGTGTGAAGAAAAATTGAGGCTCTTGAGAGCTAAGGTGGGTGAACATAATGCCTACCTTGCAAGGTTGAATACTTGGTAGAAGCAAAGGGCAAAGGTAAGATGGATTGAGGAAGGGGATTCAAACTCCAAATATTTTCATGCTTTTGCAAATGCTAGAAGAAATGGTAATTGGATTAACCAAGTTAAGGGGGCGGATGGCAGAATGGTTGAAAAACCGAAAGAGCTGGAAGGGTTTTTTTTTAAAATATTTCAAAGAGAAATGGAGGGATAGAGAATGTTGTTTGAATAATTGGCCTTCTCCTTCGAAAGTATTGAATGTTGATGAGAGAAACAAGCTAAATGCTGAAATTTCTACTTCAAAAATTCTGAATGTTATCAGGAATTTGGGAGGAAATAAAGCTCCGGGATGTGATGGAATAACTTATTCCTTTTTCAAAGCTTATTGGGATATTATTGGTGATGATGTATGTAAGGCTGTCAACAGATTTCTCTTTTCGGGTTTGCTATGTAATGAATGGAAGGAGACTTTAATTGTCTTGATTCCTAAGGTCAAAGATCCTGTTTCACCGGCTGTATATCGCCCTATTAGCCTTTGCAACTCTATTTATAATATTGTAGCTAAAGTCCTATTGAATAGGCTGCTTTTGGTGGTGCATATAATAATTTCGAAAGAGCAGGTGGCGTTTGTGAAAGGAAAATCAATCTTGGATCATCTCCTCTTAGCACAAGAAGTTTGCAATAAAATCAGATGTTCTAAAGCAAGAAATGGTCTCTTAGCAATCAAAATTGATATGGAACGGACATATGACAGTTTGTGTTGGGCAACTTTAAGACAGATGTTGAATATCTTGGGTTTTCCTTCTAAATTTGCAAATTTGATGATGGAATGTGTAATGGAACCAAGGTTCTCTATTATGATTAATGGGAGCAACTCAAATTGGATTAAGGGAAGGTGTGGATTTCGGCAGGGATGCCCACTTTTCTCCCTTACTATTTATTTTGTGTTCTCAATTACATTCTAATTCATTTTTAAGCATAGGCAAGGATCTTGGTATCAGTAAATCTTCAAATGCACATAAAATTTCTCATCTTTTGTATGCGGATGATATTTTATTTTTTTCAGATACGAAGTTGAGAAATATCAAAAAGATGTAGAAGTTGCTTCTAGATTATTGCAAGTGGACTGGACAAGTGGTAAATCTTCAAAAGTCTTCAATGTTGATGGGTAAAAATATTGGTAGAAGAAAGAAGAAACATCTCTAAGTTGTTGAACATTAAGGTGGCTGATGAAATGGAATATTTGGGTATCAAGGTTGCTTTAAGAAGATTGAAGAAGTCCGATTTTCAACATCTATTGGATAAAGCCTCCAAGAGACTTAAATGCTTGGGGAATAGATTCATCTCTCTTGCAGGAAGGATGATCTTGGTGAAAACAGTCTTTCTTTCTCTTCCTTTATTTCTCTCTTCACACTCATTGGTTCCCTTGAGTATTCTAAAAGAGTTAGACAGGATTTGCAGGAATTATATTTGGGATAAACATGATGGCTCTCACGAACTTCATTTTGTGGCTTGGGATGTCTTGTACAAACCAAAGAGACTTGGTGGAGTGGGTTTCTATTCTGCAGTATCTAAATTCGGACCTTTAAGGGCAAGGTTTGCTTGGAGCCTTTTAGAAAATCCGGACTCTATGCTTAACAGGAACCTAGTGGCTAAATATGGGAAAAAACTAGTGGAAAGGTGAGGGGAAGAAAAGTTGTTTGGCTGCATGGAAGATTATTATGGATGGTTGGAATTCTCTTAAAGGGATCATCAGGTGGAAAATTGCTTTAGGTTCTTGATTGATATCCGGAAGGATGTGTGGATTCTTGATAAAAGTATAGAGAAATGGCCTACGTTTGTAGCTAATTGGGAGGAGGAAAATGTAACTCAGAATTCTCTCATTGATAATGGTGCTTGGAATTTCCCTCTACTAAGTTCTTTGGAGAAGACCTTGTAAATTTGATTGGTAAAGTTGACATATTTCATAACATGGATGAAGATAGGATGGAGTTAAAATTTAAACTGTATGGAAAATCCATTTCAGTAATGGTTTCAAAATTGCGGATTAATGACAATATGGAAGACGTCTATGGTTTATGAGTGTATGTCGAATTATTTATATGGCATTTATGCAGGAATGCAATTCCCACTGCAGACTTGCTCTTACATAGAAGGCTTACTGATTCTAATCTTTGTTCTAGGGGCTGCCATGAGGTGGAAAACATTGATCATTGTACAGCTACCTGCCCAAAACTTATTCAGGTAATAAGTTTGTTGAATGCATGGGGATTTATGGTGCCGGTTTATTGTTCCTTCACGGATTGTATGAAGAACTTGGAAAAGATTTCGGTAAGGAATACATTCATTGCTAGGTTGTAGTTAACTTTGTTGCTATTTTCCTTGGAATAGTAGAATCAAAGTGAAACATGGTGGTGTGGAAGATAGTGCTGCTGTTATTGTGGCTAGAGTCATCAGTTTTGTGGTGTTTTACCCAAAGATAAAATCATCTTGGGTCACAGGGGTGTTAATCAGCCTTTTGGACTATGTTTTAATTGTTGGCACCGTCCTCCCCCCAAGTGGTTTAAAATAAATATTGACAGCTCCCTTTGTAAATCGAATAGAGCTGGTGTTGGTGGAGTGGTTAGAGATAGTAAAGGGAGATTTTTGTTGGCCTTTGGTTTTGGTTATGTTCACTGGGATAGTACACAGTTGGAGCTATTGGCTTTCAAATCATTGAACAATGTTATACAAGAGTGGATGCTTGAGGCAGATGGTATTGTGATTGAAGGGGATAATCGAAATGTCATCAACTTTCTCCGCAAATTGTATAGTATACCGGAGAAGATGATGGAAGGAAAGATAGATAAAGACATTATTCTTGAAGAATTTCAATAATGTTTTATTTCATTTTGTTAGTCGTCATTGTATTAAGTTAGCAGATTATTGTGCTAACTTGTGAGTATAATTTTATTTGGGACGTTTTTAGTGAGAATAATACTCCCCCTTCTTTTGTTGTTTTGTTGAAGGAGGAATGTGATAGGTTTCCTTTTAAGTAGTTTGTATCTAGGTCTTTTTATTTAATGCTATATGCATTTCTTCTCAAAATAAAATAAAATAAAATAAAATAAATAAAAATAAATAAATAAAAACAAAGAAGAGTTCATTATCGTACACAACAACTTTACAAGTTCATTCTAAAAAAGAAAAACATATGACAACTTCAAGTTAACAATAAAAACAAGCGTATTTTTTAAAATGCCTGTCACTTTTACATATTTAGTCTCGCTCTTTCCATAATCAATGCCTATAAATACTCAGAGATTGCCCAAACTATGAGCAATCAAGAACTTATCATTTCTGTTTTTTTTCTTCAAAAATATGTTATATATGTATATAACATATATACTTTTTAATAAAGATGCTATCATTTATTAATTAAAGGATAACCGTTTTACATTTTTGTGCATCCATGTACCTATTCATTAATCAACATGCATGTGCTCTCACAGTAATTAAGCAGTCACACTATACCTTCACAGATTGAAGAACTGAGGATTATACTTTTTTTTTTTCCATAAAAAAAGACATGGCAAAGAAAAGATGGGCAAGAGATTATAGGACTGCAAGAATAATGCTCAGTAATGCATTTTCAAAGCCAGTCTTATCGCATTGAGTTTCAAACAAACTCAAATAAAGTGCTATAGCAAAGAGTGAAGCCCACAAAATTGACATAATGGCAGGTTATAAAAGGAGCTTTCAATGCAATTGAGTGTTACGAGGATTATAATTCTTTTTTTTCCAAAAAAAAAAAAACGAAAGAAAGAAAACATGGGAAAGAAAAGATGGGCAAGAGATTATAGGACTGCAAGAAAAAGCTAAGTAAAGCATTTTCAAAGTCAGCTTTATCGCATTGAGTTTCAAACAAACTCAAATAGAGTGCTATAGTAAAGAGTGAAGCCTACAAAATTGACATAATTGCAGGTTAGAAAAGGAGCTTTCAATGCTGAGTTAGTGGTATTTACCAATATGTAATCCTGACCACCTTGTGAATTTATTGTGACAGAAGAAGCATGCCAATCCATTTTACTAGACATTCCATAGGTTGTTACAGCAAAGCCAGCATCTGAAACAAGTGAACCTGAACATATGTATTTATTCGAAAGAGTTTTTGGCTTGCAGTCTCTCAACAAGGAATGTGCACCTGCGCTGGATTACAATTTGAGTCAAAATTTTCTAGAGGAACTGAAAAATCCATTAAAAACTATTCATTGTGCCACAATACTATTGATTAATTCAGCTAAATGGTACAGTTAAAAAATCATCAACATAACAACGCAATCTTCGAAAAAAGGTACCTCTTGGTTCCCAGCATTTCAAACAACACAATCTTTCCATATTTTGACCCAATTCTTCAATAAATGATAGCAACTAAAACATCTCTTTGCTGGATAAACTCATTCATGTACTCTAAGGTGTAAATATATCCAATACATCAACATAACAACGCAGTCCCAAGTCAAACTTCTTGAAACATATAGCTTAATCTATAATACCTCTTAGATATCGTAGAATCCACTTCACTATCTCCCAATATTCTATGCAACTGTGAATATTTAGGCAATGTTAGGTCTAATACCAGATAGAAGAATAAATAGCTAAAGCTTTCCATTTGGATTTGTTCTTTCTCCGTTGAAGGTGTTTGTTCCTTTGAGCTTAAAATGACTACCCAAAGGAATACTTATAGTTTTTGGCAGTTTGCATGTTGAACATACACAGCAACTTTTCCACACATTCTTCATGTCACGTTTCAAATATCATTATTTCTTGTAATTTCATACCAAGGATTTATTTAGAAACATCTAAATCCTTCAAAACAAACTAGTTGAGAATGCTTTTTTAACTTGTCAAAATCATGTTTTCTCCACCCTTCTATCATCATATCATTAACATACAATAGTAAAATAATATATAAATTACCAGAGGTCTTAACCTAACAATAGTGATCTGCCAAACACCTCAAGAAATTGTTGATTTCCAGGAAATTGTCAAACTATTTCGACCATGTTCGGAGCCTTTTTGAAAACATGAAAGATTTTCTAAGATTTTCATACAGTTATCTCATTCTTATATACTACGAATCCGTCTAGCTACATTATATAAATTCTTCCTTCAAGGCACCATGATAAAATATTGTCTTCACATTCAACTACTCCAAGTGCAAGTCTTCTTTTGCAACCAGTGCAACTACCTTCCAAATTGTAGTTAATTTTAATGGAGAAAACTTAAGCGTACTCATGTAGAATTACGTATGGATGCAGTGATTTGGAAGATTTTGCACAACTTTGATTAGAAAATAATGAAGAGAGCTACCAGCATTTAAAAACAACGGAATAAAACATAAGAGGGGTCACGCCTGCTTAGGCTAAGTCACATAACCAGAAATTTGACATTTCAAGATAAATTAGAAAATAACATCAAGCCAGAATAGTAGCTTCAACAAAATCCCTAATCTAATAATAAGATAAGTAATCATATGAGTACGCTCAAAATCCTACGTTTATTAAGCTTAGCAGAATTGGCGGATCGTCCTTCGTAAATACAATCAAATCACAAGAAAGGTTTTTTTATTAAAAGAAATGCTAAAATGCAATAGGAGGAAGAGTAGGAAACCTCCGTCAAGGATCGGCACAATCCTCCACTCGATGACCTCTAACTGCTCTTCAATAACCTAAACCAAAGTATCCAAGATGCATTCGATGTAATTTTCCACCGTATGATCGATCATAGGATTGACGTCGAAGAAGGTGGAGTGGAGAATGCTTACGAAACCGTGCTCGTCGTAGGCAAGTCCGTAATTAGTGTCGGGATCGGCCATGCATGCATGGATGCTAGATGTAGGTTTCTTCCAAAGGTGACTAGTATTCTTGAGCGTTGTTGAAGAGAAAGAAGTTTCTCTTCAACATGAGGTAGGGTTCGGGTGAAGGGGGGCGTCCAAGGGAGAATAACAAGGTGTGAAAGTTTTTATTTCAGAATTTGAATGAGTATGTGGAGGAAAAATAACTTAGAAACGAATCCTCAATCAATATCTTGTGATTGAAATTAATTGAGGAAGAGAAAGGGGAAGGAGGGGCGGCAGGATTGAGAAGGGGAAGGAGCTTTATTTCTTACCACAAAGAGAAGTTCACATAGGAAAAGAAATCAAGTAGGAGAAGGCTTGGAAATTTCGGCCAAGTGTGGGGGGTGGGAATTTGGAAATATTCTAAAGTGGAGAATTGGGTTAGGAAAGGATTCCAAAACCAAATCCTAAGGGGGCCGACGGCATTTAAGGTTTAGAAGGGAATAAAGGGGCGGGATTAAAGGTTTCCTAATTTTGGTTTAGGAATTAAGAAAGGTTTTAATTAATTCCTCATGAATTTAAAATTCAAATGGGTTTATATTTAGAAACTTTCCTAAAATAAGTTCCCTTAAATTAGGAAAGAAAATTTCAAATTCATATTGTTTGAATTTTGAAATTGGATCTTCCCAAATCAAGAGTGTTTATTTATGGAAAGTATTCAATGAAATGTTTGAATTTTGGAGGGAGGGGAAGGAAGTTGGGGCCGGCGGCTAGGTGAAGATTGAGGGGGGATTTGGGAAATGTGGTGATCAGCTGAGAGAGGAGGTGTGAAGGATTGGGTGGCCAGCGACAAAGGGGTTTGGGAACTCCTTAGGCTGGCGGCTTGGGGAAGGTGGGGTTAGGTGAACAGCGGTTTGATCACTAAAGGAAGAAGAACAAGAAGGAGAATGAAGGTAGAACCACGAACCCGACTATCTCCAAGGTTGGTGGGTGATCCGAGTTCCCTCTCCTAGGGATTCACCACTCAAACACTCTCAAGATCTCACAAAAACTCAAGCAAGGGAAGAAAAATTATCATTCATTCATTACCCTCGAAAAACAAAACAAGGGGGATATAAATAGCCTTGTACATGAGACTCAAGAAATAGAAAGACGACAATGCCCTCGGTGCTTACATACGACATTCCTTACTAAAAGGGTACAATTGAAAATCACATAAAACAAATACAACGACAATTGGAAATAAGAAAATACATAAACAAGAAAATACAACGACAACATAAATAAATTAAAAATACAATGACTCGTTCGTGGCCGTAGATCGGCGGCCACGCCTCTGATAAACCTTCCATGACCTGATGTCCCCATCACGTACTCAATGTCTTTGCTTTGTTATAAACGACAAACCTTAACTTGAATTACTTATTATCATCAATCACATTTTTAATATAGTATGCCAACTTAGTCTGCAAGGTCTTCTTTTCTTTTGGTAATTCCTCTCCCATGGCAAACTCCTAGAACTAATTCTTTATTTTTCATATCTTCATCATAACTTTGGTTCACTTCTATTAGCCAATATAATGTAGTGTAGAAGAGTTTCTTTGTTGTGGTTTCAAAGTTTCGGTAGACCTCCTAACAAGAGCAAAAGGAGTTCTATGATCTTTTTTGGAGACTATATAATCATGCTCTATATTACATATATTTTCAACCACAACTACAAAATATCTTGAAATGGGATTTCATTTGGCTTTTGAGCTTCACTGCTTTTGGAGTCCGCTTGGAACCTGTCTATATAGACATCTTCATTGAGGATCACATCCATGCTCCTAATAACCTTCTGATTTTGGTTATCCTAAAAAACATAATCAATTTTAGTATCATCATAGCCAATAAATAAAAATCTCTTAAATTTAACATCATGTTTATTTATAACATCATAATCAATATGAGCATAGAAAGACAAACAAACACTTCTATTGAATATTTGAAAGTAAAAGTTAGGGAATTTATTTGAGGTATATATTTTTAGGAATAAAATGAGAGATTGATTGTGATCTTCTCCTTTGATTTTATTTCCTAATTAGGGAATTTATTTAGGAAAGTAATTTTAGGAATAAAATGAGAGATCAATTATGATCTTCTCCTATGATTCTATTATTTAATTTTTAGAAAAGAATTATTCTCCTATGATTCTATTTCCTAAATTTTAGGAAATAATTAAGATAGTTAGTTATTTTCTTTATTAATTCTTTTTGTATAAATATGTGTATGTAGTATCATTTTCATCAAAAAGAATAACGAATTAAGAAATTCTTCATGGTATCAGAGCTAGTTCTCTAAACCCAAATCCCTTCGGGCCATCTCTTTTCAGTAGATTCTTTCTAGTGGTATCTTCTCTATTTCTCATGCCGATTCTCTTTGGTTAGTGTTCGTCCGAACCTTCTTCTATATTTTCAACAAACCTCTTCATTCTTCTCCCTCATTTTCTTCTTCGCAATACGGAATGGTCTCATCACAAACATCCGACATCACAACACAAAAATCAAGAAGCAGTTCAAAAATTCCAAATCTTGGTGGCAATGCTACTTCTCCTATTCTCTTCATAAGACAAATTAAATGACCATAATTATTTGCAATGGTAACAATTGTTGTTGTTATTCATTTGTGATAAAGGAAAGGATGAGTATCTCATCGGAGTAGTAGCCATGTCAGAGATTACAGATTCGGGTTTCAAACAAAGGAAGATTAAACATAATATGATTATATCATGGCCTATCAATTCCATGAACAATGACATAGGTGAAATTTTCTTACTTTTTGGGACTACAACATAAATATGGGATGCATCCAAAGAGACTTACTCCAGCTCTAAAAAAACTTCAGAGCTGTTTCAAATTAAATCAATACTTCATTATTTTCGCCAAGGAGAGCAGTCTGTTAATCAGTATTACAACACACTCATACGTATTGGCAAAAACTTGACTTATTCGAAACTCACACATACACATGTCATGAATATCCAGTAATGTATTAGCATATTGCAGAACATAAAAGGCTGTTCAAGTTTTTCCTAGGACATAACAGGGAGTTGGATGATTTTCGAGGTTGAATCATGGGCACTAAACCACTACCCAATCTTAGGGAGGCTTTTTCAAAGGTTAGGCATCAATAAAGTAAAAAGAAAGTAATGATGGGATCTAAGGTACAACCCGAATCAACATTGGATGCATCTGCCTTTGTTGTCCGATCAACTAATAGTAATGATGGAGATCGACAAAAACAAAAAAGGCCTAAGTGTGATTACTATAAGAAACCAAATCATTACAAGGAGACTTGTTGGAAGCTCCATGGCAAACCAATTGATTGAAAACCAAAGTCACGTTTTGAAACAGATAGAAAAGAGCATGTAGCTTCCAATTCTAAGAGTGTTCATGTTCCTGAGCGTAGCCCATTTAGCAAAAAGCAGATGGATTTGCTACAGAAACTGTTTAATTAAGTTAGCAGTAGTAGTATTACTGGGATAGGTTTGGTTGCTCAAATAAATTTACATACTGCCTTCACTACTAACATAAGAGAAATAAACTCCGTCCTCCATGTTTTAAACTTGGATTGTAATCTTTTGTCCATTAACAAATTGGCTCATGACCTTCAATGTGTTATTAAATTTTATCCAAACTTGTGCAATTTTTCAGGACATGAAATCTGGGAAGATGATTGGTAGTGCTGAACTGTCCTCTGGGCTCTATCTCCTCCAATGTGACAGATCCTCAAACCAAGTTTCACAAGCAAGATGTGTCCACTCTCAAAGTCTACTAGAATCTTTCAATTCTATGTCCAATTCCAATATCAATAAAGATAGTGAAATTATATTGTTACACTATCATCTTGATCATCCTAGATTTGTGTATCTTGCAAAATTATTTCCCAAATTATTTTATAATAAAAGTCCAGCATCTTCTCATTGTGAAATTTGTCGGATTGCAAAACATACACTAATAGTATATCCTCAAATTTCATACAAACCTTTAGCTGCCTTTCCTTTGATCCATAATGATGTGTGGGTCCCTCAAGATAGCAAACACATCATATTTATTATTAAGAAAGTAAACACACAACCTTTCCGCTTGAGTCATCAACAAATAACCCATGATAGTTGAAACCATCACGAGCGCCACAAATCTACTCACCAACTCCTATTTTATAGCTTTAGGCTCTCTTCCTGTTTTTATAAAGCCTACCTTTTCTTGCTTCTTCAAGGCAAGACCATCACAAAATTTGTCTCGTACAAAATTCAAAATGGATAACATCTTTTTGAATGAAACACACTCATTCCTTTCTCCGTCATGTCCAAGTCTATAGTACCATAATTCAGAATTTGAAATAAAGCCAACAATTGCAACTACATCTTTACAATTAGAAGTGATGCAAAGCATTCAATTTTTTTTCATGGAGCAACTGTAAAACCCGAAATAAACGATCGTAAGTGTTGCACACATCTCAATGCGTCGCGATGAAATTTAAGTGAATTTTCAAAGTCAGTCAGAATTCGATGAAATTAATTTTATAAAATTCTATGTAAAATTTCGAACAAATAGGTATAAAGTACCTATATTGAAATTCACATAAATTGAAAGTTAAAAATTGGATAAGTTGTAATATACTTAAACTACCCTTAATGATATTAAAACAAAAATAAGTCATGAAAGGGCATTTAGGACTTTATGCATTTAAACATATCCTCCCACTCTTAATAGGGGACCGAAATTCATTCGGCCCTACTATTTTCTTGCGACCGAATAGAGGGAGGCGGACAAGGGGCGACAGGCAAGGCGGTTTGGCCGGCGGTGGAGACGTTTTCGGGCG
Organism: Dendrobium huoshanense; assembly: GCA_016618105.1. Lineage (NCBI taxonomy): Eukaryota > Viridiplantae > Streptophyta > Magnoliopsida > Asparagales > Orchidaceae > Dendrobium > Dendrobium huoshanense. Next base: position 65,366,429 of record CM028353.1, read on the forward strand.
GCTCTCCTTGGGGAAAAGTGTAGAGGAGACAAAAGGGTAAGGTATGCTTTGAGCTAGAGTTTTCTTCTTTCTCTTTGTAGATTTCTTTATGGGAATCTTCTATGGTTTCTCGAAAACCTAAAATTTCTTTAAGGGATTGTTAGGGGGCATGTAAGAAAGGATTTTACCTTGAAATTCCAAGTTTACCCTAAAAATTTTGAGTTTGGAAAAATTAGGATTTTCCCTGAAGTTTGAAAATTTGAAAGTGCTTTTACAAACATGATTCCTAATGGGCCTAAGAGGATTTCTAAGGGAATAAATTAGGTTTTTCTCACAAAATTATTTTCCTAATTTTTAAACTTAATTAATCCGAATAATAGTTTTTCATTAACATTAATTTGATGAATGGAAAGTTTTAGCATGCAAAAATAAGGATATTAATGAAAATGAGTTTTTCAAATTAGAATTTTAGGTTAAATATGAAAATTTAAAATTATTTTAAATTAATTTAGGGTTTGGTGAATGTCTAATTTTGGGTAAATTGGGGTTTTTAGATGATAATGATAGATGTTTAAGATTAGGGATGGTTTAATTATGAAATTAATAATATCATAATTTCTAATTTAATAAAAATATAATTTTGATAAATTATTAGGCGAATTAAATTTATATGTTTTTAGATATGGAAATTAGAGAGAGAGGGAGAGCGAGAACTTAGAGTGGTTTAAAAAGGGAAGAAGAATTTTCAATTAGATTTGTTATGTAGATTTTTGAAGGAGAAATTAGTGCTTATAGATGATAATTGTGGACCTAGAAATAAGTTGTTCAAGCGGAAGAATCAAAACAAATCATTTAAATCGAAGTAAGTACTCCTGTCTTTTTATTACAATAACAATAATTGCTTAATGACAATTGCTTCTCCTACTTGTGATGCATAAATCATTATTTTCTTTTAATTTCTCATTGTGACTGGTAAATGATTTTCTTTATGATAATCAATTGATCATGTTAAACATATAGATGTCAAATTATCTTATGTTATCATTGTTATTTATTATATATTTCAATAGGATATGGATAAGATATATAAATGATATGTTATAGTATGCTAGCATGTGCATGTTGAATGATCGAGCACACCCCCTTATGGTACTGGCTGAGGACGTCGTACTCGTGCACGTTAAAGAAAAATGAAATGGTAAAGGAAATGAAAATAGAAATGGAAAAGGGGTATGTTCGTTGGTACCGATTTAGACGGTGGCTTTTGTGACAGTTGTATTATATATATTATTTATGAGAAAAGAGAAAGATATGAATACCAATATATTACGGATGTGATAGTTATGATTTTTGTATAAGATTGAAAGTTTATTAATGAATTTTTTTACGAATAAAGGAAATTGCATTATGTTAAAGAGATAAAAGAAGATTGTGCATATTGTTTTCAAATTACCTTAAGTTACTATAGTTTAAAGGCAAGTTTTACTTACTAAGTTTTGGCTTACTGTTAGTTGTTCAAATTTTTTTCAAGCATAATTATTTTTTATCATAATGAGTAGAAGGGGTAAAAACGTGTATAGTAGGAGAGGCGCGTCAGAAGAAAGGTAACTATATGAGTCTTAATGATTTTATGTTTATGTGTTTTCGAATTTAATGTTTTAGTGACTCTTTCAAATGTTATGGTGATAGATTTAGAGACTGGATATTTTAGTCTGCCGTCCGACCTTCATTCCAGCCTCGTTTATACGAGCTTATCGGGCCGGATCGTGATAGCAACCCACATAGTTAATACTATCGTTGTAAGGTCTCAAGTCCTAGATGAGAAAAGTGGAGGGATTGTGTTATGTAGTCAATAGCTAGTATAAAACTTGTTGAACAATCATGACATTAATTATTAAATAAATTGTGTTGATGCTAGGGAGTTCCTTGGAAGTGATGTGCTATATGACCTAAATATAACGAAAAGTGTGTAAAGGTTGTTGCACTGACACCTAACTGTAGTGTCGAATAAGCGAGGATTCCCAGATCATGGATAAATATAAACAAAGAAGCTAGTCCATGATAACTATTCTATTATTCAAGAAAATAAATTGGTTAGAAAAAAAATAAAACAAGATTAATAGTTTATGATTTAAATTATAATATTCAGGTAGAAGTCATAGTAGAATTGGTATAGGTGTGATAATAGATAAAAGTTTGAAAGATAATAGTGTAGAAATTAATAAAATTAAAGAGATTGATTTATAGCTTTAAAAATTTCTGTTGATTATAAAATTATTAATATTATAAGTGTACATTTCTTAAGTTGGTTTATATGTGTTCAAAATTTAAAATTTGAAATTACTTAAAAAGAATTAATACAAATGATACATCATGAAGAAATAATTTTTATTAGAGGAGATTTAAATGGACATTTTGATAGAAAGATAGAAAATTTTAACAGCATTCATAGTAACTATGGGTTTCAAGCAACTAATGAAGGTGGTAAGATCATATTAGATTTTTCTTTAACTTATAATTTTATAATTGATAATACCTTATTTTAGAAAAAAAAAGAGAAGATTTCAATACTTAAAATAGATTTAGTAAAACTCAAATGAATTAGTTTCTTATAAAAAATAGATCGTTTAAATTACAAGGATTATAAAGTCATTCAAAGTTAAAGTTTATATACACAGTATCGTTCATTAGTTTTGAACTTTAAAATAAAGGAGTGGATATGAAAAATAAAATATAATAATATTCTAAAATTAGATGGGGCAATTTAGAATTAGATGGGGACATTTAAAAAATGCTAATAAAAATATTTTTAACAATAAGATTCAAGTTCTCAAGATTTGGATTGTTCATAAGAAAGCTATGTTATGTGGGAAAAAAAACTAATAATATTAGTATCAAAAGGAAAATCTTCAATTAGTAAAAAAAATTTGGAGGAATTAAAATATATAAGAAAATATCAAAAATAAAAAGTATTGTTATAAAAAAACTAATATAGATGTAAGAGCTCAAAAAATTGGAAAAGATATAGAGAAGCCCATAGGGAGTTTAAGAAATCAATATGTAATACAAAAAATTTAGCTTTTAATAATTTATATAATATATTAGATATTAAGGGGATAAAATATGTATGTATAAGTTAACCAAGCAAAAATATAACGGATACAGGAATCAAACCCTTTTGTTTGTCCGATATGAATATGAAATTCATTTGATTTTTGAATATGTGTAAATCTTTGGCCGACAATTCGAAGAACCATTCCCAACTTCTTAATTCACTCACAAGAATTGCCCATGCAACAGGAAAAACATTAGTATTCCCATCCAAACTAATAGCAATTAGTAGCTGGATGCCCTGTGGACACTTTAAGAAGCATCCATCAAGTCCAATAATTGGCCTGCAACCTCTGAGAAAACCCCTTTTACAAGCATCAAAACAAACATACATTTTCAAAAATGTCTCTTGACCTTGTAGATCGGCATCTTTCATGGTTAATACTGATATTGTTGTAACTAGATTTGTTCTTATGACTTCCAAACAATAATCCCAAATCTACTTGAACTGATCTTCTTCTTCATGTGCACCAAATTTTGAAGCCTTACAAACAACCTTCCTTGCCTGTGACTTTGTCACATGCAACATCAACTCATCAATAACATCTTTTCGAAAGATTTTTTCCTTGCAAAGTAGATTAATTATAATTTTGTTCACAATTTTTTTTTCCTATAATTGTTGATGTCAAAGTCTTACTATGATAGGTCCATTAACATGTATGCTCTTCCAATGACCTAACCTGCCATGAATTACTTCCCTCATGCTTTGAGATGTATATGATAAAAAGACAGTTAGGCCTTCTGCAAATAACTCTGCACCTTCTTTTGTAATTTTTTGAAAACTTTATTGCTTTTCCACAAGCAATGGACCGATTTTGAACAACCACATTAAATTCTTCCTTGGTACTGAATAACATTCCCACTTCAAACTTCCATTTCACATAATCATATATTGGATTGTAAATTGGCCATCTTGTGTGATCATTTTCGTCACCACTTTGCACACTAACATCATCATTGGAATCAATAAAGTCAACTTCACAATTACCTTTTGCCAAATTTTCATCAAAATTAATATTTTGAGCCCCAATCTTTTCCTTTTCCATTTTTGTGGCACCTACAAAATCAACAGAAGCATTCTTATTATTTTCAAATAACACATCATACCAATAGTGACTCTCCTTTTGCACCCACAGCAAGGCGGAGAAGCATTTACAAACACTCTTTCCACCACTACCCGGTTCACTTCGTCCTGGGACGAAGTTAGGGTTCGTCCGGACGAAAGTTTTACAGAGAACAAATTGTCCCGGGACGAATACACTTAGTCCTGGACGATAGTACTCCATAGAGCAACTCGTCATGGAACGAATACACTTCATTCTTGAACGAAAATTTTACAGAGAACATTTCGTCCTGGGATGAATACACTTCGTTCTGGACGATCAGGACTTAGAAAAAATTTCTTCAATTCCTGTTCGTTCCATTGCTCTTTCGAGGAGATAACTAGTCTGATCGTCCCGTACGAACTATGTTCGTCTTGTACGATCAGTACAAATTTATTAAAATCTCCTAAGGTGTGTGTGTGTATTCACTCAATTACAATCACTCCCTATCAAATTTTTAAATACACAAAGTATCTCATGCTGAATTTGATTTGAAGTCTTTGTAGTCTGGAGTTTGATTTTCCTAAAATATTAGTACACACAAGAGCAAAAACAACTCTTCCAAAAAGTGTTAGGAGATAACTATTCATAAGACAATAATATTTGGAATTATCAAAACTATACAAGTTGCAAGAATGTAAAACATGCAAATAGCAACTCTCTTAACAATCTCCTCCATAATGGCGAACTTTCCTTCTATCCTTTCGTTGTTGGTCGAAATCTGATTTGAAAATAAAAAAATCTTCCCTCCAAATCATTTTTGAATTGTCCAATTTCTCCTTCAAAAACTTCTACCTTTTTTTCAGCCATCTTCCTTCCTACGAATCGTAAGAAGTTTGTCTTTCGGATGTGAAATCACTGTTGAATTCTGAAATTTCAGCCATCGTTGGTCCCAAGACGACGCTCTAATACCAAATTGATAGGAAGTACTTGAGTTTGCAAGTAACCCTATCGGATCTACTTGAGTTCACAAGCAACCCTAATGCGCAATTGGTAAAAACAATGAGAATACCCAAGATCGGAGATGAAACAACCAAGAAAACAATAGAACTTTATTAAATACTCAAAAGCAAAATACGCCATTGTTTAAAATTGTGCAATATGAGGCTCACCTTGAGGCCCGCCTTTGCGCAATTCCAGTAAAAAACGCCTCGATGCTTACGCCTCGAGTTTTTGTTATGAGGCTTGCGCCTCAACTTGGTTGAGGCCCGCCTTAAGGCCCGCCTCGCCTCACTCGGATGAGGCTTACGCCTCACGCTATATATATTAAAACTTACATAAATCTTTAAGTAAATGCCCGACATTGGACTCTATAGGAGAGGAAGGGGAGAGAGCAGTTCATCATAATGATGATTCAAATGAAGAACCCCTTAGTGATGACAGTGCTGATGATTTATGAGTTCTTATGTGATATGTCATTGCTATTTATTTTTAGAAATTGGAATTATATGGTAATGAAAAAATACTGGGATTTGGGAAAGATAGAATTTTTAGTTTAACTATATTTCATGTTGTCTTATTATTGAGATATTTTGATTTCACTTCATATCTTATGTTTTTTTATGTTTTATATTATTCACTCATTAGTATTTCAAAAATTTATCATTTTATGTTTACGCAATCTTTTGATTTTGAGGCTTACGCCTCAAAATGCCTTGAGGCTTACGCCTCGCCTCACGAATGAAAACCGCCTCAATACCCGAATACGTAATTTTAAACATTGAAATATGCTAGAAGAAAAGATACAATTGATCCTCTATTCGTGAGGAGGATCGTCTCTCCCAAATCTCTAGACAAGAGTCTAGAGCCCAAAACCCCAAAGAGACTACAATAAGACAATAACCAAAGCATGCCCTAACCCTCCCTTCCTATGCCTATTTATATAGTCTTAGTTGCCCACCTCCTTAGCCGCCCACCTCCTTCCCCAAAATAGATTAATGCAAATAAATTAATTCAAACCTCCTTTCCCACCCCTTGCCTAAAACATTATTTTTAAATTATTTCAAATAGGGTGTGGGGCCCCTAGGCTAGGCAGCAACCAAGCGAGGCGGTTTGAACCGCCTCTTGTATACCCTTGCCGGCAGATGTGGAGTCGGCTGGGTCGGTTCTAGATGACCCGACCTATCAGCTTTCTTAACTAAGAAAAGGGAAGTACTTGTATTAATAATTTGAGTACCAGAAAAATAAGCCTAGCCCTCACAAGCACCTCCACTGTAAAACCGCAAAATGTCATTTTAGGCTTCACACGCTTTTCAATGCGTCGCGACGAGTTTTAAGTGAAAATTTCAAAGTCGTCGGAATTCGATGCAATAAATTTTATAAAATAGTGTGCAAAATTCTAAGCGAATCGATGTATAGAACCTATATCGGATTTTAAGTATTTTGGGAGTCAAAATTTTCGGAAAGCTCTTTATGACAACTTTGCCCTTGATGTGATTTGAATAGGGATGAGCTTTAAGTAAGGGCTTTTAGGTAATTAGGCTTTTAATAAGAGGATCCCACTCTAAATAGGGGACCGAATGTTTCGGTCCATGCGGCCCGAACCAAACGAGAGAGGGAGGAGAGGCGTCAGGTAGGAGGCGACTCCGGCGATCCTAGAGGCGGTTTCCGGCGACATTTTGCGAGGGGAATTAAAGGGAACTTGTGAGGAAGGCTAAGGTAAGTTGTTTCTTGAGTTCCCTCTCCTTTTCATTGAGTTTTCTCTAAGGAAAGAAAACTAGTGTTTTGGGAGAATGCAAGTTTTCTTTAAGATAAAGATAGAGAAGGGTACGGGGATGTCTTTAAACCGAAATATGAGTTGTTTTCAAGAAAAAATGTGAATTTTGGAAATTAGCGTTCCACTCAATATTGTTTTTTCTTTGGAGATGCCTTCACAAAAGTAGTTCCTAATGACATAAGAAAGTCTCTAATTGAAAAACAATATAAGGTTGTGGAAATTTTAAGTTTTAGAATTTAGGGTTTTTCCCTAATCATGGAATTTTTTATCCTTATGGTTCTAAATGATTTTGGGAAGGATTTTAGAGACAAATTTAGGGCTTTTACATTAAATACAAGTTTTTCTAAATTTTGATTTAATATAATCTGAAAATTAATTATATTTTAATTATTATTTGATAGTAGGGAGGATGTTTGCATGCATAAAATCTAAGATTTATGACTAAATCCTAATTGAGAGAGAATAAGATTGAGATATGTCATGAAATGGTAGGAGTTTAATTTGTAAGCATGGACATAGAATAGGGATGAGTTCTCTATTGTCATAGATAAATAATTTATTAAGATTTTATGGGGACTAATTATATTTACACGTTGTGTATGTCTCTTTTAGATGTTGAACGTGTGGATGGAAGGATTTGATCGAACAATCGGAAGTGGTGCACAAGTTGAGGTAGGAAAATGTGCATCTTTTAAATTCAGAAATCTTTTTTTTTCCACGATAGTGATATATGAAAAACATTATGATTAGCTTAAATGTATATGCTCATGTAGAAATATTTAAATCTGTATGAAAAACATTATGATTAGTTGAGGTAGAAAAACATTATGATTAGCTTAAATGTGTATTGTTATGGGATTCTTAGCATTATTGCAATTGTGTTTTTCTTTTACATCCTAACATGCTCCTAAATGTCATGCAACACGCTCTTATGATTAGCTTAAATGTATATGCTCATGTAGAAATATTTAAAGACACTTGACCATATGCCTACTACAATACACATTTTTTCTTATGTGATAATTTACAATGCAAGTGCTTTTCTCATATGATAGTTTGTAGTACAATGGAATCCTTCTCATGTAATGATTAAAGAAAATACATAGTCCATGTCTCTTTTCTCATGAAACCATGTAGCACCTTATGAAACAATAGACCATATGCATGAAGGATATAATAAGGTTCTTTTTTATGAATATGTAAGAATTATGTGCATGTGCATGTTGGCGCGGAAGTATCAATAGAAAAGGAGCACTTTTGAGCAATGGTATGAGCTCTTTTGAGCCAAATGGTAAAGGAAGTTCTTTTGAACCAAATAGTAAATGATTGGCCAAATAAAATGTACCTGATCAGTACAAATGATACTTAAGAGACGGGTGATTATAAATTATGTATTATATAATATGCATAACAACCATCACATGAATTATGAAAGCAAGTCATGCAATGTACAATGAAATTGGTTGCAAGTTTATCCAAGGAAAGATGCTTAATTAATGACTTAGAGGCATGCTAGTTAAATGTTATGACATGTTTATTGTTCCTATGCTAGAAGAATTTACATACATGTTACCTCTTTACCTTGTCTTCTGAAATTTAATTGAAAAGCATTTACCTACTGAGTTATGGCTCACCCATGTTGTGGGACATTTTTCAGGAGGATCTGATAAAGGATAATGGCGGATAGACCTCCCCTCACGTATCGTCGTAGGGAGACGACGGGCGACAGGTTCTTCCTTTTGAGTTTTTATTGTTTTGGTATAAATGGATGTATAGAATAACCTTGATGGTTAGTTCTGTTTTGAGCTCCTCCTTTTTGTAATGAATCTTCATGTATATGTTGATTTTGATTTATGAATGAAATGAAAAATTTTACTTGGAGTTCTTTAGCAGCTCTTTCATTACGTTGAGAATGTTTTATGTATGTTTGGAGACATGTTAATAGAGTAATGTGAAGGTTTTTATTAATTCCTATTGTCCGACTTTAGTTCCCGCCTCGCACTTGCGAGCTAACTGGGCCAGGTCGTGACATCCACAGTCGACCGAGTTCGAAATCCCAGCAACATGCAGCTGCTCTATAGCCTTCTTCGCTTGTTTATCGTTAGCATTTGATGCCCGAATAAAAATCGATTAACAACGTGAAAAATAAAAATAAACATGGAAGATCGAAGACTTCGATTGAATGGAAGCAAGTGTTTCCAATATCTTTAAGTAGATCAGGGTAGATATCTAGCACATTTTGGATGAGCCAATGCTTGCACTTCTCAAAGTCAGACCTAAACTCGCAATGCTCCGCTGGCAAACCACACATTAGACAATAAAGAATGCACACGAGTTCTAGCTTCTTTGCCATGGAAATAGCTTCAAACTTCTTATCTCGTTCATGAAGAGGACAACGAAGTGTTATTTGGTTTGGACAAGACAAAATAGAATCGGGGACAGAGGATGACACTCCAGCACCAGATGTCCAGCATCAGTGTCGCTCAACTTCTTCTCCGATGTTCTCCAGAGATTATAGTGGAAGGCGAGAGAAGCGAGAAGGAAATAAGTATTTTAACAAAAATGCCCACAAAGAAGTGATGTTATTCGGCTTTTCCCGTTAATTCGAACGGCAAATGTAATGGAGGGACTAAATTTGACAACTTTTAATAGTTGAGAGACCAAATGGGAACAATATAAAACTTTGGGACTAATTTGAGCATTTATCAATAGTCGGGAGACTATTTTAAGCTTTTTCTCAATAAAAAAATTAGTTAGTTTACCAAAAACATTTCTTCGTTGGGGCGTGAATTTTTTAAAAGACCTTTAACGAAATAATGTCTCTAAGTCTTTCTTTGGGGCAATTTATGCTTCTTTATTTTTTCTTTCAAAGCTCAAATATGCCTTCCTAAAAATAATTTTTTACAGGCAAAATTTAAAAAAATGTGAAAAAACTATTATTCAAATGCATGATATTTTTATTCATTGTTTCTACAAGTACAAAAGAAGTAAAAAAACTTTCCCAAACATAGCCTAAATATACATAAGACATCTCTTAGTACAGGCATAAATTAGGTTCGACAACCTATCATTCTTACATGGTCAAAATGTTTATAGCATGCAACATAAGAATATCATAAGACATGGGAACATAGAACCAAAAAACATAGAAAAATAGTTAGAATTTTTATATAGATAAGAATAATATACGAAATAACTGGAGAAAGTGAGAGGAGACTCAACCAGATGTACATGGCATAGAATGATGGCATTAACAAATGGAAGAGTAGGAGCAAAAGGATAAGAGTATTAGAGGAGAAACTATTTCTTATAAAAATTCCGTCGATTCTTCTTTAGCATAATTTCTTAACTCATTCTCTTCCAAATTGATTTCAAAACTAGGTATTAGGATAAGTCCAGATGGTGTGAAAATAAGCTTACAAAGCAAATCAACCACCAGGACTAATTTCCAATCAAATAAGAAAGAGAAGAAAACAAAAGATTATGTTCAACTGCAGAAAAAGTGTAAAATAATAGCAATTGAAGATAAATTAGTTATATGTAACTTTATTTGAGATTACTGAGAAGCTAAAAACATGCATTACCTTTCAAAAAGTTGATAATGCTAAAGGTGAATCAAGTGATCAAATCCAGGTTGTATCAAAATAATGCTATGAAATCAACCAAGGCCACAGTTGAGAAAGAAATGGAAACGCAAGATAGAAAAGTCTCTTTAACAACTATGGATAAGCTCTGCGCACCCCCCACACCCCAATTTCTCTGTCTCTGTCTTTTTCTCTGAATATATTAGCTGCTTCAATTAATAGAGCAGAAAACAATTAAATATTATGGAGGGAAAAAAGCCAACCCAAGTAGTTGGAATGTCAGGCAATGATGATGATGACAACCACAATAATCTCTCTCAAAAGAAATAAAAAAATCATTTGAAAAGAAAATCAATAATGAATAAATAATTAAGTTAGCTGCATTAAAAAATCATAATTGACATACCATAAAGATTAACAGAACAGAGATATTTGCAGCCTAAACATATTAATGGTATGCATCCAAGTATAGCTAAAAAAACATAAAAATAACATCAGAGATGACAAAGAACCATACCCATCCCCGCACATGATAAGATGCCCGCCACTCTTGATTTGTTGCACAAACATCCTAAACACGCGCTGTACATCCTCCTAAGAGTGGATGAACTTCAGATTAGAGTGTATGTGTGGCAGCAGATATGATCAGATGATAACAAATTAGTTTAATATAACAATTTCATAATGGGGCTGAGAGTTTTATTTAAGTGATTCAATATTTCTTTCAATGAAGGAAACCGCGATAAATTAAATGAATGTGGAAAAAATGAAACTAAAAACTCATGCATAATATTAAAACAAATGAAATAAGAAGAGAATTGACAGAGGGTTGTATTGGATGCTGGAAAATTGGATGGGAAGAAATGAGAAAAATGTTGGAAAAGTTCAAATTAATGGTTGCAGATACATCATCGACCCTGCAAGTTTATTCATTTTTCTTCACTTTTTGTCAACAAACAGAGATACAAAGAATGCATGAAGTTTTGAGCGGTATGAACTATGAAAATTGAAAATACAACAGGAAGCCTGCAAGCTCAATAAGACGAGAGGAGATATCACAATAAGGAGAGCAACTCCACTCAAGTTTGATTGAAATAAATTTGCAAAATGAGAAGAATTTAGTTATTAGGATAGCTCTAAATTTAAATGAAAAAGAGATAGTTCTTAATAGCGATGCTTGTCATCAATCATCAATACAAACCTCGTCATCAAATAAATCAACATGTTCCCACTCCATATTTGTTACAACGGCAATAGATGGTGACAAACCAAGAAAACAACAATCATATTCATCAGCCTGCATGATAACAATTGAAAACATCAATAACGACTTAGATCTACATTAGGGCCATTAGGAATATTGTTTGTCGGTTAATGTAACAAAAATTATGTTGCTAGTTAGTACCGGAATCAGCATGCCAGTGTAGCAAATTATATACAAGCATGAGAAATACATAAAAAAATAAAACGAAACAGGAATATCTAACACAAAAGAAAAATTAAAATTTTGAACTGCGCGCATTACATACATACTAATAAACTTGAGGATTTTAGAGACGGGAGTACAAAAGATAGTTGCCAATTCAAATACGCAGCATCAAAAGCAGCATACCTCCAAGACAAAGTTAGGACCATTCCCAGGAATTATATTTCCTTCTGAAAGCTGAGAGGAGAATATCAAAATGATGAGATATATAAAAAGTCTCAAGCATATCTCATTAGGTTAAATAACAGAGAAATAATAACCTACTTTCTGCTAAATAGGGCATCAATTGCAGCTGAAAATAAAATATCTGCCGAGAAAGAGTAAACTAATCCAACATGGAGCTCTACTTTATTATGTAAAGTGGGTGACAAGTATGCAACGTGAGGGATAGATAACAGCAACCCATGCAGCACAAGTATTTTAAAGATTTAGCTATTAGATATATAATTACATAAGAATTCAAATATATGTATGAAAACCTCTCAATTATGAGGATTGACATGTAAATCACAGAATTCTTCTCATGTATATATAAGTAAATACCAAAGATTGAGGTATTAAAAAGGTAAATACATAAAACTTTTGCAATAAATCCCCCAAATTTAATTTGCCTTGTCGGCCAAGTGTTGCTTGAAATGTTTAAAATAATGTGAAATAGGGTAATATATGGCTGAACATAACAACATAGGGGCAGCATGTGTTGGACAATTTTGGATTCTAAATATTCAGTGACTGGGGCTATAAGTTCTCAGCACTCGCTCCCTTAGGCCACTCACTCGAGAGTGTGGCTTCACAATTCTAGTGCGCTCGACACTTAGTTCTTCCAGTTCATTCCACATTCCACTTAAGTCCTGTCAAATCTCCTCTCTCATTCCCCATTCAAAAACCACAATCACTTTTATAAGAAACCACAATATAACATCTCACTTACCGCTCAGGAATTAAGCTTACACAACCCTAACGTGCTCCCCGATTCCTTCCTTCTCCCAGTCATTCAATTCCTACAATAGCATTTCTATCAGTTCCTGTTTGCACCACTTGGGCACTCACCGCTCACTTGTCACTCAAGTGACAAACTTTCACAAGTTACTCTTCCTGTTGAAAGCGATGAAGCCTTCTTAGTTCTCTAATGAGCTTCTAGTCATTTATTTCCCTCAACTTAGTTATTATGATTTACTATTGAATGCTTTAATATTTCTTCTCTTTTTTTTTCAAATGTAAAAATTATTTTATCCTAAGATTTTTTTTCTTAATATTTTAAGTTTTTTACAATAAAATAATTGTGTTGTTGATTTTAAATAATAATATTTAATTCACAATAATCTAATAATATTAAGATCCTTTTATTGTATAATAAAAAAATGACTTCTGAATTAGCTACTAATATATTTGGTGATAATCTCATAAAGGATGAAAACAAGTCTTCACGTTATTGTGTCACCAAATTAGCAAAATACAAGCAATAGCAGTAGGAAGATATCTGAAGCTCAAATGTCAATTTTATCAAAGAAAGTATAAGGGCACATATTCTAGCATGAGAGATCACTTACATGATTTGGGGGGTGGTATTCAAATATGCTAAAAATTAACATCCATAATAACTGAATAGTTGCAACAAATAGATGCAAAGGTTGAGCAAAAGAGAAAGAATATCAATTCCAAGGGACAATATTATGATCATCTTTACATTACACTGATACAAAAAAAGTTATTATGGGGTAAGTTAAGAGTGAAGGAGATACAAATTGAGACATAATATGCTCATACTTTTTGGACTCCCTGTTTTATTCTCAAATTGAATATTACATTAAAGATTTGTAGTCCAAGGAATGCCACTGCAAGAAAAACAAGAATTTCTGGCAAATTTTTCGGTAAAATAATCTTCATCGAAAATGATGAAAAATTTGTGGTGGAAATTTTCACAATAAATTTTAGTGACTTTTCGTGCGAATTTGTAGCAAAAAATAGACCGCAAATCAGCCACAAGTTGACCTTATATAACTGATTCATTTTCAATAAGGTCAGTTGTTTCTCTGTTCTTCGACTTCCCTCTCTACCCTTTATCTCCTCTTCAACTACGCTGCCCTTTCCTGGCTATTCATTACTCTTCGACTTCGCCCCACCGGTTTGTAGCCCAAACTCCTCGCCTTAGCCTCCGCCGGTTTGTCACATTCGCCTCTCTCGATGGTTTATCTTTGAGCCGCACGCGACCTTTTTTCTGTTGCGCTTCTACTTTGCCTACCTCACAACATCTCCATCTCATTCGTAGCACGCCGGCGACCCCCTCTTCCTCACTTGATCTCCGGTCTTCTCCGACTTGGCAGGCAGACAGGATTTAGGTTTTGTTGCTCTTCCAGAATTCTTAAAAAAAAGTTTACATTGTATTTTCTTATAATTTTTTTGTGGTCTAAAATTTGTTCAATATCCATATTTGTTTGAATTTAGTTGAGTTTATTATAGTATAAATATCACACAATATCTAGAGAAATAGAAAATGTGATCACAAAATGCTTCAGACTCCTAATATTTGTCCATTAATATCATCCTCATGAATGATTACTTGACTTGCTAATCTACAGAGATTACTCTAAATAGTTGTTAGGCATATAAGACTCCTTTTTTATATCAGAGAAGTATTTTTATTTTGCATTATTTGTTAAACATCACGTCTAAAAATTGCTTGAATATTCCTCATAATTGAGATATATTAGGGTTGTACAAATATTTTGTATTTATATTTATAAGTTGAGAACAATACATATGAGAGGTGAGATTTTTTATATGATCAATTTAATAATAAAAAAATATGAAGCATAATACAATTGAAGATTCATTCATTAATATCATTTAAATATTATAAATGATGTTATTCATAATAATAAAAAGTGTTAATGCAATGTAATAAATATGAATCATGAGATGTAACTCATATATTTTATTAGAACTTTTAAGGGACCAGAATCTTAATCGTTTGATGAGAGTCGACCACTTCTCATGATATCATGAGTTGGAAGGCTAGAGAACATCCAACTTGATCATTTTCCTTTAGGATAAATGAGACAGCAATTGGGAAGGTAGGTATTGAGCATTAGTTTTTGACATGTATCAAACTAAGGTTGAAGGGATATGCTGGAAGTTAGATGTTAATAAGTTGCGAATTTGTTGGCCTTTTCAATGAAAGAGAGATTGGGTGATAGGAAGATGTGTTAATGAACTGCATTTACGCAGCGGACATGAGTAATAAAATTTCTAATGCATGCTAGGTTTCGATCACATTTTAACACTTCACTCTGTCTTATCACACTGTTTCTATTATTTTTTGTATTGTTTGAATCATATTTGTGGACTAATAGAGCACATGCCCGTACTTGAAGAATCATTACACAAATTACTCCTAAATCCTAGATAAATAATTTCCAAGAATTTTTTTAAATATTATTGTAGGAATCTATAGTCCAAATGCATTATGGATATTTGAAATCAAAGGTATTGGATGTATAATCGTTTGTTGTATGGACATAAGATGTTAACTGATAAATTCATCAATGGAATGAATTTTTTCATCCATGCGTCCAGTCAATTACCATCCTTTATATCTGATGAGAAATTTCATTGTCTATGTTCCAAACACAAAGATTAAGCTTACCTCACATCAAATGAGATTACTATTAATTTTTATCGCAGAGGATTCATGCCAAAATATTGGTATTGGACTTCACATGGTAAGTACGAGCCGCATTTTGACTCTTAATGCGACCCGTCTATAAGTTCCAATATATTTGAAGAAGAAAATATTAGGACAGTTGACGACTTAGTTTATGATACGATTGGACAATAATTTTAACAATATACAGAAGAGTACCCAAATAAGGACACAAACTTTTATGATTTGTTGCACGCTGCACAACAACTAATTTAGAATGGGTGCACTGTTCATTTATAGTTATTTATTGTTGTGAAGATGTTAAGCATAAAAACAGAATACAATATACCTAAAGAATGCTTTAATCAATTCGTTGGTCTGTTTAAGGAGACCAACTCAGCAGATAATAAAATTCCAATAAAGTTACACCGAACTAAAAAATTAGTTTCCAAGCTTGATTTGACAGCTACAACAATAGATTTTTGTGTTAACGAATGCATGTTATACTATAGGGACAATTTGTTGGACATTGCATATAATTATTATAATGCGCCAAGGTTTAAACCAATCTCTGGAAAAAAAAAAGAAGGATGAGAAAGTCAATTGATTATTTTATCAACCCATTATTCCCAGCCTACAACCTTTATATGTATTTATAAGCTCTATTGCACATATGAGATAACATAATGAACACATTTCACAACCAGGTGTTCTAACACATTGGTTAGGGAGTTCGAGGTTAGTAACAGTGTTTATAACATTTGTCCAATTTTATTAAGCTAACAAGATATAATCTATGTTACAATTTCTTTTATAAACAAAGAGATTTCTACTGGTTGCAGTAGCATAATGCAAGGATTTGAACAAATTTTGAGAAACCCAGATTATTTACTCGCCTGTGAGACATATTCATGGCCATTAAAAGGATAGGAAAGCAACCATTCTTTATTGGTAGAATGTATGGGCCGACCTCAACAGTGCTTGGGGCAACCCAGATTACACAAAGAGGAGGGAGAAAAATAAATAGAACTGAGCTTTTGACTTCGAAAGCCTTGCTAGCTACCTCCACACTACAGACTTAGTTCCACATACTGAGCACGGGCAACGAGGTAAGTGTAACAAATTTTAATAAATTATTTAGTTGTGCATACTAATTTAAGTATATTACAGAAAGAGCTGCTGGGTAAAAAATCCCACTGGTGCTTAGTTGTGTAGTCACACCCACAAGCGATAGGACTAGAAATGGGTAGTCGAGCGAGAGAGGAGGCCTATGTGATTACGTAAGTTTACAATATTACAACAACAACAACAACATCAAGCCTTTATCCCACTACGTGGGGCCGGCTACATGAATCCTTTTTCTCCATTGTGTCCTATTAAAAGTGAAATTCTCATTTAAATCTAATAAAGAAAGGTCATTCCTAATATTTTCTAACCAAGTCTTTTTAGGTCTACCCCTACCTTTCTTAACATAAGTCAAATCTAATACCTCTACTCTCCTAACCGGGTCATCGGAAGACCGCCGTTTTATGTGACCAAACCATCTAAGGCGATTCTCTCTAATCTTATCTTCTACTGGAGCTACTCCAACCTTTTCACGTATATGCTCATTTCGTATCCTATCTCTAAGGGTAAAGCCACTCATCCACCTGAGCATCCTCATCTCTGCCACACTTAACTTAGTATTATGCTCTTTTAATGGCCAACATTCGGCACCATAAAGCATTGCAGGCCTCACTACCATCTTATAGAATTTTCCCTTAAGTTTGAGGGGTACATTTCTATCACATAACAAGCCCGATGCATTCCTCCACTTCAACCATCCAACTTGAATTGTGCTGATAATATCCCCATCTATTTCACCATCACTCTGAACAATAGATCCAAGATATCTAAAACGTGTGATAATTATACGATAATTGATCTTATGTTATCTTTTGTATGAGAAGTGATGCATTTAGATTTTTACATTATTTTGTTATAAACAATATTAGTTATATTTTCTATTTTTTTTTTGTTTTTTATGCTATCCAATGATGGTGGTAAATCCAATGATCATGGTAGGAAAGGTTTGGATTTTGCTTCCTTGGGTTTGCCGGCTTTGGGGGTCCTTTTTGTCCTTTGGATGTTTGCTGGTTTCATGAGGACGTTGGCTGTTTTCGGTTTGAGCTTAAGTAGTTGAAACTTTTGTGGTGCCAGCTCATTATTATTTAGCAAAGGAGTAGCTCATTATGAGCTGATGTTTAGCTCTAAATTCATTATGAGGTGCATGCTAAAAGGTGAGTGGAACTTGTCTTTTCCTCTTCTTCTTTACCTCTTGAGCTGCTGCCTTTTTCCTTTATTTATTTGCTGAATTGCTGTGGCCTTTATGCTCCTTTTAAATGTTGCACTGTGGCTTTCCCTTGAGAACTACTTTGGCGGTTGGGGTTTCTCTGTGCTGATGCCGTGGCCTTTATTCCCCTTTAAATGATGCCTTGGTATACCGTGGCTTTTTCTTGATACTGGTTCTATCGTTTGGAATTCTCTGTTGTTGATATTACCGTGGCTTTATATGATTTGCTACTGTTGGTTTTCCTATGCTGGAAACCGAAAGTCAGCCCTGATTCCTGTGCTGGATATTTATGGCTGTTTGGGCTGTTTAGTTCCCCTCTTTTGCCTATATATATGTGATGTTTTGAGAAGGAATGATTGGTGAATATTTGAGAGCAAAGTTGCTATAACCTGCGGGTTCTTCTTGGAAAAGCTTGAGAGCTTTGTCCACCTTCTTCCACCTCCTCTGGAAAGCTTGCGAGCTTCTCCTCTTTCGTCTCGGCTTTTAACCTCTTTCTTCTCTACGCAAGTTCCACTCCACCAGTATCTTTCTTCTAGTTCCGTTGGTGAAGTTGTTGGCTGTTTTTGTTGGCTGTTTTAGTGAAGTTGTTGGCTGTTTTGGTGAAGTTGTTAGCTGTTTTTGTTGGTTGTTTTAGTGAAGTTGTTGGCTGTTTTGGTGAAGTTGTTGGCTGTTTGGTGAAGTTGTGGGCTGTATTGGTGGCATTTGCTGGAGAAGTTTGAAAGGACATTGGAATCCCTTAGCTGTGGTGGACCCTTGGTTTGCATATCTAAACCTTATTTTAAAATATATTCCTACAATCGGTGCATGTGAGGAGTCCTCTTGTAGAATGTTCTGAGGATAGCCTTTTTTTTTTAAATATTGTTTCTTTGTTAGTTTTCTTTTGTTTTAGTCGTTAGAAGTTGCCTCTTTCCTATTCTGAAGTTAGTTGTTTTCTCTAACCTATTTTGTTCTCTAAGTAATGTCTTAAATTTATAAAAGTAAGATTTGATTCTCTTTGTTGTTCTCTCTTTGTGTTTGCTTTAATTTGCTTACATCAA
The DNA here is from genome assembly GCA_016618105.1 of Dendrobium huoshanense. Lineage (NCBI taxonomy): Eukaryota > Viridiplantae > Streptophyta > Magnoliopsida > Asparagales > Orchidaceae > Dendrobium > Dendrobium huoshanense. The sequence continues at coordinate 65,385,420 of CM028353.1, forward strand.
TTTGGTATCAGAGCAAGTTTTTTGCTTGGGTAGTCTTTGTTCTTTTCTCTAAGTTCTCAGTCTTTTTTGTGAGTCTTTGCTCTTCGATCAATGGCTAATAATCAGGGGGATTTGCAACAACTCTTACAACAATTAAATAATTTGCAACAACAAATCAATACAATGGCTGAAGCAATCGCTAATCTGAATGTCATTCAAGCTAATGTTAATCCTAATGTCATATCTTCTGAAAGCGAGGATGAGGGTCCTAGGAATCAAAATAGGCGCCAAAGAAACTGGGATCATGGGATTAAAATCGATGTCCATAATTTTGAAGGGAAGTTACAACCTGAACAATTCCTCGAATGGATTGAGAAAATGGATCAATTTTTTGAGTGGAAAGAAATACCAGAAAATCGAAAAGTCAAATTTGCAAGCTTAAAATTAACGGGACATGCTTTAACATGGTGGAAAAAATTGCAAAACAATAGAGTAAGGCGAGGTAAAGAAAAAATTCAAAACTGGGAAAGAATGAAAGAAAAAATGAAAGGGAAATTTCTACCTTCTGATCATTCAAGAACTATTTTTCAAGAATTTAATAAACTGCATCAAGGAACTCAAACTGTGGAAGAATACACTGAAAACTTTTTTAAGTTGCAAGCTAGGAATGATTTAGATGAATCTGAAGAAAAAACGGTAACAAGGTATCTTAATGGACTTAAGTGGACAATTCAGGATCAATTAAACTTGCATCATGTTATTAAACTAGATGAGGCTTATCGCATGACTTTAAAAATTGAGAAACAACAACAAAGGGGAAGTAGCAAAGTCATAGAAACATATAAGCGACGACAAACTGGTGGGGTTAAAATCCAAACTCAAACTTCTATTGGGACATCGGGAACAAAAGTCAAAACTTATGAAAGTCAAAATCCGGATAAGGGTAAAGGGCTAATGGGTTGTAAACCTACTGAACAACCTAAACTAATTGGACCTTGTTTCAAATGTGGTCTTTATGGTCATTTGTCGGCTACTTGCAGAAAAAATAATCCTCCTGGAAATAATTTGATAGAAAATGAAAATAAAAGTGAAGAAGAAGAAAATGAAACAGAATCTGATAATGAGGCTGAAATGGAAAATTTTGATTTGGAAGGTGACGAAGGAGAACCTTTGTTAGTAATTCGACAAGTTTTAACTGATCAAAAAGAAAAGGGTGATAAGTGGCTAAGAAGAAACATTTTTAGAACAACTTGCACGGTTGAAGGGAAAATTTGCATAGTGGGAGTTCATGAAATTTTGTGTCACAACACATGGTTGAAAAGCTCAAATTGAAAACAAAACCTCTTGTCAAATCATACAAAATATCGTGGTTTAAGGGGTGAGGTTCCAATAACGAAGCAATGCACCATTAATTTGACAATTGGAGGGGCGTACAAGGATCAAATTGTTTGTGATGTTGTACCTTTAGAAGTTTGTCATATCCTTTTGGGGCGTCCTTGGCAATATGATAATAAAACAATTCATAATGGCGAAAGGAACACTTATACATTGATTCAAAACAATAAGAAATTCACTCTTTTTCCTCAAAGAAACATTTCTGATCCTCCATCAAAAAATGAAAAATCTGAAAATTCATCCACTCCCGAATTACTTTTGAACACAAATGATTTGAAACAATTTGAAGTGGCTTATTTGGTGCTTGGAAAAGAATCTGATTTGGCTCTTGAAATTCCTAAGGAAATGCAACCGTTGCTTAATGAATTTTCTGATTTAACACTTGACGAGTTACCAACTGGCTTACCTCCTATGAGAGACATTCAACATCACATTGATTTAATTCTTGGAGCAACATTGCCTAATCTTTCACATTACAGGATGAGTCCAAATGAACATAAAGAACTTTCTAAGCAAGTGACTGAGCTTTTGGAAAAGGGTTTAATAAAGGAAAGTCTAAGTCCTTGTGATGTGCCTGCTTTGCTTACTCCTAAAAAAGATGGAACTTGGCGTATGTGTGTGGATAGTCGTGTTATCAATAAGATAACCATTAAGTACAGATTTCCCATGCCTAGGCTAGATGATTTGCTTGACATGTTAAGTGGTGCCAAAATTTTTTCTAAAATTGATTTGAGAAGTGGGTATCATCAAATAAGAATAAGGCCTGGGGATGAATGGAAAACTGTTTTTAAAACCAAAGAAGGTTTGTATGAATGGCTTGTTATGCCCTTTGGTTTATCTAATGCTCCAAGTACTTTTATGCGAACAATGAATCATGTTTTGAGACCTTTTATCGGAAAGTTTGTGGTGGTATATTTTGATGACATTCTGATTTACAGTATTCACCCTTATGACCATCTTTTTCATGTTAAAAAAATTTTGCAAACTTTGAGGGAACAAAAATTGTATATCAATCTTAAAAAGTGTACTTTTATGACTTCAAGTTTGACTTTCTTGGGTTACATTGTGTCTGCTGAGGGAATCAAAGTTGATCCGGTAAAAATCGAGGCAATCAAAAGCTGGCCTGTTCCTAAAAATATCAGTGAGTTAAGGGGTTTTCATTGTTTGGCATCTTTTTATCGTCGATTCATTAAAAACTTTAGTTCTGTAATTGCTCCTATCACTGACTGTTTGAAAAAAGGAATCTTTAGATGGACTCCAGAGGCTGAAAAAACTTTTCAAATTATCAAAATGAAAATGAGTCAAGCTCCAATTCTTAGTCTGTCTGATTTTGAAAAAGTTTTTGAAGTTGATTGTGATGCTTCACATGTGGGTATTGGTGCTGTTTTAAGCCAAGAAGGAAAACCTGTTGCATATTTTAGTGAAAAGTTGAATGATGTTCGATCTCGTTATTCTACTTATGATTTGGAGTTTTATGCTATTGTTCAAGCTTTAAAATTTTGGAGGTGTTATTTGATTCAACGAGAATTTGTTTTAAACACTGATCACGAGGCTTTAAGATTTTTGGGTTCACAAAAAAATCTCAACAAAAGACATGCTAAATGGGTTTCTTTCTTGCAAGAGTATTCCTTTCATATTAAACATAAAACTGGTGTGTTGAATAAGGTTGCCGATGTTTTAAGTAGAAGGTCGCATTTATTGGTTACTGTTTATCCTACCATTTCTTCTTTTGAGTTTTTGAAAGATACTTATGCTTCTGATTCTGATTTTAAATATATTTGGGAAGCTTGTCTTAATTTGGGATCTGATCCATCTGGTCAATTTGTTATTCACCAAGGCTTTTTGTTTAAGGGTTCTAGACTTTGCATTTCAAATAATTCTTTCAGAGAACAGTTAGTGCAAGAACTTCATGGTGGTGGGTTGAGTGGTCATTTTGGTCAAGGGAAAACTATTGCAATGGTGGAAGAAAAATATTTTTGGCCTCATATGAGAAAACAAATTGCTAAGTTTGTGAAACAATGCAAAATCTGTCAAGCTTTTAAAGGGACTTCACAAAATTCTAGTTTATACACTCCTCTTCCAACTCCAAATAAACCTTGGGAAGATATTTCTATGGATTTTATTCTGGGTTTGTCGGTTACTGTGAGAAAACATGATTTTGTTTTTGTTGTTGTTGATTGTTTTAGTAAAATGGCTCATTTCATTCCATGCAAAAAAACTTCTGATGCATCTCATGTGGCTGATTTATTTTTTAAAGAAATTGTTCGACTTCATAGTGTTCCTCGTACATTTACTTCTTATAAAGATACTAGGTTTTTGAGCCACTTTTGGAGAACACTTTGGGCTAAGTTAGGAACTTCTCTTCAGTTTAGCAGTGCTTATCATCCTCAAACCGATGGACAAACTGAAGTTGTCAATCGAAGTTTGAGAAATCTTTTGAGATGCCTTGCTGGTGAGAAACCTTTTCAATGGGATTTAATTTTACCACAAGCTGAATTTGCTTATAACAATTCTGTTAATAGAACTACTGGAAAAACTCCTTTTGAAATTTTATATGGTCAATCTATTCCTCACATTTTGGATCGAAATGGTTTGTCTTTACCTAGCAAAATAAGTGCTGAAACATTAGAAACATTTGATCATATCAAATCGGTCCAACAAGTTCTTGAAAAACTCCGTATAGCAAATGTCAAATACAAAACTGCTGCAGATAAGCATCGGAGAGAGGTTGTTTTTAAAGAAGGGGATATGGTGATGGCTTACTTTCGTCGCCAACGCTTTCCCGTTGGTACTTTTGGGAAACTGAGCAGAAAAAAATTCGGACCTTTTCGCATTCTCCGGAAATTGGGCACAAATGCATATCTTTTAGATCTACCTAACACAGTTGGAACTTCTCCTATATTTAATGTTTCTGATCTTTCTTTGTATGAAGGAAATATAGGTGATTCTGTGGATCTTGAAACATTGCCACTTTCCACTCCATCGTTGAACGAAGATGATCTGATTGAAGAAGTTGTTGATATAAAAACAACAAAGACAAGGCATGGAGAACACAAGAAATTTTTGATCAAATGGAGTAATCGACCATTAATTGATTGCACGTGGATTGATGCTGCTGAACTTCAAAAGCGAAATTTGGAGCTTTACAAAAAAGTTGCTAAAGTTTTCTCATCAGGAGATGAGAATTCCCCACCTGGAGGGAATTGATGCATTTAGATTTTTGCATTATTTTGTTATAAACAATATTAGTTATATTTTCTATTTTTTTTGTTTTTTTTTGTTTTTTATGCTATCCAATGATGGTGGTAAATCCAATGATCATGGTAGGAAAGGTTTGGATTTTGCTTCCTTGGGTTTGCCGGCTTTGGGGGTCCTTTTTGTCCTTTGGATGTTTGCTGGTTTCATGAGGACGTTGGTTGTTTTCGGTTTGAGCTTAAGTAGTTGAAACTCTTGTGGTGTCAGCTCATTATTATTTAGCAAAGGAGTAGATCATTATGAGCTGATGTTTAGCTCTAAATTCATTATGAGGTGCATGATATAAGGTGAGTGGAACTTGTCTTTTCCTCTTCTTCTTTACCTCTTGAGCTGCTGCTCTAAAAATAATAGCTAATATTTTTTATTTTGTTATGAGTAGATGGATTTGTATTTCTAAGACCATAGTGAAATATCCAAGCACAAACACATGTAAGAAAAAAATCTATAAAAATAGATAATTTCTACTGCATAGTCAATGTAAAAAAATCAATCAAATTAAATCATCAACTAAATGATAATGTCCAAAGTTCATGTGGCAAGTGTCACTTAATATACAACCAGTATAAGTTAAAAGTAAAGGTGGTCAGATTCCACCGAAAACAACCTAGATTTTACTTCTATGAAATGACGCAAGTCTTTTAAAATGAAGTATTTTTATTTTAGTTTTCATTTCTTGTTCTTCAACTTGATTATTTTTTTCAAGCTCCTTGTGGTTCAATTTTTTTTCTAGGTTTCTTGTATGTTCATCCAATCGGATATTCAAATGAAAAGAACTCTCCAATAAACGATGTTTTTTTTCTCTTTGGATCCCTAATCCTTTTGGTAAAATGCCTCTTTGTATAGACTTTTACAAATTTTTTAATGAATTACATTTTGAAAAATGAAAACGACTTTATACTCTCTGTAAGTTAGTAAACAGCTTATATGAAATCCAAAACACATCACACCATTGTCATTTCTCACTTTTTAGTAACCTGTAAGCTTGACCACGCTTTTAATGATTAAGGGGCTAAGAAACGAAAGGACCGGCAAAAATTTGATTAGCTTTAAATCATAATTAGTTTTAGCCCCTTTATAATAATAGCCCTGCATAAGTATGACCACATGTAGAAAATTGATTAACGATAAATATCCGGATCACTCATAACCTAGGAAAAATCTAAAAGTCCATTGTAGATCACAGAAAAAATCTTCAAAACATAGGCATCACAAAATCTATCACAGTAACTATAACAATTAACACTCATTTTCACACCAGTCATTTACATATTTTAGAAAGGTACAAAAAATGACTCCGGCCTAACCTAAAGCTTGAGTCTTTGCCATAACAAATAAATCTAAGTATGTGTAATAAGCTGTGTAGTTTGGGGATATCTTGAGTTTGTTATTACTTGAAGTTTTCTTTGGGTTGAATTTGGTTTGTTGAAAGCCAAAGGAACTTTTAGTTTAAATTTAAGTTTTAGTGTTTTTAATATTTTTAAACTTATATTAGGATAGATTTTAATTATTGAAGTAGATTAATGATTAGTTATTTAGAGTCTTTTGATTAATCTTTTAGTCTTTAAAGCTCTTAATCCAATACACATTTGCCTTCCTAAAAGGAGTCGAGCACAAGGATATGAAAGCTTCAAATGTCTAAGGATTTTATTATTGATTTATCAATGGTTATTTAGGTTGAATAGTAACTGTCTTCATTAAATAAGGGTTGTGAGGTTTATTTCATGCTCCGTAGGGTTAAGTTAATAGCCCCGTAAGCTCGGGTTACCCAACAATCATCTATTTATTTAAATTTTGATTGTTGGTTGTTGATTTTTAATTAATTGAATTTATTGATTACTAATTCATAAGATTTACAATTTAATGCCTACATTCTGTCAATTCATTCGTGGCGTTGTCACAACGGGCACCAGAACCTAAGCCTCCTTAAAACACGTAGTCCCGTAGCTCGTGGTATTCTAGCCTAAAAACTTTATTGATAGAGCTACAATTGCTTTGTTCTTTATGTGATTGTTCTTTATTTTTGTTTATTAAGTTGGTTGATTACTAATTTTTTTTGGTGATTAGATGTGTATTATTTAATTTTTTTTATTATTTAAGTTTGATTTTTGACTTTTGAATTTTATTTGATATTTGAATGCTAAGTGTATATTAATTTGTTACAAAATTTTTATTTAATGATTTTGTTTATCATTTTATTCATTATATATATATATATATATATATATATATATTAATGGATATGTTTAATTATAATTTATGTTAAAAAAGTATTTTGTTTTTATTATTATTTAATTTAAATTTAGTATTTAGTTCATGCATTTTTATTTTATTTATAAATTCAATTTTAATTATATCTATATAATTAATTAATTTGATTAAGTTAATTTTATTTGTTATTTAAATTAATTTTGGTTTGTATATATATTTAAATTAATTTTGGTTTGTATATATATTTTATTGGTTTATTTGTTATTTAAGTTAATTTTGGCAAGAAAATATTAACACCATTGCCTCTCTAAATAACAACAACCCCAATTATTTCTCTTACCAACAAAATTCTAAAAGAAACCAAAGACCATAGGTGTAGCCATTTGCGGGAGAGAAATAGAATAATGTAGCCATGCAAAGAAACAAAAGGTTAGGATAAGAATAACCATTAAATCTTAAAAGCTGAAAATGAAAGAGGAGGATAAAGGGGCTATTTGGTTGCCTGAATTAGGAGGGTAAAGTAAAACAAATACATGTATTTACTAAATTCCCTGTTTGATTAATTTTGAGCGGAGCAAAACAAAAACCTCAAATGTATTAGGCGTGTATATCGAGAGGCGGATCCCGCGACTTCCAAAACCGCTCAAAATGAGCGGGTTTGAATTTCTTCGCCTCGTTCCATCCTGCGAAGAGCGAAGTCGAACAACCAAGAGGGAGCCGAAGTCGAACAGCAACGAAGGAAAGGAAGGAACGATAGACCGTCACTCTCGCACGGATGAACGAAGTCGAACGACGACAAGGGAGCCGAGAAGCGACGGTGCAATCTATGCACCCCCTGCGAATCCCCGCCCATTGGGGGAGCTTCCGTCGCCGACGATATAAGAACAAAAAAATGGAGATAGTGGATATACCGCTTCGTTGGAGGTGGAAGCGGCAGCGCTGGGGCCAGAAGAAGAGGCTTCCGGTGATGAAGAGGCGGAGGCGGCGGCGGAACTGTGAGATGGTGCCGGAGAATCTGCTTTTTTCTTCTTCTCCTTCTTTCCCTTCTTGCTTGGAGCAGGGGCCGGCACATCAGCAGGCTGCAGCGGGGATATAGTCGGTGCCGGAGTAGCGGCGAAAGGCGCGGTGGTTGAAGGCGGCAATGCGAGGAAGACAGTTTCGGCGTCGCGGCGGGGGCATTAACAGGGGACAGGGAAGGCACAGGCGCAGTGGTCTTCTTAGAGGCAGGGAAGGAGCAGGGGAGGATATTGGGATCGCCGGAGCCAGGGCTGGGGAGGCGGTGGCGGCGGCGGGGAGGGCGCAAGGACGGCTTTTTTTGGGGCGGCGGGTGCGGGGGCCGGCGTTTGCACTAGTTTGTATTAAAAAGCTGTGTTTGGGCTGCTCTTGTTAGGGCGGCGGGCGGCGGTCTTCTTAGAGACGAGTTAGGCGCAGTTGCCTTCTTAGAGACGAGTTATGTGCCCATACTAATTATATAATATTAATCAGTAATATAATATTATTAACTTAATTATCTATTTATCAAATAGACATGCATAAAGTCAGCATGATGTATATTTGCATAACTTAATTTATTATATTTAATTATTTAAACATTGGTTTTTAATTGCTTTTTTTAAAAAATAAGTTTTAATTTTGGGACATCTTTGTAACTACTTTCTAAAAAAGCTTTTTAATACAAAAATTATAATTTTTTTACTAAAAAATTATTATAAAAAATAATAAAAAGTAGTCCTAAACGAAGTCTTAGTAATAGTAAATTATATTTTAAAAGTTACTTTTATCATAGTAGTTTTATAGTCATCTTTATTAAAGTTATAGCTGCCTCAAACAAAATAGAGAATTTTTTAGAGGTTTTGATGAAAATACTAACAGATGGTTGCATGAATATCCATGGTTTCTATCAAATTATTAAAAAAAAAATAACTTTTACTTTACTCTGGATCTTCCTAACCAAACAAGGGAAACAGTTCTTCTGTGTTTATTTTGCAGACAACCAAACAATCTCAACGTATTCGGAATACAATACATTTACTTTACACTACATTTACTTTACACTGCATTTACTTTTCAGTCAACCAAATAGCCTCAAAGAGAACAAGATGAAGAAGATTGAGAAAGAGGGAAAGAAGATGAAAATTACAGTCTCTCTCTATTTCTCACTATTTGAACCACACAAAGCTACACGCATTCAATCTCTTCTCTCCGCCATTCTTACTCGCTCTTTGTGCGTCGCACAAACTGACTGCAAAGCCGATTAAGCTTAATTGACGCCGATTTGACATGGAAGAAGATTAAATGGAATCAATCCTATAGCCGCACAAACCAGCCCTTTATCAAGCCCTAGAAAGTTCTAATGAGAAGCAAATGATGATCCTACCCTTCTTCCTTAATTCAAATTAAAGGCTAGGATTTGAGCTGATGTTATTCCTTGATTTTTGAAAGATTTCAAGGGCTGAGATTTATTTGAAGCTAGAGGAGTATTTGAGCATTGAATTGGAGTCAAGATTTTGTTTAACTTGCATTTAAAATTAATTATACAAAGGTAATTATGCTTAATCGACGCCAATTTGACTTAGATTAGACCGAACGGGTTAAATTGAGTTGATCGAAGCCGTCGAGTTTGAATTTTCTTTCGATTCGAGTCGGATCGGCTCTATGTAGCTTGATTGAACATATTGGATTGATGGTCAAATTAGTTTTTGATAAATTTCGGTTTGAGTTGAGTTTAATCGACTTGGTGAGGCTCGATTGAACTAATTTGGGCTTGATTCAACTCTATTTAATGATCGACGACGACATCAAGGTCAAATTGGGCTTGAATCAAGTCGAATCGGACTCAACATTATCAAATCTAGTTTATGTGGCCAAATCAATTTTGATTAACTCAAATACGGTTCAATTAGGACTTTACTTGCGATCGAAGAGGTGATTTGGCTTCACCAAATTTGAGGTCAACAACGAGTTGTAACTTGAATTAGCCGAGCATTCCTATAATGCTTAAGAAATGATCAATGAGGTAGCTAATCAACTACATGTTTTGAGATAGTTGATATATAATACCCAAGTATTTGAAATAAATATAAGTATAATTTTTCTATAAATATTATGTTATTTACATTAAATTCTACTTTTGATCCTGAATATTTTGACATATAGAAGTATACGTAAATTCTTACCTTAGTTGTATAATTAATTGTATAGTTATTTATTTACTGTTCATGATTAAATGAACAGTTAAATTAAACATTAAGTACTGAGCATTATTTAAAGTATTTACTTAGCATAGATTTTATTTAATATTTATTGTACTGTAGCAATCCCACTTAAATCGGCATGCCTAAAGCTGATGGGATCTAATGGTTGTGAATGGCTGGAATGGTTAGTGGATTTAGGAATGTAAATATAATATTCATAGTGGAGGATGAGGTGTTAAACAATAAGTATATGAAGTCTTTGCCTTAAGCTATCTTGAGATATTTTTCTTATCCCTACCCGAGAGTTTCTGGCGCTGAAGGCTGGAAGGGGAAATTGTTTGGCTGATGCTATAGGTGGCTGTAATAGAGGAATTCAGCAATCTTTAAGGTAAGTACATATAATACTAAGATTGTTATAGATTGTTAGTAGTTGGAACTCAATAGATGAGTGCTAAAAATAAGGCTTGCTACATTTAAATTGCAGAAATCACTATGCAAGAAATATTTGTTAGCAGAAAACAATAGTAAATTGAGGTAAAACTGAAGAACTTGATGTTTCATTGAAGTATACTAAGTGATGGTATTACTGTGGCTAATGTTAAGTAGGGATGTTGATGTCTTTTTGCTGAAAACAATAAAGAAATGATGCCTTTTTACTGAAAACCGTAGAAAACAGAGATAAGAACACTTTAGCAAATAAGTTATGTGCTGCTATAGTTAACTGAGGAAAGTTGTATAAATGCTTAAATTAGTTTATTGAATTCAGAAGGAAAAAAAAGAAAGATTTGAAAAGAGAGTAAAGGAATTTTGAATTGAATGAAGAAAAACGTGATTGAGGTGGTATACAAAAGAAGAAAGAATCGAGATATGGAGGTGAGATACCTAACAATGCTATAGAAATTAGTAAATATTTTCTTTAATTGCAATTCATATCTATTCATATCTATTATGGTTGATAGCATTTATTCCAATTTTCTTTAATTTATTTCAGTTTATTCATGACTATGATTATTCGTAAAGTATTGTTTATACTAGCTTATGTCATGAGGACTAAAAATGATTGCTATTACGAAAGTGATTTAAGTCATATGTTGTGGGATAAGCCCGCACAAGTAAAGGCGAAAAACCTGACGAGGTAAGCCTGTACTCTCAAGTCTAGAAGTTGGGAATTTGGACTCAACCCTGAATTGATAGAATAACTTCAATTCTAAAAGTTGGGAAGCTAGACCCAACATTGAATTGGAAAGTTAAAAGGGTGTCAAGGCTTATAGCCATCATATGATTTGTTTTAAAGGATGTTGAACAATTAGCTAGATGAAAACTACTGTTATATTTTCTTGTGATCCATATGGAAGATGCTCTGAACATGTTATTTTGTCACTAACGTTATGACTTCTCAATGGTTAAAATATTATTATTAATTCTTAAATATTGCTTGTGTATTTCATTGAGTCATAGCTCATTAGCAGTGGTTATACTGCGGGTAAGGGAAATGAGCCCGTAGGACACTAGGAGGGAAAAAGGTGACCGTTCCTTTTTGGTGTAAATATGTTTTGGTGTACAAGGAGATCTTAAAGACGATTTGAAGGATAGCTGTATAAACTTTTTGATTTGTAAGTAAATTTTAAAGGTTTTAGTACATCTCTGTAATTGCTTTAATTATATTTGGTGTTCAGTAAATTATATTACATGCTTGCCATTATTAAACTTGGAGTTGATAGGTTGACATGTTACGAGTCTAAATAGATTTTTTTTTACTCACCTTATTTTGAAATTAGTGGCTTAGAATGGGTGTTAGTAAGAGGAGTCGGTTTAGATTTTCCATCTTTGTCATACTCCAGATTGACTGTCAGGTGGTGAGTCAAACTGGGGTGTGACATGATACCTATCATAAAGGTAACTTAATATGCTAAATTTACGTAGAATTTGCTACTGTTGATTTATATGAAATGAGGACATTGGCATGAGAAATGAAAATGATGGAGAAGGGTTTAACAAAGCTTCGACAAAGGTAGCCGTTCTCACCGTTGACACATAATTTTCTATTTCTAGATTGTGTTGTGCTCAAACCTTTTTAATATACAAGGTTCATAATTCAACATAAAATTTTTAATGTTATTTCGTTCAATTTTGATAATTTTTTTATAATAAATAAGAAAAAATCATGAGATTAACTTAATGATTACCTATTATGTTTGCTCCATCTATGCACAAAAATGCCTTATATCATCTTATAAAGGTTGACTTCTCAATATTATTATTTTCTTCATGTCAATATATGATCCCTTTCACCTTTCAATCATTGAAACCCACATACAATATACAAGATGATGATAAGACTTCCATGTGCAAGTTACTTTTAATATCTCATATATTAGTTATGTAAAAGATATTAAATAATCTATTTGTCCATGATAAATCAACCAATAACTTCTTCAAAAGCATGCCTAATCCTTATGATCTTTTGAATGCATGCTCTCTTTCTCATTAATTACCCTGATTTGTAATCCTCGCTATATTTTGAATCTTATAAGCATAGTGATGCACTGATGCTGATGCAAAATAAATCCGTTGTAAATTAATGATGAAATTACAGCAGAAAATTATGCCATAAATTAGGGTAGAATTTTTCACTGCAAATTCGCCGTAATTAACGGCAGAAAATTTTAGCCGCATAATTTATTAAAATTCGTCGTATCATAGTTTCCGGTAAAAAAATTCGCTAGGAACCTATAACATTTAGAAAAAAAAAACGTCATCTCATGTCAATTAGACATCTTTACACAATCACAATACAAATAATTTTAACTACTAATTAAATATGCTAATATTTCAACATTGCACAAATGTATTGATGGAAAATATTTACACAAATTGCACAAAATATTTACAACTGTTCCAGAGTAACAAAAAACTACTACAATAAAATACATTTCTTATACATTAAAAAAAACCAACAATCCTAAAAAAATGACTGATGCAGGCGTAGGCTAATTTCCACTAATCTTGTCTTTCATTCTCTGAAACTCCAGTATCTGCATATGCATGTACAATTGTGATTTTCGGTCATTCTCTATTTTTGCTATTAGGTTAGCCATTTGCTGGCTATACAAACTCTCTTGACTATTTGTTGAGAAGATGGAGGCACAAGAGGACTGTCCCTCATACGCGTTGGCCTCCGAGCCTAATACATAAATTCATTCCTTTTGCATTCTGCCTTTCTCTTGCCAAATATTATAGTCAAAATAATTTGTTTTATCTGTTAAATCCCCAGATGATCTCTCTAGCTCCAGCCTTACTCTCTGGAAGCAGTGTATACTTCTTGATGTAAGCAAATTAAAGCAAACACAAAGAGAGAACAACAAAGAGAATCAAATATTACTTTTATAAATTTAATGCTTATATTCAAATCATTAAAGATATGTATTTATGAGCTATTACTTGTGTTCAAACACAAGGTGGATTGACCAAATATTTCCCTATTTCGGTTGGGTTACATCAAGGATCAGCCTTAAGCCCATATCTTTTTGCTTTAGTCATAGATGTTCTCACTAGACATTTGCAAGAGGATGTACCTTGGTGTATGCTTTTTGCTGATGATATTCTTCTTGTTGATCAGACTAGAGAGGGAGTTGAAGGTAAACTTGAATTATGGAGGTCAACCTTAGAGTCTAAAGGTTTTCGCTTCAATAGATCTAAAACGGAATATATGGAGTGAGGGGATTGTGACTTTGGGCGATCAAGTCATTAATAAGAGTACATGTTTTAGATATCTTGGATCTATTGTTCAGAGTGATGGTGAAATAGATGGGGATATTATCAGTAGAATTCAAGTTGGATGGTTGAAGTGGAGGAATGCATCGGGCATGTTATGTGATAGAAATGTACCCCTCAAACTTAAGGGAAATTTCTATAAGATGGTAGTGAGGCCTGCAATGCTTTATGGTGCCGAATGTTGGCCATTAAAAGAGAAGCATAATACTAAGTTAAGTGTGGCAGAGATGAGGATGCTCAGGTGGATGAGTAGCTTTACCCTTAGAGATAGGATACAAAATGAGCATATACGTGAAAAGGTTGGAGTAGCTCCAGTAGAAGATAAGATTAGAGAGAGTCGTCTTAGATGGTTTGGTCACATAAAACGGCGGCCTTCCGATGACCCGGTTAGGAGAGTAGAGGTATTAGATTTGACTTATGTTAAGAAAGGTAGGGGTAGACCTAAAAAGACTTAGTTATAAAATATTAGGAATGACCTTTCTTTATTATATTTAAATGAGAATTTGACTTTTAATAGGACACAATGGAGAAAAAGGATTCATGTAGGCAACCCCACGTAGTGGGATAAAGGCTTGATATTGTTGTTTTTGAGCATTACATAATAAAGCATAATATCATATACATTCTATAAGACATAAAAATAATTAAAAAAGCAAAAATTATTAGTTACAGTTAAATTTTAATATTTAATCAAGTTCATTAATTCTCATTAACATTAGTATTGATTACCATCATAACATATGTTGCCAATATAAACATTATATACGAAATATGAAATTTCAAAAAAAAAAAAATAGAATAGCATTAATGTTCTCTTCAAAATAATCAAGCAAAATATAAGCATACTGGTGATGGATCATTAATTAGAGTCAACATGCTCAGTAATATCACCATTAGCACTCCTCTCTCTTCAAAATGCCTTCAACTTTATCGAGAAAACTTTAATTTTCAAAGTTTGCTCATTAAGAGAGTTTAACAACTTCATTCATTTCATTATCATTCATTAGTTAATGTATCCTCACCAATGTCTCATAACTTAGTTTCTCCTTGAGTTTTCTCCTTGAGTATATTTTGAACTCCAAGATAAAAGGTGAAGATTAATGGGGAAAATACTAAATATTCATCACATTGAGTGGTAATCTTAATTCTCTTGAGTGAATTGATAATAAAAATATACTCAAATTCTTTTACATATTTTCATATCTTAATAGACTATCAAGAATTCATAAATGAAAAATCATCATAATCTCAAAAAATGTTTAGAGGGAAAATGAAAGTGGAAGTTTAAGATTGCAAATGGGTATGAAGAACATACCTGTGGAACATGAGCTCCAACAACTGCAATAAGATCATCCCCCATAGCATGTAGAACATATGATAGCATCGCTGTTGTAGTACTCTTTCCTGAAGAAAAAACATTTAGCATAAATTAGGTTTCTTTCATTGGTGAGATAAATGAGATTCTTTAACATGTCACATCTCAGAAAAAAAGGAAATACAGTAGTAAAATAGAGGTTTTCCCACTCTGACACATTCAATCTTTTTATATTAGTAAGAATCCCATATAACTAGCACAAATTTGACACAACGCACAAATCTTAAAGGACTATTTCATGAATCTATTGACACCAAGTTACATGATTCAGACGCATGAAAGGCCTTGAACCAATCGGGTTCGTATTAAAACCTAATAAAAATTGTCATTTTCAACACTTTCTAACCAAATTTTTTTAGGTCTAGCTATACATTTCTTATCATAGGCCGGATATAATACATATACTCTCATAACAGGGTCGTTAGAAGGACAATGTTTTATGTGACCAAACTATCCAAAGCGAGTCTCGCTAGTCTTACCTACCACTAAAGCTACATCAACATTTTCACGTATACACTTATTTCACATTATGTCTCTAAGTATAAAACCACTCAACACATGAGCATCCTCATCTTAGCAACACTTAATTTTATGCTTCTCTTTTAATGACTAACATTCTACATCATAAAGCATTATAGGTCTCATCACCATTTTATTAAATTTTCCCTTAAGTTTGAGGGGTACTTTTTCTATCATACAACGGGCCCTGATGAATTTCTCCACTTCAACCATCAAGCTTGAATATCGCTTTGAAAAATAGGCTTGAAATATCTAAAACATGCACTCTTTTTAATGGCTTGATCACCCAATGTTAAAATCCCACTACTAAATCCATTACTACTAAAATTACACTCTATGCATTCGATTTTAGATCTACTCAAACGAAAATCTTTAGAATCTTAGGCTGACTCAATAGTTCAAGTTTTTCATCAACTCTCTCTCTAATCTTATCAACAAGAGAATATTATAAGCAAAAAAGCATACATCAAGGTACATCCTCTTGCAAATGTCTAGTAATAACATCCATGACTAAGGCAAAAAAATATGAGCTTAAAACCGATCCTTGTTGTAATTGAATTAAAATAGGAAAATACTTGGTCAAGAAATTTAATGTTTGAGCACAAGTACTAGCTTCTATATGCAATCCTTAATAACTTGAATATAAGCATAACTAACTCATTTCCTTTCTAGAACTCTATAGAGTGCATCTCTTAAAGAGGAAAGCATAACCACATAAAAATGGAAAAGAATTCTCATCATTTTCTAATTATTACAAATTATAGATGACAACATTTCTTAGTATTATTCTATTTAATTGGACCATTGAAATATATTACATATGTGACCATGGATCAAAATCCATGATGTGGTATACTCAAATCACCAATTGAAAGGATCATCAGTTTTTTAGAGTTCTAGAAAATAAAAGAATTATTAATGCTTATATTCAAGTTATTAAGGATATGTACATAGGAGTTATAACTTGTGTTCAAATACAAAGTAGTTTGACCAAGTATTTTCTCATTTCAGTTGGATTACATCAAGGATCAACTTTTTGCCCATATATTTTAGCTTTAATCATGGATGTTCAAACTAGACAATTGTGAGAGGATGTACCTTGGTGTATGTTTTTTGATGATTATATTTTTCTTGTTGATAAGACTAGCGAGGAAGTCGATAAGGAAATAGAATTATGGAGGTCAACATTAGAGTTTAAAGGTTTTTATTTGAGTAGATCTAAAACCAAATACATGAGGAGTAATTCTAGTAGAAAGATCTAGAGGTGGGATTGTCACATTGGGTGATCAAGCCATTAAAAAAATTACACAATGTAGATATTTCTAATATATTGTTAAAAATGATGGTGAGATAGATACGGATATTATTAGTATAATTCAAGTTGAATGGCTGAAGTGGACGAATGCATCGGGCCTATTGTGTGATAGAAAAGTACCCCAAAAACTTAAGGGAAAATCTATAAGATGGTGGTGAGACGTATAGTGCTTTATGGTGTAGAATGTTGGTCACTACAAGAGAAGCATAAAATTAAGTGTGCAGAGATGAGGATGATCAGGTGGATGAGTGACTGTACATACAAATAGAATGTGAAATGAGTATACATGTGAAAATTTTGAAATAGCTCTACTAGCAGATAAAATTAGAGAGAGTAACCTTAGATGTTTCGGTCATATAAAATGTTAGACTTCCGATGATCATATTAGACGAAAAATGTATGAGATCTGACCTATGTTAAAAACTATAAATATAGACCTATAAAGACTTGAATAGAAAGGATTAAAAATAACCATTTTTTAATAGATTTTAATGACATTTTGATTCTCAATAGGACACAATGGAAGAAAAGGATTCATGTAGCCAACCCCACATAGTGGGATAAAGGCTTGTTATTGTTGTCATTGTATATTATTCAATAAATTTAATTTAGAATTCTAATATTGTCCTCTTATCCACGTCACTTAATACCTAGCCTTTAAAAAAAGTATCGATGCTCCTTGTTCAAATGCTTACTCCTATAATTTCTTTGGTTTATAAAAATAAATATTTTTATTTTGTTTTTAAAATTTTGAAGCAATAGAATTACTAACAATTAATTCAAAGAAAATGTTCTTCCAAATAATTACAACTTATGAACAATTACAATCACAATATGATCAAATCACATATTTCATAAAGTAAAAATTGCATGAAGCAAAATGAAGAAAAAGTAAAAGAAAAAGTAAACCATGATTTTATGTTGGTTCAATCGAACTCAACCTATGTTCACTCTACAAATATCCTCTTCAAAAATTTCACTAATAAGAGCTCTTTCTACACCCACCAAAGCTCAGAAACCCTTCTACCTTCCCATATGAAAAATGACCTTCATAAAGCTCTAACTGCAAAAAAGCCTAAACCCTCCTTTTGCTTCCCGCAATGGTTGAGATGTCTCTTCCTCCTTCTGCTCCTTTCAAGGACGAAGATGCCACTCTCCTAGCTACCCAGCTAGTAATGTCTTTCACCCAAATACTTCTTCCCTAGGACTCCTCTCTAAAAGCGCCAAAACCATAATCCAGAGGACCCAAAGTGTAGGCCGATGAGGTGATATTTGGTTATAGAGAAAGATTAACTATATTGAACCAGAGATCATCCAATGAAAGTTCTATTAAATTGGATTGTATGACTTAAATTGTACAGTATGACTTTAATTAAGATTTGATCCTGATTTGATTCATTGATTAACGAGCAAAATCAAGCAACATTCTTTAATAATCGTTTAGTACAAAATAGTTCGTACAATATAATTATGTCAAATTTTAAATTTGCCAAAATTTAGTAATCAAGAATCGACTATGTGGCTTTATCAAAATACCTAATCAACTTGTACGATCAAAGGTCGTACAGTATGATTCGTTATGCTGAAAATTAATTTAATTAATTTAATTAAGAACTTGATTTAATTCAAGATTAACAAATTGTATAGTATAACTAAGATTGTACAGTATAATTTAACATAGAATTAAAGTATTTAAGTTTCATCCCTCCTTATGAGTATGTTCAATTGTCTTGCCAACATATACCTAATTACACAAATGACACAAGAAAAGAAAATACAAACCCTTGTTATAATTTTATCTAGACTCAATGCTGCAACTTTTTGAGTTTGTATCTTTGACTCTTCTTTGTGCATGTTGTAATTGAAATATTAGTGTCACACAAAAATACATGCAATATATAAAAAATGGAAAACAATAATCTAATCAATAATATTTATAATCATCAAAATGTTGAGTCGGGCTCATGAGTTTCAACAATCTCACCCTTTTTTATGATGACAAATATTACTGGTTAGAATTTGAATTTACAAGTTCATATTTAATTCCTTGCATAGTTACTCCCCTCACTAAATGTCCTCTTTAAAAATAATTGGGAAAACGTCTGAATTTTAAATTTTAAGTTTTGATGGATTTTTTTATCCATTTTTTTTAAACAACATATAAAAGCATAACAACACAAAAAACTTGGTTGAAATCAAAACACGAACAACAGATTTTAAACATGATGATAGAAAATATGATTTCTAATGCAATAATCAATGCTACTACTCCCTCTTTTGACATCATAAAAAAACGTTACAACACATAATGGAAATACAACAAGGTAGAAAAACTAAAGGAAACATAAAAAGGAGAAGTATAACACTAATAATCAAAATAAAAAAAATAAATAAATAGTACTCATTAGAGGGCCCCTAGTGGCGGCTGTAAGTAACGATGAAGGGAGGAAAACTTATTTTGAAATTATGCACAATCTACCTCATGTTGTTGTTGCATCTCCTGCCACCGCTACATGGACTGCTCAATGTGGGTATCGACTTTTAATTCTAAGCATGCAAAATGCTCACTCTAATCATCTGGGGATAATGGTAAGCAAGAAGAGGAGGTTGTGTGTGCGCTCCCCCTTCTATTGCTTCTTCCTTAAAATTAGATGCGACCAACCCTAATGTTGCCCTACATTTGTCGCTATAAATAATATGGAAGTAGTTGTCGGAAAAGAAAGTAGGCTTGTAGAGTGGGTGCAGTATAAGCCAGGTTGTATTGTCACTACAGGAAAAATCGCAATTTCCGGCGTCCATTTTTCGTCGGAAAATGACTAAAATCCGCCGGAAATTAGGATTTCCGGCGGATTTCCGACGAAAATATTTACGCCGGTTCAACGCGCGTCGAAAAAGTGCTATCGGAGTAAAACTTTCCGCCGGAAATTTTTCCGGCGAAAATTCCGGCGAAAAATGCGCCGGCAATATTTCCGGCGGATATAAAATTCGCCGGAATTTAAAAAATTAAAAAAAATTCTAATTCCCGTGAAGCCCCTCCCACCCCCCCCCCCCCCTCCCGGGTCCAGCCCGCCTGACCCCGCTCACCCCGCTGGACTCACCCGCACGATCCGAAGCCCGACCGCCCGCCTGACCAGCTCAACCGAAGCCTGACCCAAGTGACCAACGTCGACCCGCCCGCATTGCCTGCGCCATGCGGGATTCGAACCCCCGCCGTTCAGTTGAATGGCAGCCCCCAAACCACCAGGCCAGCCTTCAAAATATATAAATAACCGATTTATTATTTATTTATATTAGTACGTACTGAAAGTTATATTTAAAATAGTTAATATATTAAAAAATTAAAATAATTAATATATTTAATATAATTTATTTAAAATATTTATAATGTGAGTTTATATTTTGATTTAAAATATAAACTTAATAAAATTCATAATAATTAAATTAATTTATAATGGTTTACTTTAAATTATATTTAAAATAATTAATTTAGTATAATTCAGAATAATTACATTATTTAAAAACTAAGTTTTTTTTAAGATCAAAATAATAATTATATTTAATTTAACACTAAATTATTAAACTTTTTAATTTATTTTATTTTAGCAATATTTTATTTAACAAAATAAATAATTTTAAATATTACGAATTATCATTTTACAGAAAAATTTTAATTTCGTCGGAAATCTGCCGGAAAGTCTGTCGGAAAAGCTAACAAAAAATCCGTCGGAAATAAATTCAAAAATTCCGTCGGAAGTACGCCGAAAATTCCGTCGGAAATAGTCCGTCGGAAATGCGTCGGAAAATCCGTCGGTATTTCTAACGAATTTATTTCCGCCAGAAAATTCCGCCGGTAATAGACAGTTTTCCTGTAGTGTGTGATTCTAGGACATAAGCAATGATGTGTCCTAGGGCTTTTTTTTTCTGAGAAAAGCACTAGAGATTCTAATAAAATTCATATTCTCTATATACATAGTTTCCATATTTACATCATTAAACTGCATTTTGATCCTACAAAAATAAGTAACTATAGAGAGCAAAAGCAAAGAAGTAATGTTCATTTGATCACCAGCCTTAGGGATAACATTGTACCAAACGACATGTTGAATAACACATGCATTCAGTACCATAGTGCTTAAGAGAGGTTGATGTTGGTTTAGGGGAGAGTTCCAAAGGGACATGCTGACCACGGTTCAGTGGTAATCTAAAGTTTGTGCAATACCATGGCGGGTTTGTCCAGTGTTGGACATGTGCAAGTACTCGTGCAAGTCGTCAAATGTTATGGTTACCTATAGCTGACATATGTATGATTGCTAGTCGTGGGTCAATGGTGATTCAAAGATTTGAAAAAAAAATTGAGATGGAGTTTGGTATGGCAAGGGAAGGCAAGGCAGATAAGAAATTGAAGGATGGTGATGACAAATAGCTCAAGTAACTGATATGACAAGTTTTCCTGATTGAGTACTTTGAAATCCATAATAGAGGCGCTTCTGTATTTTTCATAAGCCGTGTGGTCTTCTTCACTCTGGAACCAATCATCCAACCAAAGCCTTTGAACCAAACTACCACGCTTGTGAGCAATAAAAGAAAGAGGGAATGTGTATACTAGAGAGAAGAGAGTAGAAAATTTGGAGTGAGTTGAAGTGTAAACTACCACCATTAATAGGCCCGGGTCATTCATACAGTTTGATTGGAAGATCATACTATCTGATCGAGTTCATCCAAAACATCTCATCGAGGAACGTATAATCAAATGACAAATCATATAGTATAATTGAGGATCAGACAATATGATCTATGTATTTTCAATCATCCTGATGAGCCATCGTATGGCTATTTGACCAAAATAATCATATTATACGATGAGTCATTCATATAGTACGATCAAAAATAATGATCATACCAAAATAGTTAAAACGGCAATTATTGGTTTCTAAGAGTAATCCTAGGTGTATCGTATAATAAGATGTATATATCATACAGTACGATGTGAACAAATTTTTAGGATTTGTGTGATGATCAAGGACACTTTCACAATGACAAGCACACAACACATAACGCAAATTTTAATGAGAATAATACTACAAAGAAAACAAGCAACAAAAAACACATAAAACATAAAAGAACCACGTTTACATAAACATATCGATAAAAAGTAGATGCAACAAAACCAAAACAACCACATTTACATAAACATATAGATTAAAACATAATCACACAAACAAGAACATAAACACATAATGACATAACAGAAATGCATCTCCCCAATTTTCTATGCATTTATATCTATGATTCATAATCTAGTGCTAAGTGCACTGAATCTTTCCTAGCTTAGGGGTTCGCCGAAAATATCAACCAACTACAAATTGTGTGCTTACATCTCTCTTTACAACATGATTCTTAATAAAATGATGTCTCACATCAATGTGTTTAGTGTGAGAGTGATGAATTAGATTCTTAGTGATACAAATCGCACCCTTGTTATCACACATGATAGGGATGGTATTTATTTGAAATGCAAAATCAAGAAGTTGTTGCTTCAGCCAAAGAACTTAGGCAACGCAGCTTCATGCAGTGATATTCTCAATTTATGCAGTAAATATAGCTACTGAATTTTACTTTCGAATAGAATAGAAAACTAGAGATTATCCTAGTTTCTAAAGTATTTTTTTCTATGCACCTTACATCCAACAAAATTCAAATATGAGTATCCAACTACTTAACTAATTCAAATGTCAAGTTATTCCTAGAATATCAGATACCTAAGTTATGAGTGCTTATAAGATATCTTAAGATTCTTTTTACTACAATCATATAGGATTCCTTAGGGTAAATCTGAAACCTAGCACATAAGCAAACGTTGAAAATAATGTAGGTCTACTAGTAGTCAAATAAAGTAAGGTAACCTATAATCCCTCTAAAATTCTTATGATTAATTGATTTTTCATCTTGATCCCTATCTAATTGGGTGGTCTGACTCATGATATATTCATGTTCTTACATCCTTTCATATCAAATTTCTTTTATGTATTTTGTTTGACACAAGAAGGTTTCACTTGCTCTTTGTTTTACATTAAATCCAAGAAAATAATTCAGCTCATAATCATATGCAATTCAAATTCACTATTGATAATGGAAGAAATTTTTTGCATAGATCATCATCATTAGATCTAAACTGAATGTCATCTACAAATATCAGCATAATAACTAGATCATGTAAGACCTGCAGCATCAAAGTTCAATTCAGACCAGTTAAACCGATTGAAAAAAGATATATCTTTGAATTTTTTTTTAAACCCATTTGCATGTCTTTGAGAGTGTTTAAACGCATGAAAATGATTGTATGTGCTTAAGAATGAGTCTCATAACATGCTCGTCGAGGCCCATGTGGGTATATGATTGCATATGCATTTATTGTGTTTATGTGTATACAAATCACAGTGCATATATGGGAACATTTTTAGAACATTTGGCGCTACTCAGTTGTATGGGCAACTGTCAATTGAAAGTACACGACGCTCCATGTAGAAGCTCATAAACGCCTTCTGTCCGCTTGGATAAATAATGTGGATCCAATGGCATGGCGTACCATTGTGGTCATTTGCCCGTTTTATACATGTAGATTGTCGTACACTACTTGTTGCTTTCCGCATGTAGATTACTATACACTAACAAATCTCATGCTTTTATTTGTAAATAATTGCATTCGCCACAAACATGAAGCATTTGTTTGTGGCCATGTTGCTTTGCATACAAATCTTCTAGCGTCGGCCATAAGCACTTGTATTTGTTGTAGTTATTATATATTTTGCTTGTGGTCAACACATTAGGTGTACAAAAGGTCTTCTATGATAGCTTACATGAACTTGCATTTGTCGCATATCGACCGCCCTTGCTTGTGGGAGAAATCAATATATTCATCCGACACTGAACGATGGTTGATTGCAGGGGCTGAATGTACTTGCATGTATGTTGATGCTTATTTGTAAGCAAGTCAGTGTATTTGTCTGTAAGTTATTTGACGTTGACTGCATATCTACATTTGTAAAGGTCTAATCATCCGTCTTTACTTCTGAGAGGGCAGTGTATTCAATTGACATTGAAGAATGAATGGTTGTAAGGGTGTCAATGTTGTTTATAAGCGAGTTAGATCATTTGCTTGCATCTCTTTCAATACTCGTAGAGACTACTACATATAATTGCAAGACAATTGACATCGGTCATACGGACCTCCACAGTCTTTCATGACTTCTGTGAACTTCACACATCGACTGTCGTCATTCATATGCAATTTATTTAAGAGACTTCGTACATCTGTCTGCGGTCAAATTATACATCCTCTCCTATTTCATTGCTTGCAAGGTTAGATATAGTCGCTTGTATTTTGATGTAGATTGTAGCACGCATTTGCAATCATTGCTTCTAACTAGACCATCATGTACGTTTATCAATTGATTGTCATTAAGTGTAGGTAGACTACAATATTCATAACTTGTGTGATGTTGTCCGTCAGTGGATTATTGTACTTGCTTGCGAGTTGACCGCTATTGATAGCAAGGATTTATATGAACGATCATATATTGGTATTGGCCGCAAGACGCTGTATTTGCTGCTCGTTGATATATCAAATTCTTTACACAAGCCTGAACAATACAAGAGTTGCACGCTGATTATCATCCTTTACATGTGACTTATGAAGGTTCTATGCATTCACTTGAAGTCATGTTATTCATTCTTTTCAACTTTATCACTTGCAGGTGAATCATTTTTATAGGAGTATCTTCTGACATTGGTTATGAGGGATGCCATTATGTATGTTTCCAGTCTTCTATCGCCACTTTCAAGTATCTACATCCGTTATAACATGTCGCTTTGAATTATCGATGATGTATGGCATGCATCATGTGCACATTGAATCATCATATTCATTGTGCATTGACCCTTTTGCTCATAGGGAGATTATTGCACCTGTTTAAAATTAAATCGTTGTTGTTTACAAATAGGCTAATGTATTTGTTTGTAAGTTGGCTGATGTTGAGCATAGAGAAACTGTTATATTACAACTTCATCGTCCTTTTGGTGAGTTGATATATTTATCAGACATTTTCAGCCATTGGTGTCTCCAGATTCTTTCCAGAAGGATACAGGCTGATTGATATGAACATTAGGAATTCCATGTGTCTTATGTGTGGGTTATGGTACACATTAAAGATCTCATTTGCTTGAAGTTCCCTTCACCACAAATCCCCTGTTTATCCATTGATGTTCACTTGAATGACTCAAACATTATTTAGCATTTGAATTTTCAATTTCATTATGCATTTGACAAACAAAAATCTGGTATGAATACACTGCCCTCACAAGATGATATGGAAAATTGCTTTTAAAACTAAAGAATGCTTGTATGAATGGCTTGTGATGCCTTTTGGGCTTTCAAATACTCCGAGTACTTTTATGAGAACCATGAATCATGTTTTGAGATCTTTTATTGGAAAGTTTGTTGTGGTTTATTTCAATGACATTTTGATTTATAGTACTCATCCTTCTGAACACTTAAATCATGTGAAGCAAGTGTTGCAAACTCTAAGAGAACAAAATCTTTACATCAATCTTAAAAGATGTTCCTTAATGACTACGAGCTTGACATTTTTGGGTTTTATTGTTTCTGTTGAGGGAATAAAAGTGGACCCGATAAAAATAGAAGCAATTCAAATTTGACCCACTCCTAAAAACATAAGTGAGGTGAGAGGATTTCATGACTTAGCTTCTTTCTATATAAGATTTATTAAGAACTTCAATTCTCTGATTGCTCCTATTACTGATTGCTTGAAAAAAAGGATATTTAGGTGGGCACCTCAAGAAGAAAAAAACTTTTGAATTCATTAAAACAAAACTGAGTCAAGCTCCCATTCTTAGTTTGCCAAATTTTGAATACATTTTTGAAGTTGATTGCGATGCTTCTCATGTTGGTATTGGTGCTGTGCTTAGTCAAGACGGAAAACCTATTGCTTATTTTAGTAAAAAACTGAATGACGCTCGTTTCAAATATTCTACCTATGATTTGGAATTTTATACTATTGTTCAAGCCTTAAAATTTTGGAGATGTTATTTCATTCAACGAGAATTTGTCCAAAATACTGATCATGAAGCACTTCATTTTTTTGGGCTCTCAAAAAAATTTGAATAAAAGGCATGCTAAGTGGGTTTCATTTTTACAAGAGTATACTTTTCATATCAAACATAAAACTGGTGTTTTGAATAAAGTTGCTGATGCTTTAAGCAGGAGATCTCATTTGTTGGTAATTGTTTATCCAATTATTACTTCTTTTGATTTTTTTGAAAGATACTTATGCAAGTGATTCTGATTTTAAAAGTATTTGAGATTCTTGTCTTGCTTCAGGAAGTGAACCTTCTGCTCAATTTGTTATACATCAAGATTTTTTGTTTAAGGAATCAAGACTTTGCATAACTAAAAACTCTTTAAGAGAATAACTTATGAAAGAACTTCATGGTGGGGGTTTGGGCGAATATTTTGGACAAGGGAAAATTGTTGCTTTGGTAGAAGAAAATATTTTTCGCCTCATATGAGAAAACAAATTGCTAAGCTCGTAAAACAATGTAAAATATGTCAAGCTTTTAAGGGAACTTCGCAAAATGCTGGTTTGTATACCCCTCTGCCTTTTCCAAACAAACCTTGGGAGGATATTTCAATGGATTTCATTTTGGGTTTGCCTGTTAATTCAAAATTTGGATTCTATTTTTGTGGTGGTGGATCGCTTTAGCAAAATGGCACATTTTATTCCTTGCAAGAAAACTTCTGATGCTTCTTACATTGCAGATCTATTTTTTAAAGAAATTTTTCGTCTTCACGGTGTTCCTCGTACTTTTACTTCTGATCGAAATACTAGATTTTTGAGTCATTTTTGGAGAACACATTGGACAAAACTTGGAGCTACTCTTCAATTTAGTAGTGCATATCATCCTCAAACTGATGGGCAAACTGAAGTTGTCAATCGAAGTTTAGGAAATTTATTAAAGTGTTTTGCTAGAGAAAAACCATCCCAATGGGATTTAATATTGCCTCAAGCTGAGTTTGTTTATAATAATTCTGCTAATCGTTCCACTGGTAAAACTCCTTTTGATATTATTTATGGACAACCTATTCCTCACATTTTAGATAGAAATTGTTTGTCTTTATCTAACAAAATTAGAGCTGAAGCTTTTGAAACTTTTGATCACATAAAGACCGTCAAACAGCAAGTCCTTGAAAAACTCCAAAAGGCTAAGTACAAATCTGCTACTGATAAACATTGAAGAAAGGTTATTTTTAATGAGGATAACTTGGTTATGGTTTACTTTCGTCGCCAACGATTTCCTGTTGATACTTTTAGAAAGCTAAGCAGAAAAAAATTTGGGCCTTTTCGTGTGCTTCGAAAATTGGACATAAATGCCTATCTGTTGGATCTACCTATTTTTGTTGGCACTTCTCTTGTATTTAATGTTTCTGACATTTCTTTATATGAAGGAAATTCTAACAATTTTATGGAAATTGAAACTTTGTCACTCTCCAATTCTACGACAAAAACTGAAGAACAAGTTGAAGATATTATTGATGTCAGAATTTCTAAAACAAGGAATGGTGAGCATAAGAGGTTCTTGGCAAAATGAAAAAATCGTCATCTGAACGACTGCACTTGGATGGATGCTAATGAACTAAAATGACGTCATCCTGATCTTTTTCAGAAAGTTACTAAAGCTTTCTCATCCGAAGATGAGACTCTCCCAGCAGGGGGGAATTGATGCATTCATGATTTTTGTTTTTTTTATCAAACATTGAACATTAATTTTTCATTTAGTTTTATATTTTTTTAGCTATCCAATGATGGAAGGCATCCAATGATCATGGTAGGTTGTGATTGGGCTTGGTAGACCTTGGTTTGCTAGCTTGTTTGGGTCCCTTAGGCTACTGCTGACTCTCGGGTTGGGCTAATGGTTCTCGGTTTTGAGCTGGTGTTGATGTTGGGTGGTGGTGGTTGCAATGGTGTTGAGCTATATTTTCAAGTGCTAGCTCATTAATTTTGAGCTCTTGGTTAGCTCATAATGAGCTGAAGTTTAGTTCATTTATTTAAGTTTAGTGGAAGCTCATTATGGTGGAACTTGCCTCTTCTCCTCCCCTTTGTCTTCTCGATTTCCTGTGCTGGCTGATTTTCCCGTGCCTTGCCCCTTTGGTTCCCGTGGCTGGCTGCTTGGTTCTCGTGGCTGGCTGCTTGGTTCCCGTGGCTGGCTGCTTGGTTCCCGTGGCTTCTCTTCTCTGTTTCTTGTAAAGATTGGGGACTGATGTGTTGTGGCTGTTGGCCTTTCATTTCCCTAAATTCAATTGGTTTAGTTGGAGGTGTTATGGTTGTTTGATTCACCTCTCTTGCCTATATATAAAAGATGTTTTTGGAAAGAAAAGGTTGTTGAATATTGTTGAGCAAAGTCTCTAAAACCTAAGGATTTTCTTATTCTTGTAAAAGCTTGAGAGCTTATTCCACTTCTTTCTCTTATCTACTTCGTCTGGGCTTCTTACCCTTTCTTCTCTACGCAAGTTCCACCCCACCTGTATCTTTCTTCTTAAGCTCCCTAGTGTTGTTGGTTGCCAGATTTGGGAGCATTTGCAGGAGGAGTTTGGTTGGACGTTTGGACTTTCTTGCTGTGGTGGACCATCGGTTTGCTAGCCCTAAGCACATACTTCATTTTACCTACATTTTGATGCATGTGGGGAAATCGCTCTGTCTGTTGTTCTGAGGATAGCGTTATTTTATTTTTCTTTTGTTTCATTTGAATTCAATTCTTGTTTTGTCCATCGGTTTTGTGTTTTGGATGACTGCTACTATTTGAATCGAGTTTGATTATAGTGTTGCCCATTGTTCTCCTTATCTAACTTTTCTTTTTAATTTGTCTGCATCAAAGCCTAAAAGCCTTCTAAAGCTTTTTAAGCTCGATCAAGACGTGGGGAGCTTGTGGAGTCTTCTACAACATTATTCATGGATAATCAACAAAATCAGAGCATCCTTAAACGGTCCAAACCGTCCATTAGAGCGAGGTATAAAACTAACCCTAGCCTAAGACACCTAGATCTAATTAGCTCTCTTCACAATGCATTTTAGAAGGCAAAATTGCCTCCCCACGAATACTCTTCACTTAGGCAATTCATGTTTAAAATTTCATGCCGTTTGGTTAACTCCTTCGATAGAATGAGTTAAAAAATGGTTTAGGGTTTTAGAGTACGCTCTCCGTTCGCTACGACGTGATCCTGACCGTTGATCTTGCGATCAATGGTCAAGATCCCATCGTTCTGCGGTTCAGAACAACCGCGGATCTCAATCACGTGGATCTGCTCTCGGTTCGTCCTGATCAGGGCAATTGATCCCTTACCACACGCGATCTAATGACGGACGATAGCTGCTGACGCAGTGAATTCGCGTCCGCCGCCACCGTCGTATGCCATTAATGGCCAATGATTGCCGCAGCACAATCATTGGCCATTAATTGCCCGTTGCAGTAATCATTGCCCGGCGGTTGCGGGAGCGAATCCGAGGCTGACGCGTGGCCTGACCGATGCCGGCCGCCATTTTTTTTTATAAATTTTAATTGATATTTTTATTATTTTAAAATAGATTTTGTTTAAAAATACATTATAAATTATATTTTAATAAAATAAATAATATATCAAAATTTTGTTTTTAATTATCTTTACTTTAAAATTAATTTTGATTAAAATAAATGTGTATTTTGAATAATTTAAATCCGAATTATTAACTATTGTAAATTATTAATTAAGTATAAATAATTGAAATATATAATAAAATTTAAAAATCTTATTTTTTTTTTAATATATATTTTTTATTTCAGAGGATATATAATTTATTTTAACTTCATATTTAATTTCAATATTTAATTATTTTTAATAATCTATATGTATTATTGTATAATTAATATTTAGGTGTTATTTATTGATAAATATTAATGGTAATTATTTTAAAATAATAATATGACTTTATTTTCATTTCTAAAATCAGAAAACCATTTTTTTATTATTTAATTTTTTGAAATTATTTTTAATATTATTATTATAAGTAATTTGTAATTATTTAAATAATTAAATACTTAAATATTTTATTAATAAATAGTTAAACCTAATTTTAAAGTTTTTCTTACATATTTAGGTAATTATTATTTTGAAATTATTTAAAAAAAATATCAGAAGCTTTACTATTTATTTTAATTGGATTTAATCATTATTTTTAATTACTTATTACTTTAAATTATTTTAAAACCCTTTTAATTACCTTTAAATTTCAAAAAATTCATAACTAATTAATTTTAAATCGGAGTTTTGCGTATGATACCTCGTATTTTTTGGAAAAATATGTATTTTATTTTAAAAATATTTTCAGATATTAAAAGTTATTTTCCTTATTTATTTATGCATTACTTAATTACTTTTATTATTTAAATATTACTCAAATGGATAATATGATAATTATTTTAAAATTAAAATTTAATTTTGAAATTATTTTAAAACTTCCTTGGGTGGCCACTTGATCTCTCACTCATCAACAACAACAACAACAAGCCTTTATCCCACTACGTGCGGTCGGCTACATGAATCATTTTTGTCTATTATGTCCTATTAAAGGTCAAATTCTTGTTTAAATCTAATAAAGAAAGATCATTTCTAATATTTTCTAACGAAGTCTTTTTAGGTCTGCCTCTACCTTTTTTAACATAAGTCAAATCGAATACCTCTACTCTCCTAATCGGGTCATTGGAAGGCCACTGTTTTATGTGACCAAACCATCTAAGGCGACTCTTTCTAATCTTATCTTCTACTGGAGCTACTCCAACCTTTTTACGTATATGCTCATTTTGTATCCTATCTCTAAGGGTAAAGCCACTCATCCACCTGAGCATCCTCATCTCTGCCACAGTTAACTTAGTATTATGTTTCTCTTTTAATGGCCAACATTAAGCACCATAAAGCATTGCAGGCCTCACTACCATCTTATAAAAATTTTCCTCAAGTTTGAGGGGTACTTTTCTATCACACAACTGTTGAATCTAGTAATTAGGTTGTTAAGCCTAAGTTAATGTCCCAAGGCTACCAAGAGGGGGGTGAATTGGTAGTTTAAAAATTTAATCCCTCTTTGAAGATTAAGTTGAACCAAAATGAAAATTTTCTTTTAAAGTTTTTCTAGAAAAAATTTTTTAACCACAGAGTTGTTAAAAATTAAAATAAAATGCGGAAACATAAAAAACTGTAAATGACACCAGATTTATAGTGGTTCGGTCTATAACCAGACCTACATCCACTCCTCAGAGGCACCCTCTGAGTACTGCACTAAAACCAATAGTAACTCTCCTTTTGCACCCACAGCAAGGCGGAAAAGCCTTTACAACACACTCTTTTCACCACTACCCGGTGCGGCAGAGAACCGTCGTCCTTTTACACAATCCCAAGTGTTGGCAGAGAACCGTCCGTCCTTTCACACTCTCTTAGTGTGGGCAGAGAACCCTTTCGTCCTTTCACACTCTCCTAGTGTGGGCAGAGAACCCTTTCGTCCTTTCACACTCTCCTAGTGTGGGCAGAGAACCCTTCCGGCCGTTCACACTCTCCAAGTGTAGGAAGCGATCCTTTCGGCTATTCACATTCTCCAAGTGTCGGCAGCGAACCGGATCTCCTTGACTGATCTTCTCACAAGAAATCTAGAAGAAAGAAAAGAGTGAAGTAATCCCAATTCACAAGTAGAGATTCTTACCTTTGAACTCCAAGTGAAGCCTTCACGCTCCAATGGTAGGAATCCTCCTTTGAATGCACTCTTCCACTCTCTCCTTAGCTATTCTCTCAAGAGGCACGAAGATCAAATGACAAAAAGATAGGGTGGCAGTCTAATTTGGACTATATATACAAAAGACAAGAAAAACCGCCTAAAAACTGCAAGTTTTCAATTCTGTACGCAGAGGATCGTCCCGTACGATCGTGGATCGTCCTGGACGATTTTACTTAAATGCTTTGAAACGGCCCTATTTGTATATGTGTACGAAATGTCTTCGTACAGCTGATCGTCCCGTACGAACTAAGTTCGTCCGGTACGAACGGTTATTACAAGGTCGGTCTAGAAAACTGCTGAAAACCGTTCTAAGTCAGTTAATCGTCTGGACGAAAATAGGTTCGTCTGGACGAAATTTTTACAGAGAGCAGATCGTTTTCTGACGATAATAATTTCGTCTAGACGAAAATTTAACAGAGACCAGATCATCCTGGACGATAATTAATTTCGTCGGGACGAAAATTTTACAGAGACCAGATCGTCCTAGACGATAAAAATTTCGTCCCGAACGAATAGGACTTAGAAAATTTTTCAAGCCAGTTCCTATTCGTTCTATGTGCTCAATAGAAGATAACTGTCTGATCGTCCCGTACAATCTGATATCGTCCCGTACGATCAGTATAACTTATATATGATCTCCTTATGTGTGAGTGTATCTTTTTATTCACTCAATTACAATCACTCCTTTTCAAATTTAATTCAAAGAAAAATACAAGCTTCAAATTCACAAAGTATCTCATGTTGAATTTGATTTGAAGTTTTCGTAGTATGGAGTCTGATTTTCCTGAAATGTTAGTACACAAAAGAACAAATACAAATCTTCTAAAATTGTTAGGAGATAACTACACATTTGAACAATAATGTTTGGAATCATCAAAATTATACAAGTTGCAAAAATGTAAAGCATGCAAATAACAACTATTTTAACAATCTCCCCCTTTTTTATGATGGCAAAACAATTATTGTTTGTATGATTTCAATTTAAACAAATCTTCTAAACTCCCCTGAATTGATGAATACATGAAAATAAGGAGGCATTTTGAACCACAGAAAAAAAATTTTGTTTTTCAAAAAAAAAATTAACAAAATTTCAAAGTTAAACATAAAATCAAAATACAAACAAAAACAAAACATACAAACACAAGAATTTCTCCCCCTTTTTGACAACAACAAAAAGTGAAGAAGAAATAAATAATAAATATAAGTAATTATATGAAATTCATTTGAAAATTTAATCTAAATGGTGATTGTGATAAGTTATGCAATCTAAAACTAATAGCATTAGGTCAATCATAAAAATTCATAAAATTTAAGAAGTGATATAACATTGTAAGTAAGAAGAATTTATCAAAGACATGATTCAATTTAGACATTCGAATATAGAAAATCATTACAAGAGAAATGTATAAAAAATTCTATATTTCAAAGTTCAATAGAATATAAATGAACATAAGATCAATTTGAATTAAGAGATTGAAAGAATTTGGAAAGAAAAGAATTACCACATGTGGCGCTTTGCGCATCTTTTTCAAATTTTTTGGCACATTTTTGTGCATCTTTTGACATTAGGCTAATTTTGTGCATCTTTTTCATATTTGTGAAGCTTTGCGCATTCCTTTTGATTTTTGTACTCTTTGTACAATTTTCAAGAGTAATTGAGACCAAATCTTTCAAAAATAAATAATCTAAAATTTCAAATATTTTTAAGAGCATAAATATCATTTGAGCATAGAAATATTAAATAAGAAAACATCTATATTGCAATAATAATATTAACTTTTATGTAGTCTAAATAAATAGACATGAATTTAAAAATTCTAATTATAACAAGTTATAAACAACTTTTAAATTTAGAAAGACTAGATTTTTTAATGTAATTAATCTCAAATTAAAATCTAATTTAAGCACAATTAAGATTAAATAAGACTAATGAAATTCATAAAAATTAACCACATTCCAAAAACAAACTAAATTTGAATCAAGTACAACATGCATTGATATTAATGAAAAGGATTACATATTCTTTTCATAATATTAAAACAACTAAGAAAATACACTTAACTTTTTAATAAAGACAACTAAAACAATCAAAACATAGAAAACAAAGACAAAACCACAGACTCTAAAATAAAAACACTTAAAAATCATAAATTCAAAACAAAAAATCAAAGACCAATAAACTAAGAAAACATAAATATCAATGTTGCAAAAACATTTTTATTTAAACATTCAAATCAATAACACCAAGCCTTGTTCTTAATGTACTGAAGGTATCAAAGGCTAAAGGTTTTGTAAAAATATCTGCAAGTTGATTTTCAGTTGAAACATGTGTGAGTTCAATTTCTCCCTTGGATACATTATCCCTTGTGAAATGATGTCTTATATCAATGTGTTTGGTTCTAGAATGTTGAATAGGATTTTTGGAAATGCAAATAGCACTTGTATTGTCACAATAAATTGGAATAGTGCCTATAGTTAATCCTAAATAAATCAACTGTTGTTTTAACCAAAGTACTTGTGCCACACAACTTCCTAATGCAATGTATTCTGCTTCTGCAGTAGATAGTGCCACTGAATTTTGTTTTCTACTAGACCATGAAATTAATGAATTTCCAATGAATTGACATGTTTCAGAAGTGTTTTTCCTATCCACTCTACAGCCTGCAAAGTACGAATCTGAGTAATCAATAATTTCAAATGAAGAGCTAAACTTAGGATACCAAATCCCTAAGTTTTGAGTTCCTAGTAAATATCTTAAAATCCTTTTCACTGTTGTTAAATGTGATTCTTTTGGATCTGATTGAAATCTAGCACATAAGCAAACACTGAACATAAAATCTGGTCGGCTAGCAGTCAAGTAAAGTAAAGATTCAATTATCCCTCTAAATTTCTTTTGATCAATAGATTTTCCCTTAAGGTCCTTATCCAACTGAACTGATGAACTCATTGGTGTACTAACAGGTTTAGCATTGTCCATTTCATATTTTTTGAGGATGTCCTTAATATATTTAGTTTGACTAAGAAATGTACCTTCCTCAAGTTGCTTAATGCTAAATCCTAGAAAGTAATTTAAATCTCCCATTAAACTCATTTCAAATTCACTACTCATTGTTTTAGAAAAAATCATCACAAAAATTTTTATTTGAAGATCCAAAGATGATGTAATCCACATAAATTTGAACAATGAGTATATCCTTTCTAAATTTCCTTAAAAAGAGAGTTATATCCACACTTCCTTTTTCAAAAGATCTTTCAAGTAGGAAGGTGCTCAACCTCTCATACCAAGCCCTAAGTGCCTGTTTCAATCCATATAATGCCTTTTTTAACTTGAAAACATGATTTGAGTATTTAGAATTTTTAAAACCTGGAGGTTGTTCTACAAAAACATCTTCTTCAATTACCTCATTTAAAAAAGCACTCTTGACATCCATTTTGAAATAATTTAAAACCTTTAAAACAGACAAAGAGAAGTAAAACCCTAATTGCTTCAACTCTAGCTACAGGGGCAAAAGTCTCCTCAAAATCAATTCCTTCAATTTGATTATACCCCTTAGCAACTAATCTAGCCTTATTTCTAATGACTACTCCTAAGTCATTCATTTTATTTTTGAACACCCACTTGGTTCCAACAACACTTTGATCTTTTGGCCTTGTAGTTAATTCCCAAACTTTATTTCTTACAAATTGATTTAACTCTTCTTGCATGGCCAAAAACCAAAATTCATCAGAAAGTGCTTGATCAATGTTAGTGGGTTTAATAGTTGAAATAAAGGTTGAATGATTGACTTTCTTGTTTAATCCACGCCTATTTCTAACACCCTCACTTGGTTCACCTATATTCAATTCCTTTGGGTGGTTTTTAGAAAATCTCAAATCTCTAGGCAATGGGTTTTCTCTTTCCAAATTTTCTTCCACGTTTTCTTCCAAATTTAATCTATCAATATTTTGGGAGTTTTCTTCCATTTTTTCTTCAACATTTGGCTCTTCCAAATTTCCACATTCATCAAATACAACATATGTGGTTTCTTCAATGACTAAAGTTCTTTTGTTGAATACCCTATAAGATTTTCCAACACTTGAATATCCAACAAAAATTCCTTCATCTGATTTTGGATCAAATTTTTCTAAGGCAGATTTTCCAATATTATGTATGAACACCTTGCAACCAAATACATGCAAATGAGACAAATTAGGTGTTCTACCTTTTAGCAACTCATAGGGTGTTTTATTCAAATTTGATCTCACATTCACCCTATTCAGAACATAGCATGCAGTGCTAACCGCCTCAACCCAAAAATATCTAGGAAGCGAGTATTCTGCCAACATTGCTCGGGCGGCTTCTATTAATGTTCTGTTTTTCCTTTCAACTACCTCATTTTGTTGAGGGGTTCTAGGTGCAGAAAAATTGTGATCAATCCCTTTTTCTTTACAGAAATTTTCAAATCTTTCATTTTCAAATTCTCCTCCATTATCACTTTGTATAGAAATTATTTCACTCCCTTGTTTCTTTTGAATCCAAGTAGAAAATTTTTTGAATTATTCAAACGATTCACTCTTATGAAAAAGAAATCTAACACAAGTGAATCTTAAAAAATCATCCACTATAATAAATCCGTATACCTTCCCTCCTAGACTTACAGTTCCTACAGGTCCAAAAAGATCCATGTGTAGAATTTCTAAAGGTTTACTGATCCTAAAATCTTTATTGGACTTAAAAGAGGACTTCACTTGTTTTCCTAATTGACATGCATCACAAAGGTGGTCCTTAGTAAAGTCTAGTTTTGGTATAACTCTCACTAAGTTCTTTTGGGTAATTCTCCTAAGGTTTTTCATACTAGAATGACAAAATCTCCTATGCCAAAGCCATGATTCATCAGAAACAGTTTTCAAACAAAAAGCAGTAGGAGATTGAATACAATTTAAATCTAGCATGTAGACAATGTTTACCCTTTTTCATTTAAAACATTTTTCCCATTTAGGCTTATTATGCAGCTAGTAGGTAAAAATTTTACATTATAGCCCTTATCACATAGCTGACTTATGCTTAGCAAATTATGTTTGAAGCCTTCAACTAATAACACATTGTCTATGAAAAAATTTTTCAAATTTCCAATCAAACCTGATCCAACCACTTTCTTTGTGGTATTTGGAGAGTATTCCTGCAAAATTCTCAAATGTTAGACCTGGGAACCCAAACAAGTTTGGGTTCACCTTTATGAAATTTATAATCAGATGCATGTATGATATGTCTAGGTTTATGCATCTTAGTTCTCCACACGAAATTAGTTTTCATCTTTAAAGTGCATGTGAGATATATGTCCTAAAAATTCACAATTATTACATTTAACATTAG
Organism: Dendrobium huoshanense; assembly: GCA_016618105.1. Classification (NCBI taxonomy): domain Eukaryota; kingdom Viridiplantae; phylum Streptophyta; class Magnoliopsida; order Asparagales; family Orchidaceae; genus Dendrobium; species Dendrobium huoshanense. The sequence goes on from CM028353.1 coordinate 65,422,657, forward strand.
GAAAAATATTCCTATGTTTTCTTTCATATGATTGTCTTCTAAGGGATTTCATGAATTTAGGATAATATTTAGGATTTGTAAAATCTTCAAGTTTAGGGGGGTTCCTATTATCCTCGAGAGCTCTTATTGTGAGTTTGTAAAATGAATTCATATCTTTCAAGATTCGATTGGTATAATTGATTGTATATGTCTTGCTCTCAGATTCATCCTTAAAATTCTTAAATTATTTTTCAAGTTCAGCATATGATGATTTTAAATTCTCAAAATTTTTATTCAAGTCATCATATTCATCAAGTAGTTTCATGTGGTTGTTATCTATTAAAGCATGATCTTTCCTAAGGATTTCGTGTTCCTTATTAAGCTCTTCCAATTCTAAACCTAAACTAGCATACATCTTTTTCATTTTCCTATATGCATCATGCATGTGTTTAGAAACTTCAAACAATTCATCATAGGTTAAATCACATACCTCTTCTTGATCTGATTGTTCAACATTATCTGCCATCAAGCAAAAGTTGGTGACTTCTTCTTCCTTTTCAGTCTCAGATGAGTCTGAAGCTGAGTCCGCCCAGAAAGCTTTTTGAAACTTCTTCTTGCCCTTCTTTATCATTGGTTTCTCCTCTACCTTCTCCTTGCTAGGAGTGGCTTTGAGTTTTGGACAATCAGTCTTTATATGACCTGGTTTCCTGCATTCATAACAAATCACTTCATTAGAAACCTTGTCATTTCTGTTATACTTACCTCTATTCCATTGATGGCGTCTCTTCTGCTTCCTCTTAAAAAAGCTTCTGAATTGTGTAGTCATCAATGCAATATCGTCTTCATACTCAGGTTATGAGTGTTCACTCTCTGACTCTTCCACATTTAGTGCAATATTCTTGTCCTTTCGTGGTTCACCTGCATCAATCTTTCTTTAACTTACTCCTTGCTCATAAGCAATGAGTGAACCAAGAAGATTGTCAATAGAATAAATGTTCAGATCTTTAGACTCTGTAATTGCAATAATTTTAGCATCATAAGCAGTAGGTAAACAACGAAAAATCTTATTGACCATTTCAGCATTAGTTAATTCCCTACCAAGTGCATGCAAAGAAGTGACAATTTGTGTGAATCTTGTGTACATGTCTGAAATAGATTCATTAGGTTTCATGCGAAACAATTCATAGTCATGTAACAAGATATTGAGTCTTGATTGCTTAACTTCATTTGTCCCTTCATAAGTTATACAAAGTCTATCACATATGTCCTTTCCGCTTTTGCAAGTGAAAACTCGCATGTAGTCTTCTGATTTTAAAGCACAAAAGAAACTATTTAAATATTTAGCATTTAATTGTGCTAAGTCACGTTCTTCTATAGTCCAATCTGCATAAGGTGTTTCTACCCTAACTCCATCAACTAATCTAGTTGGTTTTGTGTAACCTTCCTGGACTAGCATCCACATGCGATAATCAAGTGTATGTAAGAAAATAGACATGCGTGTTTTCCAAAAATCAAAAGGAATATTGTCAAACAGTGCATGTCTAGTGATAGAGTAACCCTCAGGTGTGTTTCGGTTTCCAAATGTAGCCATCTACGTTAATCAAAAAGTAGTTCAAACTTATGATTTTAAAACGATGCTCTGATACCACTTGTTGAATCTAGTAATTAGGTTGTTAAGACTAAGTAATATCCCAAGGCTACCAAGAGGAGGGGTGAATTGGTAGTTTAAAAATTTAATCCCTCTTTGAAGATTAAGTTGAACCGAAATGAAAATTTTCTTTTAAAGTTTTTCTAGAAAATATTTTTCAACCACAGAGTTGTTAAAAATTAAAATAAAATGTGGAAACATAAAAAACTATAAATGACATCAGATTTATAGTGGTTCGGTCTATAACCAGACCTACATCCACTCCTCAGAGGCACCCTCTGAGTATTGCACTAAAACCAATAGTGACTCTCCTTTTGCACCCACAGCAAGGCGGAGAAGCCTTTACAACACACTCTTTTCACCACTACCCGGTGCGGCAGAGAGCCGTCGTCCTTTTACACAATCCCTAGTGTTGGCAGATAACCCTTTCGTCCTTTCACACTCTCCTAGTGTGGGCAGAGAACCCTTTCGTCCTTTCACACTCTCCTAGTGTGGGCAGAGAACCCTTCCGGCTGTTCACACTCTCCAAGTGTAGGAAGCGATCCTTTCGGCTATTCACACTCTCCAAGTGTTGGCAGCGAACCGGATCTCCTTGACTGATCTTCTCACAAGAAATCTAGAAGAAAGAAAGAAAAGAGTGAAGTAATCCCAATTCACAAGTAGAGATTCTTACCTTTGAACTCCAAGTGAAGCCTTCACGCTCCAATGGTAGGAATCCTCCTTTGAATGCACTGTTCCACTCTCTCCTTAGTTATTCTCTCAAGAGGCACGAAGATCAAATGATAAAAAGATAGGGTGGCAGTCTAATTTGGACTATATATACAAAAGACAAGAAAAATCACCCAAAAACAGCAAGTTTTCAATTCTGTACGCAGAGGATCGTCCCGTACGATCGTGGATCGTCCTGGATGATTTTACTTAAATGCTTTGAAACGGCCCTATTTGTATATGTGTACGAAATGTCTTCGTACAGCTGATCGTCCCGTACGAACTAAGTTCGTCCCGTACGAACTAAGTTCGTCCCGTACGAACTAAGTTCTTCCTGTACGAACGGTTATTACAAGGTCGGTCTAGAAAACTGCTGAAAACCGTTGTAAGTCGGTTAATCGTCTGGACGAAAATAGATTCATCTAGACGAAATTTTTACAGAGAGCAGATCGTTTTCTGACGATAATAATTTCTTCTGAACGAAAATTTTACAGAGACCAGATCGTCCTGGATGATAATTAATTTCGTCGGGACGAAAATTTTATAGAGAGCAACTCGTTTTCTGACGATAATTAATTTCGTCTGGACGAAAATTTTATAGAGACCAGATCGTCTTGCACGATAAAAATTTTGTCCCGGACGAATAGGACTTAGAAAATTTTTCAAGCCAGTTCATATTCGTTCTATGTGCTCAATAGGAGATAACTGTCTGATCGTCCCGTACGATCTGATATCGTCCCGTACGATCAGTATAACTTATATATGATCTCCTTATGTGTGAGTGTATGTTTTTATTCACTCAATTACAATCACTCCCTTTCAAATTTAATTCAAAGAAAAATACAAGCTTCAAATTCACAAAGTATCTCATGTTGAATTTGATTTGAAGTTTTCGTAGTCTGGAGTCTGATTTTCCTGAAATTTTAGTACACACAAGAGCAAATACAAATCTTCTAAAATTGTTAGGAGATAACTACACATTTGAACAATAATGTTTGAAATCATCAAAACTATACAAGTTGCAAAAATGTAAAGCATGCAAATAGCAACTATTTTAACAACAACAAGTCCGATGCATTCCTCCACTTCAGCCATCCAATTTAAATTATGCTGATAATATCCCCATCTATTTCACCATCACTCTGAACAATAGTTCCAGTATATCTAAAATGTGTACTCTTATTAATGACTTGATCGCCCAAAATCACAATCCCCTCAATAGATCTATTACTACTAAAATTACACTCCATATATTCTATTTTAGATCTACTCAAGAGAAAACCTTTAGTCTCTAATGTTGACCTCCATAATTCAAGTTTACTTTCAACTCCATCTTATATGAACATGAAATTATTTTTTTTAATTATGTTATTTTTAAATTTATATGTTTATTTATTTTATATGTATTTTAAAATTCTCTTTAAATTACGTATATTTTAAATTCCTTAACTTTGGGGACCCACTTTGTGAAATTTTAAACATAGATCGTTCTTATGAATAGCATTCATGAGGAAGATTAGTGGGCGATTGAGCTCCAATCATTCACTAATCACTTCGTTAAGCGCGCTTACCTTTTATTTTATCGTCTTTTGTATATGTAGGACACACGAGCACTTAATTTAAGCCCTCCTAGATCTAAGGACATGGCGTGTTTACTTTTCTACATAAATATCAACTGCTTGGGTTATTTTATATTCAATTGCTTTGGATGTTTTATTAGGATAACCAAGCAGGAGTATCCAGATTTTCTATTTTCAAATGTAATGTAATTTGTAATAAGTATTGAGTTGTAAAAATCTTTTAAAAGTGAGACATTTCAAATATTCAATACCCAAAAAGAAAAAGAAAGGCTCTTTATAGGGAATTTCTTATTCATTTGGGTAACCCTTTTGGAGGATGAGCCATACGGAGCCCGAAGGAGACGATCCAAAGGGAGAAGATCCGGAGAACGATAATCAACTCGAAGACGAAGATTTAAAGATGAAATGCCTGACTTTTAAGACTTGTGTCATTCATTAGGATTAGAATTCAGGTTGTTGTCGGTGGGGACTGATCACCATTATTTTTCTGCAAACCCTGGGTTATACTTATACAGCATTTGCCGTAAACTTTCTTACTTTACTTTTTGTAGATTTATATTGATTGCATAATAGAAATTGCATGTTTTTCTTAGGTTTATTTCTTGCATATGTTTGGCCTAATTTTCGCTAGGCTCTCTAAGATAAAAACTTTTTTTACTCGTAATTAATATTCAAAATTTTAAGAATTAAATAACTTAGAAATCTAACGACCTAAGGAATAGTCGGAATCGTCCGGGGTCACATGTATATTAAGGCATTTTTCTCCCTCCTATAAGAAACTTCCCCGCCAGCAGGTAGAGTCCGGATAATCTGGCCAATGATGATGAAATGCCTAGTCTCTTCTAAAAATTTATTTTTATAAGCCTATTTTTAAAATCTCATGCATACCTAATTTGGACCTTTAAATCAACATGCATTGCATTAGAAATTAACTAAATTAAACTTTAGTTGCATTAGCTCTAGGAGCATTCATCCTACATAAGTCCATAGCCAATTAGAAAACTCTCTAGACGTCAGCCATACTTCCAAAAAACTAAACTATATATCACATCTTTCATAAAGATCAAACTACAAGGATTTTACGCACGTAGGTGGTTAGCTGGCTTTCCTTTTCAGGCAAGATGTAAGCTCAGATGCATTAGTTATGACATGGGTGCTAGTGTTGGATAGAACACTAATCCCACCTTAGATCTAGGGTTCAAGGCTTCTACATTAGGTGTCTCATAGTATGCCTAAACCGTGGGTAGGTCCCCTTCATGGACTATAAATCCTGCCTATCGGTGTCAAATAGAGGATGCCACTGCCATCTTTTCCCTCTAGATGCTTTGAGTGTTTGTTTTCCTCTCTTTCTCTCATTAATGTCGTAGTCCTTATGGATGCTGAGATGAATCGTGTTTGTTGACTAAGCCACTTGAGCCCTTCTTTCCCTTTGAGTAGAAACTTCGTAGTCACCCTTTTGTGCCAATCCCCCTTTTGTGAAGAATAATATTGGATCTTTAATCGAGAGTATTCTCGGGCTCTAGCCTGAGATATAATTAACCACGAGGGTTTGCGCCCGTGAGAAACGGAATTCCACAATAAATAAACTCCACTCGAACTGATGTATCGGGTGGGGGAAACCCTATGACACTGATCAGGTTGTGCATATTATCACCCATCGAGGTGCGTGGGCGAAAGTCGCTATCCTCAATGGTTTATCATATGTACGATATAATCTGCCCTTTCATTGGTCCGCTTGCGAAGAGTGCGGAGGCCTGCAATCATTTTTATCCTTCTAGGTGGAGCGGTCGTATACCCTCTGCACTCTGTAGCGAGCGGTGTCCTTTCGGATGTCCACACTATGTAATTGCATGAATCATTTAGAATTGTCCGAGCTTTGTAAATTCATTAACTTGTCGGACTTTACTACTTCAAGTTCTTTACAGTTGTTTTTTGCTCAGGTACGCTCTCTTCGTTAGCTTTCACTTTATTTTTACACAGCTCATTTTATGCACATATATTGATGCTTAAATATTTTGTGCAGGTCACTGCAGGAGTAGGATCCAGTCAGTTAGCTGCAACATGAGACTTCAGCATTGGTAACATTTTTGTTAGTTTTTTCAGTGCTTTTTTTTCTTTAGCTGCTTATTGATAGACTTGTTGTCCTACACAGGTTTCAGAATGAGTGGGACACCAGTTTGTGAGCTATTACAGGAAACCTCGGTTTTAGGTACACCTTTCTTTTTATAGCTTTACATATATTTGCATAATCTTTCTCCTTTCTACTGACATTTTTGTTTCTTTGTGCAGGTTGCAGAAGTGCAAAGTGCCCAATTTTTGGAAGGAGCAGAATGAAATTGTCGACTACATCTTCAGGCATAGATTTAAATGAGATTTTAGTTCTCTACGAAGGACAATGTACTTTTCTTTTCTTGGCTAATGCAAGCTTGTAAAAGAGGTGTAGATTGAAAAGTTGTATGTAAATTTTGAATTAATAAAATAAAGTCATTTTATAAATTTAGTTGTTGACGAATTCTCTTCTTTCTACTTTTGTAACTTATGTGGTTATAACCGGAGTTGTGTTGATGGTACCAAATGCGATTTTAAATATTTATTTGGGGATCACGACACGCAGTGCAATGTTAACATAAATAAGTATTTAAAATGTCTCATGTCTATAAGGACAATTGTGAGCGTTGTTGTTTTAGCTATCTGTTAGAGTTAGTACTTGTACTCTTCAAAGATTCAGTTGGAGTTTTGGGGCTATGATTCCTTTTGCTCTGTACTTTATGCGGCCAACATTGATGAAAAGTTACATAATTTGTCATTACCGACTTCTCAAGAGATTTGTATACCTTCTGCCCTTTGATTCTTGCTTTGACGGGCTTGATAAAGGAGTAGATGCTAGTGACAACAACCCTTAGGTTTATATCAGGTCAGTAGCGATGAGTCATCAGTCCAGTGCTTTGTGCATAACGAACTTGATAATGAAGAAATCCTCTTAGTTCAGCTTTAAGCTTTATGTGAACTTTTGGATTATTTCTTCATTCCTTTTCTTTATGTTTTACAGACTTGTTGAAGAAGGGTTTCTTCGATCCTCATTTTGTGCTTTATGGATTTGTTAAAAAATTTGCATGTTTCGGATTTAGTCGATAATACCAAATGTAAGTAGTATCATCCTTAACCAATTGAGGAGACTTCAATCCAAGTCACTTGAGTTCATCATATTAGGCGAGCTAAGATTTGATAGCCCTTCATCCTCTAGTTCTGAAATGAGGGCTCCTCTACGACGGTCTTTCTTATAGCGTGTTGAGTAGACGAAATTGTCAGTGATCAAGTAATATTTGAGTGTGTTGGGTCCGGCCTTTAACACTCATTTAGGCTTCAGACTTGAGCTATGAGAAATACGCTTCCCAATACTAAATCTACTAAAATTGGAGATTTTGAGTCCTTTGTGATTGAAGATTTGGAGCCTACGCACATTAGGTAGTTACTCGTGATTCCTCCTTTCCACCGAAACTTTCATTCTCCTATAAATTTGGAGAATCTTGTGGACTATAACTACTTAAACTTGTCAAGCAAATTAGCTTTTGTACTTTCTACAGTCTCTACTGATGGGTTAACGATGTGGGAGTTCCACTACTACGGCCTTTCTAAGCTTTCTTATATCGTGATAAGTAAACTGAGCTGCCAGCGATATGATCATATTTGGGTTTGTTGGATATGATCTCTTACACCCATTTAAACTTTAAGCTTCAGGCTATTGAAAGACTTTAAGCTGTTCCGGCTTGATTTGTTAAAATGTGTAGTTACAAAAATCTTTTTACTAACATTTAAATCTTGATAAGTTGAAGAAGGTGGTGTCCCGAACTTTCGGAAGATCACATGCATATGCGTTAATAGCGGCAATTATTATATCCCTACTTGAAAGAATATTCATGTTAATGATTTTAAAATTTTATTTGGAATTCACGGCATGCAGCTCGATGTAGACCTGAATAAATATTTAAAATTTCATGTCTTGCAAGGAGATTTTAGATAGTATAAATTTGGCGTTTTGAGATTTTAAATATTTATTAGGGGATCTCGGCGTGTGGTACGATATCGACCCAAATAAATATTTAAAATACTCATGTCTCGCAGGTAGATTTCAGATAAAATTTGTATTTCAAAATTTTAAATATTTATTCGAGAATTTTGCCACACGGCGTGATGTCGGCATGAATAAATATTTAAAATGCTCCAGTCGTATGGGAAGATTTTGAAATGCATTTTTACAACATAAGAGAATTTTAAAATATAAAATGTATATACTAACAAACATATATAAAATACACAGTACATTAAACAATATTTTTTTGAGAAATTTTATGTGATACTTAAGGTGTCGACCGTTGATCGGTGGCATGGGCCTCTGACCGTATAGATTGATAAGTTGATAGGCTTCTCCTTGGTACACCTTCTCGATGACGAAGATGCCTTTTCAATTGGATAAAAATTTACAACCGATTTTTCGAAGTGGAATGATTGGCCTTCCTAATTGGATTCTCTGGTGCGTCCCACGTATGCCTTTGGTGGCAATTCCAAGAGGGCGGACCTGCTTAGTCCACCTCTTGTAAACATGGTCGGCCACTTTCCAGGGGCCGGCTGAACCGGTCTAACAATACCCCCTCCCAACGAATCATCTTGTCCTCAAGGTGGAAGGAGAGGAATTGATTTTTCACCCTCTCATAAGACTCCCACGTAGTATCGTAGTCTGGTAGGCTCTTCAATTTAATCAAAACTTCTTTGGTTCCCTCATTTCCCTGACGAACCCCCATCAATTCTAAGGGTTCTAAAGTCCTCTATCAGAGTCACTGGTAACTCAGAACTCGTTGTATTCTCTTTAATTGCTCTCCATAGTTGTGATATATGGAAAACAGGATGCATAGTTGCTGTCGATAGTAATTTCAGCTGATATGCCACCGCTTTAATTCTCTTGAATACCTCAAATGGCCTAAAATACCTTGAGGCAAGCTTTTCATTCCTTCTATTGGCGACGGTCTTTTGCCTATAGACCGGAGCTTTAAGAATTCCCTCTCCCTACCTCAAATATGATGTCCTTCCTATGCTCATCTATTTATTTCTTCATAATCTGCTGAGTCCTCAATAGATACCTCTTTAATTTTTACATTACCCTACCCCTCTCTCCCAAGTACTCCTCTGCTCAAGAAACTGCGGTGTTATTATGCCTAAAGTGCACCATGTGAGTTGGATCTCGTCCGTACAACACTTTGAATGAGGTCATCTGAGAAGCGGAATGATATGAAGTGTTGTACCAGTACTCTTCCCATGCTAACCACTTGGCTCACAGCATAGGTGTCTCCACACAAAGCATCGTTGGTATGTCTCCAAGCTTCTATTGACCACCTTTGTCTGCCCACCTCATTTTAAGAGCCAAAAGGCTCTTGTTTTGTGGGTCCCAACATCTCATTTCAGACCTATAGGAGGAAAAAGGTTTAAGGGGAGATGATTGGAGGAAATATGAGGTGCATTTATGGTGGGAAAAATTTAAAGGGGAAATATGAAATGCATTTATGGTGCACTTAGGGTTGGTTTTAAGGTGGAAGTTATATGTGGGAGGGATTATGTGAAAAAAATTTCTGTAGTTTTTCTTAGGTGATTTTAGGTTCCTAGTTGCTCCTACAAAATTAGGGGAGAGCCGATTCAATTGTATCTTTATTATTAGTGTTGTTCTTGAATACCATTACTATTTTCTCTTGTTTTTGGTGGTTTTTTTTTCATTGTTTGGTGTTGATTTTGCTCTAGTGGCTATTTTGAGTACTGATCTAATCTATAAAACATATCGCATACCTACCTATATGTGGATAGAACAAATTTTTATATCTAAATTACCTGTATATGCATGTTAATATATATAGACAAACGTCACACAATTTAGAAGGAAAAATGCAATGATAAGAAAAGTCTAAGAATGTATAATGTGAGGTGATAGGTTAATAGGGTAATGCGACCCTAATGGGCAGTGCGATCCAGTACAAGCAAAGCGACCTTGGTATGCTAAGAAGCCTATGGGATTATAATATAAAACCTACAGGCGATAGAGGTAGTGCGACCTTAAAATATGATACAAAGCCCTACGAGCAATAGAGGTAGTGCGACCTCAAGTGCTTACGGGCTATAGATTTAAATGTAAAAATGCGAACATGACACTTTATGACGGTGAAAAAAGGATGTTTTTTTATGAACTAAAATGAATATTACATATTGTGATGTATAATTTACTTATTGAGTGCATTTGGCATGATTAATAATGTTGGCAGTATGTGACATAGGGTGATGATATTGGCATTATGCGACATACTCGAATGGTTGGCTCAGACGAACATAACTCTTACATGTGACATTATTTTTATCTGTTACATGATTTCATATTATGCATATTCCCTTTTAAAATGAGTACATGCAGTTCTTACTTTTGCTTGTTCATACATATGTAAATAGTGTTTCATATAGTTGAATACAGTATTAGGGTTGAGTATCTTTTTGAGCCTCATAACTCACCAGACTTTTATTCTGGCTATTATTATAGGAAAGGGCAAGAAAAAATATATGAAAGTTGATTAGACTCAAATTAATTAGTATTACGAGATGAGTCCCGAGCAGATGTATGTGAACAATTATTATGAAAATATTTTTGGGTGGTCAGTTGCTTTGTAAGTATAACTTATGATATAAAAGAAAATTTAAATGCTTATGTTTTATAAAGGAATGTGATAAAAATATTAAATTTGACAGCGTTTTGGGCCCTTAATATTATGAATTAGATGATTTTCTCTATTGCACCTTGCGATTATTGAGGGGGCAATGTGGGGTGTAACAGTTCAGCCACCAACAGGCCTGGCAGTCATCAAGAACCATTCAGTTCTGATCAGGTGCCCACGACTAGCAACTCGCAGACCTGAAGTTCTCAGCTTGTTCAACCACCAACAACCCTTTGCAGCCTTCAAGAACCATTCAGTTCTCCAGTAAAGCGGACTAACCTATGGGAATTTCGGTCCAGAGGTTCTTGTTTTAAGTCAGGTTCCCTATTTTTCCCTAAACTGTTGGTAAGATTGTATCATGTTGGTATCAGAGATAGCTTCTTCTCATTTTTATTATAGATTTGGTTTGCTTCTTCTAATTTCTATTCCAGATTCTTGTTTCTTCCAGTTTCTGTTTCCAATTTCTGTTTAAGATTTTTTTCTTCTCCTTTCAAATTTCAGCTTCAGATTCTTATTGTCTTCAATTTCTGCTTCAAATTTTTGTTTGAGTTTCTTGTTTCAAGTCATTACTGCTTTAGATTTCCTGCTTTCCCTATTTTTTCTTCTGACTTCCATGCCACATAATCAAGAAGAACGCTTAACAGAGGAATCCCAACAGCCAACTTTAGCCAATCTTCAAGTACAGGCCATTTTGGGAGAAGTTAGGCGGATAGTAAGGGCTGACTATGAGCAGATTCATGAAAGGTTAGATTGGTTGGAGAAGGAAAATCGAAGGAACACATGTTCAACTCGGTCCAATACCACAAAGGGGTATGTAGGGTCAGTTTGCTGATGAAGAAGAAGAAGAGTTAGGAGAATCAAAAAAATTCACCACAAAATAGAGGAAGAGGGAGGCGTGGATTTGGAAATCAAGAATCTAAAGTAAGGGAACATAATAATATGGGGAATATCAAAATGAAAATTCCTTCGTTCATGATAGAGCCAACCCAGAAGCATATCTTGAATGGGAAAGAAAAGCGAAATTAATCTTTGACAGCCGCAATTATTCTGAACTAAAGGTGTGAATTGCAGTCACAAAATTCTCAGATTATGCCTTAGCATGGTGGGATCAAGTGATGTTGAATCTAAAAAGGAATCAAGAGCGTCCTATTGAAACGTGGATTGAAACAAAAATTATAATAAGGAAACGATTCGTTCCAAGTTATTTCTATAGGGGGGGAGTTATAGAAAAGATTGCAAGGTATGAAACAAGTAAACCAAAGTGTAGAACAATACTTCCAAGAATTGGAAAAAGCGATGATCAGAGCAAACGTGGAGGAAGATCCTGAGGCCACCATGGTCAGATTTTTGCAAGGGCTGAATCCGAGAATTCAAAAATGAGTGTACCTACAGCATTATGCGGAAATTGAAGATATGTGCACATGTTCATAATGATAGAAAGGAAGGAAAACTCCTTAGCAGCCTCCAACCCAACCACCACTCTTGTAAACCCAGTTTTCCTAGAAAGCAAGATCGACCACATCTACCTTTACACCTCAAGCCCCACATTGAGCACAAAGTGGAGAGCAGCCATCCACGCGATCGTAAAACTGAACATTTTGTGCCTCGTAACTATGATATAAAATGTTTTAAATTTTAGGGCATGGGCCACATTGCTAGTCAATGTCCAAACAAGAGTCTCATGATAATGAGAAACGATGGGAAGTGGAAAATGACAAAGAAGATGACAACATAGAAGAAAATTCTACTGTACTCGAGAAGGAAAGGAGGAATTTGCTATCAAGGAGATTTGTTGGTACAAGGAGAGCTCTTAATGTTCAAGCCAAAGAAATGCAGGAAACACAACGAGAGATACAAGGTGCTTTGTCAAGAATAAGATATGTAGTTTAATTATTAATGGTGGTAGTTGTACTAATATAGCTAGCACAACTATGATCACAAAACTAAGGTTATCCACACTAAAACATCCTAAGCAGAAAAACTTCTGGTAGTGTCAATTGAATGATTACACAACAGCATGCATTGACAAAAGATCTAAAAAAGCTAGAAATTTTAGTAGTCCAACCCAATGATGCAGAGTTTGTGACATTAAATCAGATGATCATTTAGTCAGCACTAAAGGACAGGATAAGAGAAGCTTTTCCACAAGATGTAGAATTTGAGAAAATCTTAGATATGCTGAAGGCAGGTCATGTGGAGGAGTATGAGCTTGATGAGGATAATTTACTATGTTATAGAGGCAAAATTTATATCACTGATGTTGGAGACTTAAAGAAATGAAATCTTTCAAGAAGCTCACTATTCAGGTTATACCATTCATCCATGCAATAACAAGATGTATCAAGATTTGAAAGAATGCTTTTGGTGGCCAGGGATGAAGAAAAGTGTAGCAGAAGTGGTGGCTAAGTGTATTGTTTGCCAAATGATTAAAATAGAACATCAGAAGCCAGGAGAATTATTGCAGCCCTTAACTATATCTGAGTGGAAGTGGGAAGACATAGCCATGGATTTTGTAATTGATTTACCCAGGTCCAGAAGTGGTCATGATACTATATGGGTGAATAAAGATAAGTTGACAAAATTGGCACACTTTTTACCAACCAAAAAATCATATGCTGTTGAGAAGTTAGCAAGCTTGTATGTTAATGAAATTATCAGACTTCATGGCGTACCAAGATCGATAGTATTACATCATGATGGGAGATTCACTTCCAGATTGTGGAGGAAGGTTCAGCAAGCAATGGGTGCTAGACTTACTTTCAGTACAGCTTTTTAACCTCAAACAGGTGATCAATCAGAAAGAACTATTCAGACCTTAGAAGATTTACTCAGGTTATGGTACTTGATTTTAGTGGCAAGTGGGAGACACATATACCACTAATTGAGTTTGTCTATAACAACAGTTTTCAATCAAGTATAAGTATGGCTCCTTATGAAGCTTTGTATGGGAGAAAAAGTCGATCCCTTATGTTGGGTTGAAACAGGAGAAAGAAAGATTATTAGGGTTGATTTATTAGATGATGCTACTGAAAAGATAAGACTGATATGTGACAGATTAAAGGTTGTTCAAGATAGGCAGAAGAAATATTATGATGCTAAACATAGATCAGTTGAATTTAAAGTTGGTGAGTATGTGTTCCTCAAGGTTAGTCCAATGAAGGGTGTGAAGAGATTTGACAAAATAGAAAAACTGAGTCCAAGATATGTAGGCCCTTTTGAAATTGCAGAATGAATTGGAAGTGTGGCCTATAGGTTGATTTTGTCATCTTATATGTGTGGAGAAAATCATAGATTATGATGTTAAATAGCTTCGGAGTAGAGAGACTCCTTATGTTAAAGTCCTTTGGAAGCATGGATCTGAAAAAGATGCCACTTGGGAGGAGTTTGAAATGAGAGAAAACTACCCTCACCTATTTAACTAACGTATGATTTCTTAAGCTTATTTTTAAATTTCGAGGATAAAATTTTTATAAAGGTGGGAGAATTGTAAAATTCGAAAAATATTGATTTTCAGTGCCGCATGCATTTCGATGCGCCGCGTGAAATTAGGCAAAATTTTAAAGTCGTCGAAATTTGACGCAATAAATTTTAATAAATTTTACACGAAATTATGATCGAAACAGTATAAAGAACATATACCTAATTTCACGTGATTTTAAAACTAAAAATCATCAAAATTTGTTAAAGTAAACTTTAACCCATTTTGCCCATTCTACCCCTCATGAAGACTTAAGGAAGTGTTAAGTAGAAGGGGGCACATGTGTAATTCTTCCACAAACCTCCTTAAAACCTTAAGGGACTGAAATATTTTGGTCCCTTGCGTTACTTATTTTGTTTGGCCAAACGAAAGGGAGAGGGAGGCAGAGAGAGGAGCGCAGGTTCAAGGCTAGGGCGGTTCTTCGACGGCGGCTTTCCGGCGACGGTTCGTGAAGGAGATCGAAGGGAGAATGTTTGATAAGAGTAAGGTGAGTTTCTAAGAGCATTTTCATGGTTTCCCTTAGAGTTCCTTCAAGAAAGAAAAATTAGGGTTTGATGAAAACTTCAAATCTCCTTAAGAAAATGATAAGGAAGTTTTAGGAGATGACTTTATGCGTGAAAATGAGATGTTTCCCTAAAAATTTTAAATTTCAAAAATTAGGGTTTTCTTTCAAAGTTGTGAAAGTTTAAATGAAGTTGTTTATTGTGGCTTCGTTTGGTTATTTGGTACTTTTGTAAAAGACAGTTTTCAAAAACATTGATTCAGAAAATGGAGTTTTCTAACGGAGAAACATATATAAAAAACTTTATCAAAACAGCAGAAAAATGAAAAAATGAGTTATTGGGAATGTGATTTGATGAACCAAACAGTAAAAAAGATTTGTCGTTTTAAAACGGAATAAGCACAAAAAACTTCCAATCAAACAAAGCCTGTAAAGAAAAGAAGTTCAAAAGAATGAATCATCTTCTTAAAGATAATATCTTTTAGAATTATTTAGAAGGATGATCAGGCTTGGAGAACTTGAAGAAAGCTTAAGGATGTATATATAAACAAATTCATATTGTATATACTTGCATCATCCTAGGTGTAGAAATTTAAGCTTGTTGTTGGTAAAGTTTAGACACCTTTATTTTTTTTGCAGATTCTAGATTGTATATTAAGTAATACTTGTCATATGGACATTCTATCTTTTTTTATATACATGTTGATTGTTGATGATTGTTGGTTGCATATGATTGTGGATTAGAACTTGTATATTTTTCCTAAGTTTTTTAGTGTAATATATAATTTTTCCTGGATACAAGTTAGGCTCCTAAAATTTATGTGATGTCTATCATTTAAAACACCCACATTTACTTTTCTGCAAGCATAGCATACATAATTTACTTTTCTATTATATACACAAAACTCACACGCTAGTGGCAAGATAGGGACGGCCTAAGCGACAATAGTGATCCACTTTCCTATTGGTATAAAGTCTTTATGATGTCGACTTTTTTTAAAAAATCAACCATGCAGAATTATATTCATATAAAAAATTTAAAAGTTTGGGAAAAAATCATTTTAAATTGTAGTAATTAAGTGGATTTGAACCCCAAGCATTTTTTAATTCTGATTTAAATTCTGACCCACAACCTATCATTCCAAAGTAAATAATAGTATGCCTATCAAGCATATCATTTAGACCAACACTCATAATTTTAATGCATTTAAGTGGTTTAGCTGACAATCCACTCTAGGCAAACATAAGTCCAATGTGTGTGTTGGGTTTCCTTCTAAATTCTTAGGATTTTAAGGTATAAGTCCTGATACAGAATTCATGCACATCAGTAGATTATGATCGAATCGTTATCTTGTAATGGTTCGTTTTAGATCTAGGATATGAGGCTAATTTAAAATCATAAGTCCTCTTACTCCAGGAACATGGTTTAAAATTGCGCGATAAAAAGTGCGCCTCAGTACAATATGGTCCCTTTAAGCCTCAAAGCCCACACAATAAGTTCAGGTTTTGAGGCTTACGCCTCAAGTTTACTAAGGTGTGCCATAAGGTGCGATGTGAGGCGCCTCTAAAAAAAACTAACCTTTTTTTTTCAGTTCGGACCCCCAACTACCGTGGAGTCCTAGATTGCCTAGTGAGATGTCGATGTGGCATCAACATTTAAACCTTGGTAAAGGTAAAATGACAGAAAAATTTCACAGTACACGCGGCGTTTCGATTTTCAACTTCCAGCAAACGTTTCAAGCATTCTCTCCGGAGCAATTTCAAGCATTCACTCAGTTCCTTCTTAGATGTCATCACCCCTAAAGAGAAATGTAATTTGCTGGCATGTTTTATGTTCAAATTCTGCGTATTTTATGCTTATGCTATGCCTGATGTTCAGGGTTGTGAAGTTCTTCGTATTTTATGCTTACGCTATGCGTAGGCATTGCTTCTCAAAACTTTTTTAAATGTTTGATACTTTGATGTCATCGTATTTTCTCTATATTTAAGGTTTATGAATTTATGTTGAAATTTAAAACCTAAACCCTAACTAAATTTTAAGTTTTTTAACAATGAAACCCTAAACTTTTAAAATAGAGTAGTTTGTGTCAATTTTGTGCGTAGGATGCGCGTACACTGGCATAAGCACTTAATACTCTATGCGTATGTTGTGTGTATATTGTGCGTGCATGTGCATATGTTGTGAGTACTCTATGCGTATGTTATGCGTGATCTTTGCGTATGTTGTGCGTATTCTATGTGTATGTTGTGCGTTTTTTATTTACTTATTTTATGTTTTTATTTTTTAGATATATGTTCGTCCAATTACTTATCGATGCTATGTTTCGACTTTTCGAATAATCTGTGATAATTTTGCTCAGCAAATTTCTTCTGAAGTCGTGGACACATTGAAACGTTTAAAGATTATATAATTTTTTGCAATTTCTTGGGTTTGAATAAAATGTCCCTCTTATTTATTAGTTGATCTCAATGTGAAATATTTCAAAACAATATTTTATTTTAAAAGGTCAGCACATTCCTTTCACTGCTGATGAAGTGGTCCTACTTACTGGTATGCCAAATAAAGGAGAAGAAATATCATAGCTTTCCTTAGCACATACTTCAGTTACATCATTGAAAATTAAGGCAGACATGTTGGAGTTAAACAAGCAAAGCCCCCCCCAAACTATGTTAAAAACGTTTATCATGTATTTATGTTCAAATTTATTTTTTCAATTTAACAACTTTAAAACCCCTCGGTTGATTCAAAAAATAGCAAATGATCCAAATGATTTTTTGTCAATAAACTGGGCTGGTTCGATTAAGGAATTTTTAGTTGGAGAGTTTAATAAGGCCTCCTCCAAAATTTGAAATAAGAAGCCAGCAGGTTACATAAATGATTTTATACCTCTGCTAATTGTGAGTGTTAAGTACTACCAACTAAATTCATTCAAAATTTTATTTAATTTTAATAGTTCATTTATTAAAATTTTCTTTCATCTTATGCAAATTTGATTCCTGGAGCATACTTCTTTTCATGCTCCTATGTATGCTAACAAAAGGCTCCATTTTCTACGATAAACCGATGATATTGTACATACTACATATGTAATCACTAATTTATTTGTTAATCTAAGAAAAAGCCAGATTTTTAATGTCTTCCATGGAGTTTCTCAGACTGAAATTGATTTGGTTAACGTCAAAAAATATCCATCAGACAGTCCTCCATCCCCTGATTCCCATCATGAAATATCCACCCATCAACTCCCCCCCCCCCCCCCCCCCGTCAATTTCCCCATCATACCCCACCTCCTCAACAAGCCTCTACCAATCTCCTCAGCAACCACACTTTAATTTTTCTGCTGAAGCATTGGATTCTCTTCAAGAAAGAATAATCAAATCCTACCAAAAAACCTGCACAAAACTCTTTATTGAATTTAAAGGTAGGCTAAATAGAAAATTTGAAGATCTAACTGAAAGAGTTAAAGTTATTAAGATCAAGCTCAATAATCACATTAATTAGAGCAAAATATTTTCTTAGAAATAATCTATTATTAGCTACTCTTCATCTTCCAATACAACAACAACAACATCAAGCCTTTATCCCACTACGTGGGGTCGGCTACATGAATTCTTTTTCTCCATTGTGTCCTATTAAAAGTCAAATTCTCATTTAAATCTAATAAAGAAATGTCATTCCTAATATTTTCTAACCAAGTCTTTTTAGGTCTACCCCTACCTTTCTTAACATAAGTCAAATCTAATACCTCTACTCTCCTAACCGGGTCATCGGAAGGCTGCCGTTTTATGTGACCAAACCATCTAAGGCGACTCTCTCTAATCTTATCTTCTACTGGAGCTACTCCAACCTTTTCACGTATATGCTCATTTCGTATCCTATCTCTAAGGGTAAAGCCACTCATCCACCTGAGCATCCTCATCTCTGCCACACTTAACTTAGTATTATGCTTTTCTTTTAATGGCCAACATTCGGCACCATAAAGCATTGCAGGCCTCACTACCATCTTATAGAATTTTCCCTTAAGTTTGAGGGGTACATTTCTATCACATAACAAGCCCGATGCATTCCTCCACTTCAACCATCCAACTTGAATTTTGCTGATAATATCCCCATCTATTTCACCATCACTTTGAACAATAGATCCAATATATCTAAAACGTGTACTCTTATTAATAACTTGATCGCCCAAAGTCACAATCCCCTCACTAGGTCTATTACTACTAAAATTACACTCCATATATTCTGTTTTAGATCTACTCAAGCGAAAACCTTTAGACTCTAAGGTTGACCTCCATAATTCAAGTTTACCTTCAACTCCCTCTCTAGTCTTATCAACAAGAAGAATATCATCAGCAAAAAACATACACCAAGGTACATCCTCTTGCAAATGTCTAGGTACATACTCCATATATTACACTCTTCATCTTCCAATAAGAAATAAAAATCAGATATCCCTCCCCCCAATAACCCAATCCCCCAAAATGAGCCAATCCCATCCAGAAATGAGCAAATCCCCCAAAATGAGTCAATCCCAGCCGAAATGCAACTAATTTCAAACCCAAATCAAAATGAACCACTACCAATAAATGACATTCAAATAATTCTTGATTATGCAAATGAAATAGAAAATTACGAAGGTATTCTGAGTCTGAGTTCTAAGAATAGAAATTAATGTATGAATGCTAGAAGAAGTTCAATCAAAGGTAAAAACTGCAACTGTCATGAACTCATAATTCTATTAATTTTATGTATGGTATACGTATGTTATGTGTATCGTATGCGTATGTTATGCATATCGTGTGCGTATGGTATGCATCAACCATTAAAAAAGCGGACGAGGCGTCCACATTGAGTCGCGCCTCAAGTCGAGGCAAAAGTCATACGTATCAGGGCTTATGCCTCGAACCATCCAGCGAAGCCTACGATTTTTTCGCACAAGGCGTACGCATTAGAGCGTAACGCCTCAAGGCAGTATGAGGCACCGCCTCAAAATTTTTTCTTCGGTATATATGTAAATACGACGCAGCCGATTCGTGTTTGTGTATTCGCGTATAGGATTAGGGCTTCCTGTGAGAATTGAAAGGCGAACTAGAGGCGAAGCCGTGAGGAAAAGAGATGAAGCCGTGAGTGCAGGAGACGAAGTCAGAAGGAGACGATGCAGGAAACGAATATAAAAGCAATAACGATTTCGAAAGCAGGAAACGAAGCCGAAGTTGTGAGTGCAGGAAACATTCAGGCCTCGGTTAGGTCGGAAGAGCAGGTGAGCGGTGTTGTGGCCTTGACTTTGAGGTGCAGTAACGAAAGCTTGAATAACTCCTAATTCGGCTTTCTTTCATTCGTCTTCTCAGTACATGCTCGGTACTGCTCAGTACATGCTCGGTACTGCTAGGTACGTACTCAGTACCGAGCCAGCACCGCTCGGTACCGAGCAAATATATGCTCGGTATTGAGCGATACATGCTCGGTATGGAGCAGTACATGCTCGATACAGAGAGATACATGCTCGGTACTGAGCGGTACATGCTCGGTACTGAGCGGTACATGCTCGGTACTGAGCATATACATCAAGCAGAATTTCAAAATTACTCTTATCATAAAATTTTGTTCCGGGGGCACCCCGCAGGGGCACTGCCCCTTGACCCCGCGACCTGACCGGGCAGGTCGAACCCTGCTAGGGGGCAACGCCCACATGGACCCCCAGCAGACTGGTACATTTTTGTATTCATGTTGTTTTATTATTGGTATTTGGTAGTACAAATAATTGTTAAAATCTGTCCTATTATTAGCATGACTAGTAGTACAAGAAGGAAAGATCTTGCATGAAAATATGGAACTCAAGTTGAAGTGTTTGGCGAAGGTGCAAAGAAGGGATATGTTTACATGAAATATAATTTCTGTGAGAAACGCATAACTGGTGGCGTTAAGAGGTTGAAGGATCATCTAGCCTGTACTCATGTCAATATGGGACCATGTGCAAAAGTGTAAAACCCCTCCGAAGCTGATTTTTTTTAGTGTTGTTAGTCCGGACGAACAGACTTTAGTCCCGGACGAACTGAAGAAAATTGTGAAGAATCTGTCAATTTCGTTTGGACGATCCTATAAGGGTCGAGACGAACCGTCGAGATGAACCGAATAGAGAGCATCGTCCAGGGACGAAACAAATTGGAATTAATTTTTGTCTGTATGATCCGTGTCCAGAGGAGTTCATCCCGGGACGATCTGGGCATCGTCCTGGATGATCCTGCTTAATAAGTATCAGATTTGAGATATTTTGGAAATATTTTGAGGAGAGAGAAGAAAGTAGGAGAGAGAAAGAGAATGAAAGAGAAGGGAAAGCTTGATTTTGGAGGCCGCAGAGCGCTTTTCGTCCGACGACGCAGTTGGATGATTTGTTTGTCTCGCAGTAAGAACTCTAAATCTTATTTCTGATTTCGAAGATTTCGAGTTTTGATATTTATGTGCTCAGTTTTGTGTTTCCGTTACCGAAAAACGCGCATAATTTTGTATTAACGAAAGTTTTACAGCACAACTTTTGATATGTTTCTAATATGATATTTCTACACGATTTGTGTATTTTATGTAAAGTTTCTACAGGTTATTTTGAGTTCTGTGCGACTTTTATCGAATAGAAAATTATCTGATTGTTGAAAATTATTGCTTCAGTACAAGTAAAGCTTTGAAACATTGTTTTATTCGATTTCTGGTAATTTGATAATTTTCGGGAACTGTGCATTTTTAAACGACGTCTGTCTACTATACAATATTTTAAGAGGTTTTCTACATTGAGCTAAATTGTATTTATTGATTGCAATACCTTATTGATATGCATACGAATGTGAATGTATGATTGAATTATTATTATTGTTATTGAAAGACAAGTGAAAACTGGTTGAACCGTTGGTTTGAGATTGACTTGACCTGTACAGGATGGTGAGCCGACGGGCTTTCCTTTAAAAAGGGTTTGGTGTTATCCTCTATTGATCATTGATATAACGATTGGGAGTCATAAGGAGATTATTATGCCGACGGGCGGCCGACGGGCAAAGAATGACGACTCTATATTGAGCCAACGAATATATGAATATTTCTACAACAGCACAATGGATACAACGATACATCGACATTGAAAAATGCCTTAATAGCCAGTGATTGTACTTGTTCAGTAAGACTACTGTATTGAATTGCATGTGTACGGTATTGACCTATTGATCTCATTATGGATTCATGGATTTATTGATATCGACGGATTTGTATTGAAATTTTTTTATTGACGGATTTACGGATTTACTGTTACTGTACAATTTCATTGATATTCGCATTATGTTACTAAGCATTGATACTGATACTAATATGGATATCCATATTGCATTGACTTATTGTTACTATAGACATAGATATTATTGATTCATTGATATTGATTCATTGATAATATCGCTTCATTGATACACCGTATTGAACTGCTACATGTGATTCATTTATCAATATGGAATAGGTTTTACTGTATTGATTTGATTCCAACCGTTCTTGCGATGTATTTGTTTAATTGTTTTAAATGATTTCATACCGATTGATGTTATTGACCAGAGATAATTGATTTGATTGATTATATTGATACGATATTGATTTAACGGTTATTATCGAGACGATGATTTTCCTCTATTGATTTGATTGGATTCTTCCGAGATTTATCGTATGTACTGATTTATTGAGCTTTATGGACTTCTTCCTACCGTTTATCGATTCTTTTACCGATGATTGTGGATTGTATCGATCATGCATTGATTACTGATTTTTCGTATCGGCTGCATAGATTTATTGATCATGTGCAACTGATTGTTATGGATTTGATGGACTGACATGCATATTATTTCAGTATCGTGCTTTGATTTCAGTTATAGGCATTTGTAACCTGCTGGGCTTTTTGAAGTTGATTATATGTGGTTAATATTTTCAAGTCAGAGCAAGGGAGCAGGAAGTGATGGTTGATCAAAACTGTTGACGAATCCTTTCACTATGGATGCCTGGGGCATCACAATTGGTATCAGAGCAAGTGTAGCGAAAGGATTTGATTGAGAGTTTGATAGAATTGATAGTTTTAAGTGCATCATTTACATAGTGAATGACATGTGATTGAATGAACTATATGACCGTATGATTTCCGACGAGTTTTGATTTTGATTCGATTTGATTTGAGTTTTGATGGGACGGATTTGTTTGGTATCGATTTTGTTTGCGCCCTCATAGGAAATGTCGGGGACGACATTTTTCTTAAGGTGGGTAGATTGTAAAACCCCTCCGAAGCTGATTTTTTTGAGTGATGTTAGTCCGGACGAATTGACTTTAATCCCGGACGAACTGAAGAAAATTGTGAAGAATCTGTCAATTTCATCTGGACTATCCTGTAAGGGTCGGGACGAACCGTCGGAACGAACCGAACAGAGAGCATCGTCCAGGGACAAAACAAATTGGAATTAATTTTCGTCTGTACGATCCGTGTCCAGAGGAGTTCGTCCCGGGACGATCTAGGCATCGTCCTGGATGATCCTGCTTGATAAGTATCGGATTTGAGATATTTTGGAAATATTTTGAGGAGAGAGAAGAAAGCAGGAGAGAGAAAGAGAAGGGAATGCTTGATTTTGGAGGGCGCGGAGCGCTTTTTGTCCGACGACGCAGTTGGAAAATTTGTTTGTCTCGCAGTAAGGACTCTGAATCCTATTTCTGATTTCGAAGATTTCGAGTTTTGATATTTCTGTGCTCAGTTTTGTATTTTCGTTACCGAAAAACGCGAATAACATTATGTTGACGAAAGTTTTATCGCACAACTTTTGATATGTTTCTAATATGATATTTCTATACGATTTGTGTATTTTTTATAAAGTTTCTACCGGTTATTTTGAGTTCTGTGCGACTTTTATCGAATAGAAAATTTTCTCGTTGTTGGAAATTATTGCTTCAGTACAAGTAAAGCTTTGAAACGTTGTTTTATTCGATTTTTGGTAATTTGGTAATCGGGAACTGTGCATTTTGAAACGACGTCTGTCTACTATACGATATTTTAAGGGGTTTTTCTACATTAAGCTAAATTGTATTTATTGATTGCAATACCTTATTGATATGCATACGAATGTGAATGTATGATTGAATTATTGTTATTGTTACTGAAAGACAAGTGAAGACTGGTTGAACCGTTAGTTGGAGATTGACTTGACCTGTACAGGATGGTGGGCCGACAGGCTTTCCTTTAAAAAGGGTTTGGTGTTATCCTCTATTGATCATTGAAATAACGATTGGGAGTCATAAGGAGATTATTATGCCGACGGGCGACCGACGGGCAAAGAGTGATGAATCTATATTGAGCCAACGAATATATGAATATTTCTACAACAGCACAATGGATATACAACGATACATCGACATTGAAAAACGCCTTAATAGCCAGTGATTGTACTTGTTCAGTAAGACTACTGTATTGAATTTTTATGTGTACAATATTGACCTATTGATCTCATTATGGATTCATGGATTTATTGATATCGACGGATTTGTATTGAAATTTATTTATTGACGGATTTACGGATTTACTGTTACTGTACAATTTCATTGATATTCGCATTATGTTACTAAGCATTGATACTGATACTGATATGGATATCGATATTGCATTGACTTATTGTTACTATGAACATGGATACTATTGATTCATTGATATTATCGTTTCATTGATACACCGTATTGAACTGCTGCATGTGATTCATTGATCAATATGGAATTGATTTTACTGTATTGATTTGATTCCAACCGTTCTTGCGATGTATTTGTTTAATTGTTTTAAATGATTTCATACCGATTGATGTTATTGACCAGAGATAATTGATTTGATTGATTATATTGATACGATATTGATTTAACGGTTATTATCGAGACGATGATTTTCCTCTATTGATTTGATTGGACTCTTCCGAGATTTATCGTATGTACTGATTTATTGAGCTTTATGGACTTTTCCTACCGTTTATTGATTCCTTTACCGATGATTGTGGATTGTATCGATCATGCATTGATTACTGATTTTTCGTATCTGCTGCATAGATTCATTGATCATGTGCAACTGATTGTTATGGATTTGATGGACTGACATGCATATTGTTTCAGTAACGTGCTTTGATTTCAGTTATAGGCTTTGGTGACCTGCTGGGCTTTTTGAAGTTCATTATATGTGATTAATATTTTCAGGTCAGGGCAAGGGAGCAAGAAGCGATGGTTGATCAAGACTGTCGACGAATCCTTTCACTATGGATGCCTGGGATGTCACAAAAAGTACCTGATAAGGTGAAAAAGGAATGCACAGATTATTTAAAAAAGTTTGCCACCACAAAGGAGGTTACACAATGAAATATGGAAGAGATGATATGAAACTCTTCTAATTATGGATCACAGCATGAAGGTTCCAGTAGTGGAAGCCATCTAATTTCTTCTAACCGAGGCACTCGAGGTCTTATGGATAGATTTATGATAAATATTGATGACGAGGATAACATAAACACTCTGGATCTTCAGCCTCCTACTGCTACAAAAGAACTCAGGAATAGGGTTTGTTTGGATATCGCCAGATTCATTTATGAAAATGGGATTCCATTTAATGTTGTTAGGAGTCCTTCATGGATTAATATGCTATGATATGTTGGAAGATATGGAAGAGGACTACAACTTCCCAGCATGTATGAACTAAGAACTTGGATGCTGAATGAGGAGGTCAAGACAACTTTAAAAATGGTGGATGATGTTAAAAAGACTTGGATTGAGACAGGAGTCACAATACTATACTGTCAGATGGTTGGTCAGATATTCGACATAAAAGTATTATTAATTTCTTGGTCAACAATCCATATGGAACAGTTTTTCTAAAATCAGTGGATGCTTCAAGTTATGTAAAGGATGCACAATTATTGTTTGACATGTTGGATGAAGTTGTTGAGGAAATAGGTGATGCTTTAGTAGTACAAGTTGTTACTGATAATGCAAGTGTATATAAAGTTGTAGGGAGAATGTTAATGGAAAAGAGGCCCCACTTTTACTGGACTCCTTGTGCTGCACATTGCATTGATTTAATGCTTGAGAGGTTGGAACAGTTGCCTCAGCATAAATCAGCTTTATTGAAGGCCAAATTTGTTAGTAAGTTCATATACAATCATTCTTGGGTACTCAATTTGATGAGAAAATTCACTGATAAGGAAATTATTAGACCTACTGTTACGAGATTTGCTACTGCATATTTAACATTGCAGAGATTCAAGGAGTTAAGGCAACCTTTGGAAACTATGTTTGCTTCTGAAGAATGGGATAAAAGTTCATGGGCAAAAAAACAAGAAGAAAAACATGTAAAAAATATTATTATGAAAGATGATTCATTTTGGCGCAGTACAAATTATGCTTTGAAGACAACAACACCATTAGTTAAGGTGCTTAGAATGGTTGATGGTGAGAGGATCCCGGCTATGGGATTTATTTATGAAGCAATGAATAGGGCTAAAGAAGATATTGCAAAAGATTTGGGAGGTCAAGAAAGTGCCTACAAAGAAATATGGGATATTATAGATGAAAAGTGGGGTCGTCAATTACACCAACACTTACATGCTGGTGCATACTATTTAAACCCTCAATTTCATTATGACAAAGACTTTCATGTTGATAAAGAGGTGAAAACTGGTTTGTATGCATGTATTGACAGACTTATTTCTGAAGAAGACTACCTCAAAGTAAATGATCAACTTGAAAAATTTCATCTAAATAAGAGAATGTTTGGATTTAGAGCAGCGCAAGCATGCTACAAAACACGATCTCCTGGTATGTTTATAATTTGTATATTTATAATTTTAATTTTAATATTTATGTTCAAGTCTTATACTTCAATCAATATTCATAAAACATTTTTTATTTTCATGTAGAACGTTGGTGGAGTCAATTTGGAGATGTGTTCCTGAATTGAAAGCTTTTACAATTAAAGTTCTTAGCCTAACATGTTCGGCTTCTGCATGCGAGCGTAATTGGAGCATTTTCAATCAAACTCACACTAAGAGAAGAAATCGATTGGCTACAGATCGAATGAACAAACTTGTTTATGTTATGTTTAACAAAAAATTGAAAAATAAACATCTCAAATTACAGAAGCAAGGAAGCATTGATAATGAAATTGACTCTTTACTTGTTGATGATTTACAATTTGATGATGAATGGGTTACTTCTAAGAATGTTGATGTTTCTAAAGTTGAAGTAGAAGGAGAAACTCAAGTCAATGAAGATAGTTAAGCAACTACTCATGTATATAAAAGAAAAAAACAAAGTGAGATTGGAACTTCAAAAAAATTCAAATGTATTCTTAAATATAATGAATTATTTTTTTATGCTATTATTGTTTCATTCTAGAGCTAACAAAATATTAACTGATATAAGAGATAAAGGAAAAAATATTATAGATGAAGAAAAGTTCGAGGATGACTTTGACATTAATTATGAAGATTCTTCTGAAGAAAATCAAAGTGATGATGAGCCTGCATTGGGTCTTGATCCTAAAGAGATGTTTTATTTTTAAGTGAGTTTATTTTAAATCTTCTTTTTGAGTAATATACTAATGTTATCTTAGAACAAATCATCAAATTAACAATTGACGTAATATTTTGTTATTTTTTGATATTTTTGTCATTATTCATAATTTTAAATTACTTTATTTTTATAATTTTTGAGGCTTACGCCTCGATCCGCCTCGAGGCTTACGCCTTGTCTCGCTTAGCTAAAACACCTCGATTTCTGATTTCGCCTTTTAAAACGTTGGTATGCATATATTATGTGTATGATATTCATATTCTATGTAAATTTTTTATATATTTTATGTTTTCTTTTTTTTTCCCAGGGACGATAGTGTCTTTTTTAATAACCTTCTTATTTCTAGAGCTGACATTGACGAGTTATTAAGCGATAGTTATTTAGGAAATGAACATGTAGATATTTTCGCCCTTTTGTTAAATGAGAAATGTAACCTTATGCCTGATAAGTACCATAAATTTCTATACATCTCTCCAGTCTATTAGGTTAGTAACTTAGTATTCAGTTAATTAGTTTAACACTAATTTTAATATTTATTTTTCATTTCTTACATTTACTTCTTGCACTTGTATAATAACAAATGAAAGGATAAATTGTCTAGATTGCAAATCGATCATATAACCAAATTTTCTGTTACGTCAAACAACATTTTATTATAGCTAATCATTGAACCCTCGTACTAGACCCTTCTGGTTTGTTTGCTGAAAGAATAAAGGTGGAAATTTTATGACTCGTTACCCCACCGCATCAAAGATCATAGGCTTGTTCCAAAAATCGTAAGTGTTAGATAAAATTATGAAACTGATAAACTCTTCAATTTTTCAAAAATTTATAGAACTAATCTTTGTTGTACGTATTTTTCAGATTAAAGCTCTATATTCTGACACGAAAAGAACTTTTGATAGTGATATCAGAAAATGAAAGCTTTCTACCATTAAAGGTGTGCCAAAACAAA
This sequence comes from Dendrobium huoshanense, assembly GCA_016618105.1. NCBI lineage: Eukaryota > Viridiplantae > Streptophyta > Magnoliopsida > Asparagales > Orchidaceae > Dendrobium > Dendrobium huoshanense. Next base: position 65,450,851 of record CM028353.1, read on the forward strand.
CTAATTATGTAGATTATGGAATGTATGTCTGTAAATATATAGAAAGGATAAGTCTTGAAGGTAAAACTGATTGGACTGATAGTACAAGTTGGCAAGAAGACATGCCAAAGTATAGGGCAGAATTTGTATATGAAATCTTTTGTAAATCATTGAAAAAATAACAATTTTTCATATTGTTTGTAAAATGTTTATTTTTGAATATTGAAAAATTTAATCTTCATTTCTAGTTTTTCATATATAGAATTTATTTCTGTGTATAAATGTTATTCACATTAATTTGATGAAAAAAAAAACTTATTTAATGATCATATGCATAAATCACGCATATCGTACGCATATCGTAAGCAGATAGTACGCGTAAATCATGCACATCGTAAGCAGATCATAGATATAGAGTACGCATAACGTATTGTTTAAAATGATTTTAGTGTTTGACATTTGCGTTTAAGGTTTAGTGTTAGATTTTTTTTTATTTAAAGGAAAAAATAATTTTATAAATGTTTTTTAAGAATACGCATAACGCACGCAAAAAGACGCATACAAAACGCATAATACACACATACATTACGTAGTTATCCATATTAATAAATTTATATTAAATGTTTTAATTATATAATAGATTTTTGTTTTTAGGTTATTTACATTAAAATGATGAGGAATATATTTTACACATTGAAATTAAATTTGTTATTACACTTTAGACTCAATGTGATTATTATGATTTCATTTTCTAGTCTTGAATGTATTTGAACAAGTACAAAGAGTTTAGGGATCTTGATGGATAGTATTTAAGGATGAGGAATAAGAAATATGATGTTTAAAAGAGTTTTAGTATTTCGCATTTGCGTTTAAGATTTAGTATTAGACATTTTTTTTGTTTAAACGAAAAAATAATTTTATAAATATTTTTTTAATGTTTTTTAAGAATACGCATAACGTACGCACAAAAGACGCATACAATACGTATAATATACGCATACATTACGCAGTTATCCATATTAATAAATTTTTATTAAATATTTTAATTAATATAATAGATCTTTATTTTTAGGTTATTACATTAAAATGATGAGGACTATATTTTACATATTAAAATTAAATTTGTTATTACACTTTAGACTCAATGTGATTATTATGATTTTATTTTTTAGTCTTTAATGGTTTAGGAATCTTTGTGGATATTATTTAAGGATGAAAAATAAAGAATATAATGTTTAAAAGAGTTTTAGTGTTTGGCATTTGTGTTTAAGGTTTAGTGTTAGACATTCATTTTTGTTTAAAGGAAAAAATAATTTAATAAATATTTTTTTTAATATTTTTCAAGCATACGCATAACGCACGCACAAAAAACGCATACAATCCGCATAATACATGCATATATTACGCAGTTATCAATATTAATAAATTTTTATTAAAAATTTTAATTAATATAACATACCTTTGTTTTTAAGTTATTTATATTAAAATGATGAGAAATATGTTTTACACATTGAAATTAAATTTGTTATTAAATTTTAAACTCAATGTGATTATTACAATTTCATTTTCTAATCTTTAATGTATTTGAACAAGTACAAAGAGTTTAGGGATCTTAGTGGAAAGTATTTAAGGATAAGGAATAAGTAATATGATGTTTAAAAGCATTTTCGTGTTGGGCATTTGCGTTTAAAGTTTAGTGTTAGACATTCTTTTTTGTTTAAAGGAAAAAATAATTTTATAAATGTTTTTTTTAATATTTTTTAAGAATACGCATAACGCACGTACAAAAGACACATACAATACACATAATACACGCATATATTACGCAGTTATCCGTATTAATAAATTTCTATCAAAATGTTTTAATTAATATAATAGATCTTTATTTTTAGTTTATTTACATTAAAATGATGAGGAATATGTTTTACACATTGAAATTAAATTTGTTATTACACTTTAGACTCAATGTGATTATTATGATTTCATTTTCTAATCTTGAATGTATTTGAACAAGTACAAAGGATTTAGGAATCTTAGTGGATAGTATTTAAGGATGAGGAATAAGGAATATGATGTTTAAAAGAATTTTAGTGTATGGCATTTGCATTTAAGGTTTAGTGTTAAACATTTTCTTGTATAAAAGAAAAAATAATTTTATAAATATTTTTTTTAATATTTTTTAAAACTAAGCATAACGCACGCACAAAAGACGCATACAATACGTATAATACACGCATACATTACACAGTTATCCATATTAATAAATTTTTATTAAATGTTTTAGTGATAAATTTGTACGGACTGACGGGCCGTGACATGAGTAATAATTTTCGTTAGCTGTGGACTGACGAATGGCATATATAGTTGGGAGGATTGGTTGAATTTTTATGAGCCTTTATTGATATTTTATTACTTACTATTGTTCAATATTCAAATTTCCACTATATTATGTGGGAACGCTTAGCTTAGGGTAACTCATGATTTTCAAACAGAAGTAATGCAGCCTGAACAGAATATAAGATTTTTTAGACTTATTTGTGAAGTAAAAAATCTTTCCTTCTGTCAAAAGCTGCATTACTTCTGTTTGCATAATCATGTCTAACTATCAAAGCAAGGCACCATAACCCCTACGGCCCTACATCTAAAATTATTTTGGTTGAATTATTTTAATAGAATGTACATAGGTTCTCTTAAAAAATTATATTTGTTATAAATATTTTTTAAAATTGTTCCTTGTATTTTTTATTTTGTATATAGACATTATTTATTGATTAAAGGAAAAAAAAAACTTTTTTTAATGATTTTTTTTTTAAATACGCAAATCATACGCATAGAGCATACATCAATTACGCATAATACACGCATAGAGTACGCAGAATTTACGCATAATACACGTATACATTACATAGTTATCCATATTTATAAATTTCTATTAAATGCTTTAGTAGATAAATTTGTATAGACTGACAGGCCGTGGCATAAGTAATAATTTGAGTTAGCTGTGGACTGACGGGTGGCAGATATGATTGGGAGAGTTGGTTGAACTTTTATGAGTCTTTATTGACATTTTATTGCTTACTATTTTTCAATATTCAAAATTCCACAATATAATGCGGGAACGTTTGGCTTAGGGGAACTCATGATTATACAAATAGAAGGAATGCAGCCTGAACATAAGGTAAGATTTTTTACTTCAAAAACTAAGTCTAAGGCTGCTGTTAGTTTGTGATTCTTTTGAGTATGAGGATAACTAAGTAGATTTCAAAATAGTAAGAATAAAATAATTAGGTAATCTTTATCCTCAAATGAATCATAAACTACTAGAAGCCTTAAACTTACTTCTAAAGTAAAAAATATTTCCTTATGTCTAAGGCTGCATTCCTTCTGTTTGCAAAATCATGTCTCCGCAAGAAAGTAAGGCGCCTTGACCCCTACATCAAAAAAATTTTTAGTTGAATTTTTTTTATAGAATGTATATATGTTCTCTTGTAATTGTTATTAATGTTCTTTTAATTGATTCCTTGTATTTCTTTTATTTTGTATATATACATTTTTTATTGTTTAAAGGAAAAAGAACTTTTTAATTATTTTTTATTTTCTTAAAACACGCAATGAATATGCAGAGAATACGCACAGAATATGCATAGAGTACACACAGATTACGCGTAGAGTACGCACAATATACGCAGGGATTACGCATAATATACGCAGGGATTACGCACAATATACGCAGAGATTACGCACAATATAACACTAAACATATCTAGTACGCATACTTTACGCTAATAATCTTATCTTTTATTAACTATTAATACAAAATCATACATTAAGTTACAACTGGTCAAACTGCTAATTTACAAATACTTAAAAAATTGTTTTACAAAATACGTATTGCATACGCAGTGCATACGCATTACATACGCAAAAAATACGCATAGGGTACGTAGTGTTCTGCTTCCTCGACGGCTCGACATATTCATAAGGACGCAGCACATACGACTTAAACCTTTACCGGGGTTTAAGTGTTGAAGCAACGATAGCTGCTCTTCGCCTTTTGCTTGGAGGTTTCTTCTACTGCGAGTTGGGCTGTTGTCTTCTCCGTCCGGCCGCTTCTATTTGAGGTTGTTGTCTCCTCCGCCCTACCGCTTTAAGCTCTTCTTATTCGTGGTTGGAGTTAGGATTTACTTCCTATTTTTCTCATAAATGATGGTCATAAATAAAGATAAAGTTGCATCAGGTCATAGAAAAGATCCAGCATGAAAACATAACACTCATGTGGATGTAGGAGAATGTGATAAAACATGTCTATCTAAAATGCAATTACTGTGATAAAGTTGTGAAAGGTGGTGTGACTAGGATGAATGAACACTTTTCAGGGTCTCACAAGAATGTTGCTTCATGCTCCAAAGTTCCTGATACTGTAAGGGATGAGATAAAGGCATACATGAATAAGTCTACCATGTCAAAACATGTTGCATAGAAGCAATTTGAGGATAGAATTGATGTATGATCTTACTATGGGAGTGAGCGCAGCGTTAGCGATTCATTTTCTTCGATGAAGCCCATTTCATCTAGGGGTGCTAGAGGACATATGGATCAATATATGATTGACAAATTAGAGGATAGGCCTCCTACTACACAGAAGATAGCCCCAGAAAATGCAAGAGAGGCACGGAGAAGAGTGTATAAGGATATAGGCAGATTCTTTTATGAAAATGCAATTCCATTTAATGTTGCAACATCACCTGCTTATTATAACATGATTCGTTCAGTTTGAGCATTTGGGAAAGGATTCAAACCTCCAATCATGTATGATTTGAGAACATGGATGATTCATTCAGTTTGAGCATTTGGGAGAAGGTTCAAACCTCCAACCATGTATGATTTGAGAACATGGATTTTGAAGGAGTTGGAAAGCACTGATAAAAGCATCGAAGAAATTAAGAGGACTTGGGTCTAAATAGGAGTAACAATTATGTCAGATGAGTGGTCTGATATCAAACATAAAAGTCTGATCAACATCCTCATTAATAATCCTTATGATACTGTGTTTTTTAAGGTCAATTGAAGCATCTGACCAGGTCAAAGATGCTGAGTTCATATTTGGATTATTAGATAACATTGTTGATGAGGTTGGAGAACATTTGGTTGTACAAGATGTGATAGATAATATAAGTTCTTATAAGGCTGCAGGTAAAAAACTTATTGATAAGAGAAAACATCAATACTGGACTTCATGTGCTGCACATTGCATATATCTGATTCTTGAGAAGCTTAGAGAGATACCTTCAACATAAAAATGCACTTACTAAAGCAAAAAAATAATCAAGTTTATTTACAACCACTTTTGGGTTCTAGCTCTTATGAGAAAATTGTCAAACAAAGAAATTCTAAGGCCAACAGCAACAAGATTTGCCACCGCTTACTTGAACTTAGAGAGCATGCTAGATGCTAGACAACCTTTAGAGGCTATGTTCACATCTACACAGTGGTTGAATTGTGCTTGGGCGAAGAAGGCTGAGGGAAAAGAGATTAGAAAGATTATTTTAAATGACAGATTTTGGCAAAGTGTCTTATATGTCATTACAATCACTAGACCTTTAGTTCATATTTTAAGGATGGTGGATGCTGACAAAAAGCTTGCAATGGGTTTTATCTACAACGCCATGGATGAAGCCAAAGAGATGATTGCCTCCAACTTAGGAGGCAATGAGGAAAGCTTTAGAAAAATTTGGAATATTATTGATGATAGGTGGGAGCTACAGCTTCACCGACACTTGCATGCAGCTGGCTATTATCTAAACCATCAGTATCAATATGCAAAGAACAAATCTATAAACCCTGAAATAAAGTTGGGATTGTATCATTGCATGGATCGTATAATAAGTGATACAAATGAAAGATCAAATGGTGACATGCAATTGATAGCTTTTAGGAACAAAAAATGCTTTTTTTAGATTACAACAATTAAAAGATACAATTGCCAAACAATCTCTAGTTGAGTGGTGGATTCAATTTGGTGATGGAACTCCAGAATTACAACGTTTTGTTGTGAAAGTTTTGGGCTTGATATGCTCTTCATCTAGCTGTAAAAGAAATTGGAGTACCTACAACCAAATACATAGAAAGAGGAGAAATCGCTTGTCAATATTGAGGATGAATTCACTGGTGTACATTATGTATAATAGGAGATTCAGAGATAGGAATTTGAAGAAAAAAGGATTAATGGATGATGAATATCTTTGCTTTACGAGGATGTGACATCTAATGATGATGTTGAAGTGATGTTGTCTGAATTACAAGATGAAGATTTAAATGTTGATTTCTTTGATGGTCTTAAAGCATCTACATCCACCACAACTCAAGAACAAATCAAAAAAAAGTATATAAATAATATAATTTTCTTATACTTTTATTAATGTATTACATTATTATTCATTATGATATTCTTCAAAAATATTTAGGGAAGAGGATAACTGATAATGAGGAAGGAGCTGATTGGGAGGCATTGGACTCTATAGGAGAGGAGGAAGATGAGAGAGCAACTCATTATAATAATGATTCAAATGAAAACCCATTTAGTGATGACTGATGACTGATGACAGTGCTGATGACTAGTGAGTTCTTATGTGATATGTCAATATCATTACTATTTATCTTGTGCATTTTTTTATTTTATATATTATTTACTCATTAGTATATACAAAATTTATCATTTTATGTTTACGCAATTTTTTAATTTTGAGGCTTACGCCTCAAAACGCTTTGAGGCTTACACATCGCCTCACGAACGAAAAACGCCTCAATACCCGATTACGCAATTTTAAACCTTGTCCGAGAATATAATCTTGTCTATCTAATAATCTGCTTAACTAAAATATAAATTCAATTAAGTTCTAAACCATTAAAATTCAATCGTAGTATAGGTTAGAGTGCTTCTAAGTATACCAAAATCATCAGTACTCTCTACTCTTTCATCCTATGAATCCCAAAAGGAAATGATCGCATTTGATCCAATCCCTTTGATAAATCATAAGTTCTAATCCTTGCCTACATCATTGTAAATCCTAAAACATTTAGTCACAACTTTAATTGAAAGCTTTCTCAAAGCTTCTCTTGGGATATAATTAATTATAGAGGCTTGCCTTGATGAAAAACTTAGAACCCTAACATAAAGTAGACCCTATTTTAGTTCTCTAAGTATGAAAAAAAGTCTCTTAGGTCAAAGATAAGTTTTTCTAAAACCTATTTTCATTTTTAAAATGATAGTTGAATATCATTTCTATCTTTTGTGATAGTATGATATTCTTTATGCAATATTTGATCACAAAAATAATAAATTCATTTTTATTTTCAAATTGATAGTCAAACATCATTCCTATCTTTTGAAACGATGTGTTATTCTCTATACAATATTTGATTATAGAAATATAAATTTGAAAATCACATGGCAGTTTACTTTTCCACAAACATCAAGTCTATCATCAAACTATTATTATGCTACATGCTTCGATATTGTTAACTTATTCATGTATTATTTGATTTTCTTGTTCACCGTATCAGGCAATATGAAACATTGTACATTCTTATGGAATCCAGATAGATGCTCCCTCATCCTAGTTACACCACCATTCATCACCTTCTCACAATAATTACATTTCAAGTAAACACATATCTTGACACCAACTCTCACATCAACTTGAATGATGTGTTTCCATGCCAAGACTTTTCTATGACCCAACGTGATTTTTTTTCTTGCCTCTAAATATGCTTTACAAAACCCTAGAATAAAAAGTTAAGAAGAATAAATATTTATACAAAAAATTAGGGTTTTAAAAATAGGGTTTTAGGAAAAAAAAAGGTAAGAAAATGGAGTTATTCCAACAAAAAAATTACAGTTTCAAAAATTTCAAGAAAAATTTTTTAAAGATGTTGAAGAATACAACAACAACAACAACATCAAGCCTTTATCCCACTACGTGGGGTCGGCTACATGAATATTTTTTCTCCATTGTGTCCTATTAAAAGTCAAATTCTCGTTTAAATCTAATAAAGAAAGGTCATTCCTAATATTTTCTAACCAAGTCTTTTTAGGTCTACCCTTACCTTTCTTAACATAAGTCAAATCTAATACCTCTACTCTCCTAACCGGGTCATCGCAAGGCCGCCGTTTTATGTGACCACACCATCTAAGGCGACTTTCTCTAATCTTATCTTCTACTGGAGCTACTCCAACCTTTTCACGTATATGCTCATTTCGTATCCTATCTCTAAGGGTAAAGCCACTCATCCACCTGAGCATCCTCATCTCTGCCACACTTAACTTAGTATTATGCTTCTCTTTTAAAGGCCAACATTCGGCACCATAAAGCATTGCAGGCCTCACTACCATCTTATAGAATTTTCCCTTAAGTTTGAGGGGTACATTTCTATCACATAACAAGCCCGATGCATTCCTCCACTTCAACCATCCAACTTGAATTCTGCTGATAATATCCCCATCTATTTCACCATCGCTCTGAACAATAGATCCAAGATATCTAAAACGTGTACTCTTATTAATGACTTGATCGTCCAAAGTCACAATCCCCTCACTAGGTCTATTACTACTAAAATTACACTCCATATATTCCTTTTTAGATCTACTCAAGCGAAAACCTTTAGACTCTAAGGTTGACCTCCATAATTCAAGTTTACCTTCAACTCCCTCTCTAGTCTTATCAACAAGAAGAATATCATCAGCAAAAAGCATACACCAAGGTACATCCTCTTGCAAATGTCTAGTGAGAACATCCAAGACTAAAGCAAAAAGATATGGGCTTAAGGCTGATCCTTGATGTAACCCAACCGAAATAGGGAAATACTTGGTCAATCCACCTTGTGTTTGAACACAAGTAATAGCTCCTGCATACATATCTTTAATGATTTGAATATAAGCATTATTGACTCCTTTCTTTTCAAGAACTCTCCATAGCACTTCTCTTGGAACTTTATCATATGCTTTTTCTAAATCAATAAATATCATATGTAGATCCTCCTTATTTTCTCTATATTTCTCCATCAAACCTCTTAATAAATGTATGGCTTCCATAGTCGACCTACCCGGCATGAATCCAAATTGATTTTGAGAAACATTAGTATCACGCCGCAACCTATGCTCCATAACTTGCTCCCATAGTTTTAAAGTATGACACATTAACTTAATACCTCTATAATTCGCACAATCTCGTGCATCACCTTTATTCTTAAAAATAGGAATTAACACACTCATTCTCCACTCATCTGGCATCTTCTTAGTCTTCAAAATAGTATTAAAAAGTTTAGTAAGCCATGAAATTCCTTCATCTCCTAAGCATTTCCACACCTCTATTGGAATATCATCAGGTCCAACAGCTTTTCCACCCTTCATTTTCTTTAAAGCCTCTCTAACTTTAAAGATGTTGAAGAATACTTGGCGAAAAAAAAATAGTGTGTAATAGAAAGAGGAGAAGGAGATGAGGTGATGTCCAACCCCCAAGCGTTCGTCGGCAAGCTAGCAGCACACAACTGGATGGTGAGTCGGGGGATGCTTTGGCTGAGTGCGTGAGTGAATGTAAAAGATTGGGTTTAAAAGTTTTAATTGTATATTTGTTTTATAAAAAAATAAATGTGGATGGTTACGCGTTAAGCCAAACCTAGGCATACACCTCATAAAAAATGCTTGAGGCATGCACCTTGAGACATTTTTTTCCCAAAATTGCACTGAGACGCATCTCCTTTTGTACAATTTTAAATAATTAAATAAATGCGTGACTTCAAGCCTCAATGATTACTCTTTTGATCCAGACCTGCCAAAAAATAATACTCATCCACCTTCCAAAAAAATGATTACTATGCTTGATTTAGCATTAAAGAAAGCTTTCGTAATGACTAATGACTAAAGACCTGCATGTTTTCACTAAAACATGCCGCTCAGCTTGAGAACTTTAATTGTATCTAATAAAGGACCTCATTCCAAAAGCAGCATGGAGAATGTTAAATGGTCACTAAACTCAGCAAAATCTCCAGCCAAATCTGAATCATAACTAAGAGAGACGTAGGACAGAAATACACTTGTTTGCGTCCCTTTTGTGATCATAGTGTTTCCTACTAGGAGGAGAATTTCTTAAATTATTTCACTTTGTACATTTGAAATCATTCAAAAAGTTACTTCAGAAGCAGATTAATATATAGAAAATCTGAAGGCAATGAGAAAATTTTCTATGTAAAGTAAATGTACCGTGAGTCCCCGCAATAGCAATCAGATTGTATTGTTCAGTGATGTTTCGAAGCCAAGAGTCTCTCTTATATCTGTTTTTGACAGAAACAAGAAGTCGGCTATTTATTCTGAGTTTGTCAGTGCAAGCTAAATTCAACTCCATTGAGAAAAGATTATTATAGAGATACTGGGCGGAAGCAATTGCAAATAGAAGCCTAAATAACAAGCTGAGAAAATAGCATGTAATTCACATTAAAAGATGCCTACACGAATATGTTGACGTGTTTAAGATAATAGTACATAATATAACAGTGCACACTCTAAAGAACTCGTTGTACACCATTACGACAACTATTATAGTATACTTCTACAGGACTACTATTATTACTATTATTGTAGTATATACTACCATACTAATTATAGTATACTATTAGTGTATTAATGTTTCATTTGAAGTATTTATATTAAAGTTGCAAATAACAGCAACACACAAGGCTGTATGATCTAAAAAAGTTAGCGATTGAAATGAGATAAGTAAAGAAAACTACACCAATAAATACACAACTATTTATAGTGGTTTTATTGACTTCAAGCCTTTGTCTCTATGTATGTGATGAAACTAATTTTTCATGGAACATCAAACCAAATCATTTATAAATCAACTAGACATTATGATTTTACTCTAGAAGATATCCAACTTTCATCTAACAAGCGGATTCCATATTTGGCATAAGATCTGGCAGATAAAGATTAAGTAAATTTGGGCAGAAACAGCATGCTTTACGACTTATGATTCTAATATTATGGACCAAGGTGCACACATGACTCCTAGTCGCAAGCATTCATTACCTAATCAAAATTAAATAATTGATAAGTATTTCATGAAGGGTAAAAAACAATATCTGAAATGCTAAGGACCTCAGTAGAGTGAAAGCAACATAAGATTGATATAAAAGAAAGAAACTAAAGACAAAATGACAGGAGAGGTGGAAGAAAGTACCAACATTGGAATTCCCAGTGACACCGCATGTACAATCTCCTCGTTATCTTTAGGAATACAACTTGAGATTATAATTGCATCAGGACGCTTTCCAGTGGTTTCCATACAAACTATTGAATGCCCCAAGTATACTTTTACCCCAGCTTCTTGCAAATTATCCATGTTGTCGCTCCACCTAATATCTGACCCGCTGACATCAAAGCCCTAAATAATATAGAAAAAAATCTATTATTTTACACCAAACGTCTTAACTTTTCAAAGCTTTAGCATGAATGAAAAAAGCAACTAGGATCATACTTAAACTATGGTTTGTTATATTAAGTCTCCATTTTACTCGATCCCATTTACAAAAATAATAATAATACTAACAATTTAACATATTGTGGGCTCCGAAAATTCACGCCCCGGCCTCTTTCATGCTTTCGGGAGAGTTTTGATGTATTAAGTTTCGGGGTAAATTTTCATAAGGCAGATTGGGTTTATAGATAAGACACTGCCAATACATTTTACCCTCATTTTGCGAGGACTTTATGATCTGAGTTTTGATTTCCTATAGATGCAAGCCCTTACAGTTAATTACCTCCTGGTAACGAGAGAGAACTTTCGATTAAGGCTAGTCATCAATAAGATACGTAAAGAATACGTGGTATCCGGTGTATAGTAGCAACATTAGTTTATGTATTTGAAAGTTTGATATTTAAAATTGAAAATTTCACCATCTTGCACTTAAAGCGAATGGTGGGGGAATGGATGATGGATCCAATCAAGATCTCATGATTCTGTCATCCTGGGACATTGTGGTTCCTGGTCTACTTAGTCATAGGAGATAGTCGACCCAACCTAACAGGAGGATCCTTATCGGCAGCCATGGGTTGCATCATCCAAGGGTATCTTATAGACTTGGGGTGAATATTTGTCTAAAGGGATAATTTTGAATCTATATCCTATTGATTCATATTTCAAGGATTTAGTGTCATTGGGGAGCTTTACAAGCTCTGTCCATGACCATAATTTAGTGGTGTCATTTTGATGTAGGCAAAGGGGAGGTCAACACATGAGCCTAATTTTTTGGGTTATAATTTTAGTAAGTTTCTATGTCCTCTACTTAATTCAGCTCATTAATACTAAAGCTACTACTTTTTCAGCTCATAAATAGGATTTATGATTGGCTCATTCCCCTTTCTCCCCCTCTTTGAGTCCATTCGGTTTTCCCCTCCTGATTCTTCTTCCCGTGGCTGGTTCCTTCCCCCTTTAATTGCCTGTTTCGATCCCCTAGTGGCTGCTTGTCCCGATTCCCTGTGCTGCCCCTTCGGTTCCTCCCCTGGCTGCTTGTCCCGTGGCTGCTTTTTCCTA
>CM028353.1:65463919-65549919 GCA_016618105.1 Dendrobium huoshanense
GGAACATATATTGATATCGAATGAAGCTATTATAATTGAAGTTCAAGATATCAATAATAAAAACAACTAAAATAAGGAAAATACAACAACTAAAGGAAATCACTAAAGAACTACAACGAAAACACTAAACAAACACTACAATCATTCAATGGACCCTGACTGGAGGAGGAGGAGGTGGTGCTGCACAAAGAAGTTGAAGTAACTACTACATAAACATGTTGAATTAATGACATTTACTGATCACGCATAAATCCCAATCCTGATTGTGCTGAATATCTTGCTGCTGCAAATAGTTTCATTTTATCAAACCTTTGATCAAAAGGCCTCTAAATTGTCAAATCTTTGACAAATCCTGATAATTTAGTTCAGCAGCATGTGAAGGTTCAGCTTCTTCTTCTGTTTCACTCAGAACGACATGAGTTTTGATGGGCTTGTCCTTATTGAAGATAGCCCTAAAGGATGCGTCATTGTAGTAGAGTGGTTCTTCAAAGTCTTATTCTGGATGAATTAAATCATACTTCTTTTCCAAAATATAGGCAATCAGATGTCCTAAGGCTATGTTCTTCTTTCTTTTATGATCAACATGACAAATTTTAGAGAGACCATAAATGTAGTCAATTAGGAGTTGGGCCTCATTTATAGGTTGTCTTGTTATTATCAAGTAGGTAACAATAGAAAGAAGAGGAGTGATGTTGACTCTATCACAAGCTTTTGGTATAATGGAAGTTCTTAGTACGTGCTGGATGATACAGGCATCACGCAGTAAAGTTGATACTTTAGGCAAATGATCCTTAACTCTTATTCCTCTAATCACACGATTAACTTCAGTCCAATCAAAACTTGTGGTGGTTAAGGTGTGTGCTCTTAAGCCTTCAGTCCTTAAGTTTAGGAAGATACCACAGTTAGCCTTGGTGATTTCAATTTTCTTTTTGAAAATAAAAGAACTGATGACAGAATGGTCGGAGTTGAATGACATGTTTGCCAAAAAATAGTGAAAGGTTTCTCTATTGAAGAAGTGTACTAAAATGAGGATTACACCAAATTGAGTAGAGGCAAACAAGTGCATTACCTTAAAGGTTAATTGATCCTATAGGAGAACTCTAGATGGGGTGATTTTCACAGAGACAAACCTAGCAAAGGATTCTTCAATGGCTCTAGAAAGGAAGTTTTCAGATGTATTTCTTGGTGGACCCTTAGAAAAGCACTTTTGGCGCTTGCAAGAACTTGCCATTGAAAGATCTGAAGAGTAGAAAGGTTTGAAAGAGATGAGTGAAAGTGATTGTTCAGTAAAAATTGCCATCAATTTAAAGAAAAATGACTGTTCGTACCACACAAAATTTTTATTCGTCCTGTACGAATTTGATTTGTCATGTACAAAAATATTTCGTATGGACGAACGAATGAGTTAAAAAAATGACTTTTTGTAAACACACAATTTACGAAGCATCCTTTAGTATAGGCTTTTGACCAAAATGATCGTACAAACGAACACGTGTTCGTCCGGACGATCAGAAATTCAATTCATTTTTATAGCAGTTGGAAATCGTCCCCCGCTATGAACCAACATGTGTTCATCTGGACGAACCAAAGGTTCGTACGGATGAAGTTCATATTAAAAACTGTCTTATCCATTCAACTGCTGCATTCATTCATCCCATCGTTTGAAAAATATTTCATTCTGGACGATCGTGACGATCGTACCGACGAATTACATTAAAAACTGCTCTTAAAACGGTTCGAAATCACATAGTTTGTCATTTTACACAAATCATCCCGTACGAATAATTTTCATCCCAGACGATGATGACCACAAATTTACATTTTCACACTCAAAATAAAAACGAATAAAAACAAACAAGACAAACTTAAATACATACTTTTTTAAGAAGAAAAAAATCACAAAAAACAAACAAAAAAAATACAATGAACTCAAAACAAAAACAAAATATCAATATTACAGAAAACATTTTTATCTAAGCATTTAAATCAATCACTCCAAGACTAGTTCTTAATGTACTGAAAGTATCAAAGGCTAAAGGTTTTATAAAAATGTCTGCAAGTTGATTTTCTGTTGAAACATGGGTAAGTTCAATTTCTCCCTTGGATACATGATCCCTTATGAAATGATGTCTTATATCAATGTGTTTGGTTCTTGAATGTGTTGACCTCATTTTTGTATGAGGTCACTAAGACCCATCCAGAATCCAGATTTAATCCTAGACCCTAGGATCCACTCTAGACCTTAGGATCCTTCTAGATCCAAGACCTTAGAGCCTATTCTAGAGCCTAGGATTCCCTTAAATCCTAGATCTTAGAATTCTTCTAGATCTTAGGATCACTCCAACTTCAAATCAATCTCCACCCTTGATCAACCTCAACTTTAAATCAATTCCTATATTTGATCCACTCCAATTTCAATTTGATTCCTACATCTGATCAATTTAAATCTCAAACTCCATCCAATCAAATTCAAATTAATTCAAATTTCAAACATATCAGACTTTGACTCAATCCACTTGAGAATCCAAATTTCAACCCAAACTTTGATCCTATCCTTAATCTAGCCTTGACCCTATCCATCCATTACAATCACAACATGATTGTAAATGGTTTGGATATTTCAATTTTATTTATTCAAACCTGAAATTCATTTCAGAATCCAGAAATCCAGACTCAAATCTTGAGTCTCAAGGCCTTGTCCTAAAGACCCTTTTAGAGATTTTTCAAACATTTCAAAAACCCAGTCAAATGGTCTCTGATTCAAGGTATATCACTTGTAAAGTGATAAGACATGTCTCTGGAGGTTACCCTCCAATTTTGAGCTCATTCTGAGGTCTCTAACCCCATAATCTGATTTAAAATTCAAAGGCTGTGAAACCTTCAAATATTTACAGCCTATGCCACTGAACCTAACCCCATTGAGATCTTGATCTTGGAACCTTATCCAAGCCTCCAATCACTTCCAGACTCTTGATTTTAACCCATTGATCAGTAAACTGCATTTTTCAGAACATTTTTGACTCTAGTTGACCAATGGCCAAAATTGACTAAAATGCCCTTATGAGATTTCAAATGGCTATTTCAATTCAAATCAATTACAAACTCTTTGAAACACTTCCAATGAATTTCAAATATCAAAACTCAACTTGTTGAACTCAAACCTAGACCTTGGGTCAACCTGGTGACCAAGTCAACCAAGTTTGACCCATGGACCCATACACTCCTCCCTTTCAAAATTTTGAATCTAGTCCATTTCAAGTCCTTTGAATGTATGGGATGAACCCTTGGGTACCCAAGACCCCTCTTGGTGACCCAAGCCTTGGGCTCACTTGGGTTAGCCTTATGGCTTGACCCAAGTGACCCAAGAGAGATCTCCCTTGAGCCATCTTCTGATCTTAGGCAAATTGAATCCAAATCAAGGTGTCATTGGGTTCCCATTGACCCAATACACCTTCCTTGACCAGCCCAATCCTTGGGCTCATTGGGTCAAGAGTTAGGCTAACCCAAAGTGCCCAAAAGCACTTGGAATTGGGCCAACTCTCAACCTAACCCAATTGAACCTGGCCAACACCTCCCATAGGTGGCCTTAGGTCCAATACACCTCCTCCAGCCAGCCCATGCCTGGGGCTAGCTTGGGTCAATAGTTAGGCTAACCCAATGTAGCCAAAAACACTTGGACCCGAGCCATTTTCCAGCTCAGATCAAATTGGACCCAATTGCCACTTGCATTGGGTGCACCAGACCCCGACCCACTTCCCACCTCAAGCCCAGGGTCTGGCCTGACCTGGGTTGAGCCCAAATCGACCCGAACCGAGCAGATTTGGATCAAACCGAGCCAACCTTGACACAGATCAAATTGGACCCAATTGCCACTTGCATTGGGTGCACCAGACCCAGACCTACCTCCCATATCTAGTCCCGGGTCTGGCCTGACCTGGATCGAGCTCAATTAGACTCAAACCAAGCAGGTTTGAGCCAAACCGAGCCACCGGATCGATCCCGACTTCCCCAGACCAATTTGACTCCACTCCCAGCTCCAGTGTGTCCCCATCGGCCTTCCCTGGTCAACCCGACCCAGACCGTGGCCGGCGGCGGTCGGAACCAATGGAGAGCAAGTTCTGGTGGTCCCCCCAGGCCGATCCTGACCGAAAGCCTTCCAAAGGCTGTGGTTCGCCGGCTTGAGGCTCATGAGCTCTCTGGAACGGTGCCCCTTTCCACTTGGCATCAATCCGAGAGCTCCTCCGATTCAATCCTGGCCGTCCGAGCTCGCGGGAGGAGGCTGAATAGGATGGTGCTCCCAAGAGCTCAAGGATCGATTCCAGCATTTCGAAGCGATTCCCCAGAGTTCCCTCGACCTCCCAGCGTCTCCCCTAGAGCTCCCAGACCTCTCCTTCCATTACTTCGAGCGAACTCCGGTGAAAGGCTTCGACGTCCCGCTCAAGGTCCTACCTCCAGCCGTCCTCCAGTCGCGGTCCCTGAAGGAAACCTGCTCGCCTTCGTCCCCTGAAGCTTCCAGATAGAGAAGCTCATTCGTTGAGACTTTCTCTGTGGTAATTCCTTCATCCCGAGCTCCCTAGTTAGGTAGTCCGGTCAAGTGTGAAGGAAACCTTCACCCCAACAGATTTCCACCGTTGGATTGAAGGTTTCCACCCCCCTGATTCTCCCTGTGAAATTTTGTCGAAGTTTGCCGGCGGGATCAATCGGATCACGCCGGAGAAGGTTCACGGCCTTGGATAGGAGCGGAGGATGAAGACGAAATCTCAGCCGTTGATTCCGATCAACGGCTCGGATTAGATCCCGCTGTTTCGGAGCGCGTCTGATCCCAACCGTCCGATCCGCCATCCGACGGCTATGGTTAATCTGACCGTTAACAGTTGGCGCCAATGATTGCCCAGCCAATCAGCGCGCGGCGCGTGTAAAGCGAGTGCTGACTGTGCAATGGCCGAATTAATAATTCCAGAAATTCAAGGGAACTTTGGAAATTCATATCTCCCTGCACACTTGTCCAAATTAGGTGTTCTTAGGCTCATTGGAAAGGTCTCAGGGAGACCTACAAAAGCCTTATGGTTCCATGCCCTGGTTAGGTCAGTGCTAGGTTTAATTTGAGTTTGAGCATTTTATTAATTTCTTTAATTATTCTTTAAATACAAGTCCACCAGGCATGGAATTTTGGGAGATTGAATTTGAACATGTTTTTGACATGCCCAAATTTTATCTCCCCCTTTTAAGGTGTTCAAGGGCATTTTCCCCAAATTTCAAATTTAAGGGTCATGGTTTGACCCTTAAATTCAAAATGGAATATAGACCTATCCAATGGGATTTAGGGTGTGATTTTTTGTGTGCTGATGATGTTTAGGATAAGGAGTGTAGAGCCACTAATTTTGCCCCAATCCAAGCTTAGGATAGATCCCTATAAAGATTTGAAGGTGACTTAGAGTTCACCTTAGGTGGTTTAGTTAACCACCTTAGAGTACTCCATTTGAGCTCAAATTTGGTGAGTTTAGTCCTCAGGATCAGGTGATCCTTTGGACCAAATTTCATCAAATTTAGAGTCCATTTGGTTTCCTAAGTAGGAACCACAATAATTCCTCTTAGAAATAACCCTTTAGCCTTAATAAAATTCTAATAATTCTAATTTAATTCTTAAAATTCTCTAAAATACCCCCAATTAACTTAAATTTATCTCTTAATCAATGAAAGTTGAAATCACTTTAATTTGACATTAAAATTCACTTTAATTTAATTTTAATCAAAATCAATGTTTAATCAATTTTAATTAATTAAAAATTATTAAAAATCCCAAAAAAATCTTTAAACACTTGGTGATCTCTCCTTAGATCATTTCTGATCTTTGGAGTTGATTTCAAGAAGTTTGGGACTCATTTGGGATCAAATCACTAAAATGACCCTTAATTGAAACAATTTAATAATTTCAATAAATACCCAAATTTCCAAAATTCATAATTAATTCCAGAAAAATCCAAATCAAACAAACTCACTTGCATTCAACCCCTAATAAGGTCTAATATTTACTAAAAATATTAAATTCCAGAAATTTTCCTTTTTTAAAAAAGTCAACAAATTGGTCAAACCCTAGTTAAAACTAGTTGAAAACTTCAAACCTTTGAAATAAAATATAGAAAAATCCGATTTCAACGTACTTACTGTCTAACTGATCGTAGTGAGGTCTAGTATTTTAATAAAATACAAACATTCCAGAAAATACCTTTAATCAAAAATTCAAATTTGGACACTTTAATTAAATGACTCAAATATTCTAAAATATTCATAAAATTTCAAAATCATTCTAAAACTCAGAAAATATTGGTTTAATGTTTAAAACACTTAACAAATCCTTTAAAACACAACAACCACCCTAAAGTTGAAGTTTATTGGCTGGACTACTCCGGGCTGCGGGGCTAAGTGTCCTAAGGAGGCTGGTTCCTCGAGCCTGGTGGCACAACGCCACGAATGAATTCTAAAGGGTGTCAAACCTTAAAATGAATTAATTTTTAATTATTTAACATTTAAAAAAAAATCTCTAACTCAATTACATTAATTTGGTTTATCGGCTGGACTACTCCGGGCTGCGGGGCTAAGTGTCCTAAGGAGGCTGGTTCCTCGAGCCTGGTGGCACAACGCCACGAATCAATTAATGGCAAACTTAAATTAATCAAGCTTTAAAAATCAGTAACTAACTCATTTCTTTATATTAATCCACTCTTTTAATTCTAACCAATTTAAATAACTTAATCAACCCCGATTGCTACTGGGTAACCCAGGCCTACGAGGCTATTAGCTTAGCCCCAAGGAAGGTGAAATAAACTTCACGGCCTCGGTGTGAAACAAAAGTAGTAATCAATTAATTTTTAAAATATGTCTAATTAAAATTCTTAATTCATTAATACTTAAATTGTAACCTAAATCCCCCTTTAAGCCTTAACAAATTCAGACTTTTAGACAATTTCAATTAATAACCTACTTTAGGATCTATCCCGGCCACACGACCTTTCTCACACACTTTAGATGATGTGCTAGGACAACCAACTCTAGATCTAGGTTAGGCCGGTGTTTACTTTACTGCTGTGTGCCGGATTTTTTGTAGTTTTCACTGCATGTTGTGGATGAAATTGCTTTGCTGTGTCTGCTTACTTTTTCTATACTCTGTGGATGGATTGATGTGTTTGGTGACTAGATTACCCTTAGGTTAGGTACGATCTGGATGTTGACACAGTTTTCTGCAGGTGGCCACGCTCATGCAGGGCAACATAAAAAGGGGGCAAATTAAAAAAATGCATAAATATTATAAACTCTTTGCACAGGTGCTTCAACTGCTAAAGCCCCTAAATCATAAAAAGAGTGTGGCCAGTGTGTTTACTTTCTTTTCTGCTCATATACAACTGCTTGGGAATAACTGCTTTTTATATATTAATTGCTTAGGATAACCCTGCAGGTGAGTCTAGATTTTTATTTTGTTATTAATGTAATTTGTGTAAGTGTCAAGTGTTGTGAAAGTTGATTTTGAGTTGGGATACATAGATCCAAAGATTGGATTCCAAAGAGGAAAGGATACCCCTCTAGGGAATACTCCTTTTCCATTTGGAAATCCAAATTTAGATCGTACCTCTTCCTTACCCAAAGAGGAAAGAGTGGCCTTCCCCCTTAGAGGGAAGTGCCCTCTTGTCCATTTGGGTAATCCACTACGAAGATTCCAAGAAGATTGAAGAAAAGGAGTCCAAAGAAAAATGAGATTGAAGATTTGAAGATTGAGAGTATCCCACTCAAAATAACTTGCGTCATTACTAGGTTTAGAATCCGGGTTGTTGTCAGTGGTGCCCGGCCACTTTACTTTCTGTAAAACTCTGATTTGTAATAAGCAAGGCAATTCTGCCTATGGACATTTATTAATTAATTTATATTTGATGTAATGATTTGATTGCCTTTAGGATTACTTGTTTTTACTAGTTTTTTGGCGACTGCATGCCGCTTTTTATTTTCGCCTGGATACGTGAGACTCGTGAGGGTGTGAAAGTTTTCTACTCATAACCTTAAAAGTCTAAAATTTTAGTGAGTCTAAATAACATAGAAAGATAACGAATCTAGGGAATTAGCCGGGGATCGACCCCGGGGTCGCATGCATATTTCTGCATTACTCTTTCCTTGCTTTAGACATTTCCCCGCCTGCGGGTAGAGTTCGGATTGTCTGACCTATGAGGACGAGGTGCCGGACCTGGGGAAGTCCAGTCTTCTAAAAAATTATTTTATAAGCCTCTTTTTAAAATTTCAAGCATACTTGATTTGGAAATTGTCAACCAGCATGCATTGCATTAGATTCAAATTAAAAGAGTCAAAATTTTAATTTCATAGTCCTTAGCATTTTAGCACCCAACATAAGTCAAAGGGTCCAATTAGGAGAATCTCTAGATGTCGGCCCCAACTCTCCAAAACCTTAAATACAACGTCCCTACCACTCTTTCATAAAAGACCAGATTCATATATTTTAAATCGATTAGGTGGTTAGCTGGCTCCCCAATCCAGGCCGGGGTAAGTCCAGACCTTGCACTGCATTAGTTAGGATCGGACGACTGTGGTCCAGTGTCCAAAATAGATTTAGGATTCGGGGTAGATCTTTGATTATAAGACCCCAAACTTCGGGAATATAGTCCCAAATTTCTAATAAAATACTTAACTCTAATTAAAGCTTCATTTCAATACTAAAACATAAAGCCCAACACTTAGATTAAGTTGGGACACTTTCGGATGGTTCTGGAATCTCTAAGTGTCCCCTACCTCTTCCCCTTTAATTCCGTTAATAACTGCTCAATTTTGATCCATTACCTTTTGAGTTTCCAAAATTCATCTCTTTTTGATATCACTCATAGAAAATCTAATAAAATTTTGCCACTATTTTAATCGAGAGTTTTCGTAGGGGATTTTCTCTCCCTACGATGTAATTAACTACGAGGGCTTGCGCTCGTAGGAGATTTAGAACCACACACACCTGATTTTAAAAATTTATTTTTCAAAACTCAATTGGATTTCTTTGGGAGAACTTAAAATACTAGTGATCATTATTATCATATTTAAAGAATTATCATCGAACGATATTTTCTCCCTTCGGAGAGATATATCTTTCTTTGATAAGGCTTTGGATGTGAACCTAACGATCACACTTCTTGAATATTGTAGCTGGATATCCAATTGAACCTCATTTTGACCCTTCGGGGTCATAAGAATTTCTCTTTAGCATCCGCTCACAATATTCAAGATGAATTTCATAATTCTAAATCTGAACGCCATTATGAAATTTTATTTTCATCTTTCGAGGTGATATATTCTTTCTAACAGGATGATTCAATTTTAGAATTAGAATTTAACTTTAACTCCCAAAGAAAACCAATATTTTCAAAACATGTTTTCAAAATTCCACCAACAGAATGTTGAATAGGATTTTTTGAAATGCAGATAGCACTAGTATTATCACAATAAATTGGTATAGTGCCTATAGTTAATCCTAAATAAATAAACTGTTATTTTAACAAAAGTACTTGTGCCACACAACTTCCTAGTGCAATGTATTCTACTTCTGCAGTAGATAGGGCCACTACATTTTATTTTCTACTGGACCATGAAACTAATGAATTTCCAATGAATTGATATGTTCCAGAAGTGCTTTTCCTATCCACCCTACAGCCTGCAAAATCAGAGTCTAAATAATTAATAATTTCAAATGAAGAGCTAAACTTTGGATACCAAATTCCTAAGTTCTGAGTTCCTAGTAAGTATCTTAAAATTCTTTTCACTTCTATCAAATGTGATTCTTTTGGATCAGATTGAAATCTAGCACACAAAGAAACACTAAACATGATATCTGGTCGGCTAGTAGTCAAGTAAAGTAAAGATCTAATAATCCATCTAAATTTTTTTTGATCAATATATTTTCCCTTAAGGTCCTTATCCAACTAAACTAAGGAACTCATTGGTGTACTAACAGGTTTAGCATTGTCCATTTCATATTTTTTGAGGATGTCCTTAACATATTTAGATTGACTAAGAAATGTACCTTCCTCAAGTTGCTTAATGCTAAAGCCTAGAAAGTAATTTAAGTCTCCCATTAGACTCATCTCAAATTCACTACTCATTATTTTAGAAAAATTATCACAAATATTTTTATTTGAAGATCCAAAAATGATATCATCCACATAAATTTGAACAATGATTATATCATTTTCAAATTTTTTTAAAAAGAGAGTTGTATCCACACTTCCTTTTTCAAAAGATCTTCCAAGTATGAAGGTGCTTAACCTCTCATACCAAGCTCTAGGTGCCTGTTTTAATCCATATAATGTCTTTTTCAACCTGAAAACATGATTTGGGTATTTAAAATTTTTAAAACCTGGAGGTTGTTTTACAAAGATATCCCCTTCAATTACCCCATTTAAAAAGGCACTTTTCACATCCATTTGAAACAATTTGAAACCTTTAAAACAAGCAAAGGATAGAAAAACCCTAATTGCTTCAAGTCTAGCTACAGGGGCAAAAGTCTCCTCAAAATCAATTCTTTCAATCTGATTATACCCCTTAGGAAGTAATCTAGCCTTATTTCTAATGACTATTCCTGAGTCATTCATTTTATTTTTGAATACCCACTTAGTTCCAACAATATTTTAATCTTTTGGACTTGAAGTTAATTCCCAAACTTTATTTCTTACAAATTGATTCAACTTTTCTTGCATGTCCAATGTCCAAAATTCATCAAAAAGTGATTGATCAATATTAGTGGGTCCTATAGTTGAAATAAAAGTTGAATGATTGACTTTCTTGTTTAATCCATGCCTAGTTCTAACACCCTCATTAGGTTCACCTATAATCAATTCTCTTGGGTGATTTTTAGAAACTCTCAACTCTCTAGGCAAAGGGTTTTCTATCTCCAAATTTTCTTCCACATTTTCTTCCAAGTTTATTCTCTCAATTTTTTGGGAGTTATCCTCAATCTCATCTTCAATAACATTTGACTCTTCCAAATTTTCAGATTCATTAAATACAACATGTGTGGTCTCTTCAATGACCAAAGTTCTTTTGTTGAATACCCTATAAGATTTTCCAACACTTGAATATCCAACAAAAATTCCTTCATCTGATTTTGGATCAAATTTTCCTAAGGCATATTTTCTATTATTATGAATAAACACCTTGTAACCAAAAACATGCAAATGTGACAGATTAGGTGTTCTCCCTTTTAGCAATTCATAGGGTGTTTTATTTAAATTTGATCTCACATTCACCCTATTCAGAACATAACATGCAGTGATAACTGCCTCAGCCCAAAAATATCTAGGAAGTGAGTATTCTGCCAACATTGCTCGGGCGGCTTCTATTTATGTTCTGTTTTTCCTTTCGACTAACCCATTTTGCTGAGGTGTTCTAGGTACAGAAAAATTATGATCAATTCCTTTCTTTATACAAAAATTTTTCAAATCTCTCATTCTCAAATTTCCTCCATGATCACTTTATATAGAAATAATTTCACATCCTAATTTCCTTTGAATTCAAGTCGAAAAATTTCTAAAGTCCTCAAATGATTCACTCTTATGAAATAGAAATCTAATCCAAGTGAATCTTGAGTAATCATCCTCTATAAAAAATCTGTATACCTTCCCTCCTAGACTTACAGTTCCAACTGGTCTAAAAAGATCCATGTGTAAGATTTCCAAAGGTTTATTAGTCCTAAGATCCTTATTGGACTGAAAAGAGGACTTCACTTTCTTACCTAATTGACATGCATCACAAAGGTGGTCCTTATTAAAGTCTAGTTTTGGTATACCTCTCACTAAGTTCTTTTGGGTAATCTTTCTAAGGTTTTTCATGCTAGAATGACAAAGTCTCCTATGCCAAAGCCATGACTCATCAGAAACAATTTTTAAACAAAAGGTAGTAGGAGTATGAATGCAATTTAAATATAGCATATAAACATTATTTACCCTTTTTCTATTCAACACATCTTTACTATTTATTCTTAATATGGAACTAGTAGGAAAAAATTTTACACTATATTCCTTATCACATAGCTGACTTATACTTTATAAATTATGCTTTAATCCTTCAACTAATAACACATTATCTATAAAAAAGTTTTTCAAGTTTCCAATCATACCTGATCCAACCACCTTCTTTGTGGTATTATCTCCAAGTGTAACCTTGCCTCCACTCCTAGCTTCCAGCGTTATGAATTGAGTAGTATCTCCAGTCATATGCTTTGAACATCTGCTGTCCAGGTACCATACGCTCCCATGAGATCTTGTGTGAGAGTGACCCTGCAAAAATATCAAATGTTAGACTTGGGAACCCAAACAAGTTTGGGTTCTCCTTTTAGCAAATTGTAATCAAATGCATGTATGATATGTCTAGGTTTATGCATCTTAGGTCTCCACACCAAATAAGAATTCATCTTCAAAGTACAGGTGTGTGCTATATGTCCAAATAATCCACAATTATTATATTTGACATTAGGAAAAGTATTCCTAAGTCTTCTACCATTTGTTTGTCTTCTAAGGGATTCCATATATTTAGGATAAAATTTAGGATTTGTAAAATCTTCAAGTTTGGGGGGAGAGCTTTTATTTTCAGCTTATAAAATTAATTCATATCTTCTAAGATTCGATTTATATAATTAATTCGATATGTTTTGCTCTCTGATTCATCCTTAAATTTTTTAAATTCTTTTTCAAGATCAGCAAAGGATGATTTTAAAATCTCATGATTTTAAAATCTCATGATTTTTATTCAGGTCATCGTATTCGTAAAGTAGTTCTATGTGGTTGTCATCTATTAAAGCATGATCTTTCTTAAGGATTTCATATTCTTTCTTAAGTTCTTTCAATTCTAAACTTACACTAGCAAACATCTTTTTCATTTTCCTATATGCATCATGCATGTGTTCAGAAACTTCAAACAATTCATTATAACTTAAGTCACATATCTCTTCTTGATCTTATTGATCAAGACTATCTACCATCAAGCAAAAATTGGTGACTTTTTCTTCTTTTTCAGTCTATGATGAGTCTGAAGCTGAGTTCGCCCAAAAAGCTCTTTGAAACTTCTCTTGCTCTTCTTTACAGTTGGTTTCTCCTCTACCTTCTCTTTGCTAGGAGTGGCTTTGAGTTTTGGGCAAACAATCTTGATATGACCTGGTTTCCTACATTCATAACAAATCACTTCATTAGAAACCTTGTCATTTCTATTAAATTTATCTCTATTCCATTACTGGCGTCTCTTCTTCTTCCTCTTCAGAAAGCTTCTAAATTTTTTAGTCATCAATGCAATATCGTCTTCATCCTCAGGTTGTGAGTGTTCACTCTCAGACTCTTCCATTTTTAGTGCTATAATCTTCTCCTTTCATGGTTCACCTGCATCAATCTTTCTTTGACTAACCCCTTGCTCGTAAGCAATGAGTGAACCAAGAAGATTGTCAATAGAATAAATGTTTAGATCTTTAGACTCTGTAATTGCAGTAATTTTAGCATCGTAAGCAGTAGGTAAACAACGAAGAATCTTATTAACCATTTCAGCATTCGTTAGTTCCCTACCAAGTGCATGCAAAGAGGTGATAATTTGTGTGAATCTTGTGTACATATCAGAAATGAATTCATTTGATTTCATGCAAAACAATTCATAATCATGTAATAATATATTAAGTCTTGATTACTAAACCTCATTAGTCCCCTCATAAGTTATACAAAGTCTATCTCATATATCCTTTCCACTTTTGCAAGTGAAAACCCGCATGTAGTCTTCAGATTTTAAAGCATAAAAGAAACTATTTAAACATTTAGCATTTAGTTGTGCTAAGTCACGTTCTTCTATAGTCCAATCTATAAAAGGTGTTTCTACCCTAACTCCATCAACTAATCTAGTTGATTTTGTATAACCTTCATGGACTAAGATCCACATACGATAATCAAGTGACTGTAAGAAACTAGACATGCATGTTTTCCAAAAATCAAAAGGTATATTGTCAAACAGTGGATGTCTAGTAATAGAGTAACCTTCAAATGTATTTCGGTTTCCAAATGTAGCCATCTACATTAATCAAAAAGTAGTTTAAACTTATGATTTTGAAACAAAGCTCTGATACCACTTGTTGAGTCTAGTGAATATGTTGTTAAACCTAAATTAATGTCCCAAAGCTACCAAGAGGGGGGGGGGGGTGAATTGGTATTTAAAAATTATCCCTCTTCTTGATAAATTGAACTGAAATTAAACTTTAATGAATTTTTATAAAAA
The DNA here is from genome assembly GCA_016618105.1 of Dendrobium huoshanense. Lineage (NCBI taxonomy): Eukaryota > Viridiplantae > Streptophyta > Magnoliopsida > Asparagales > Orchidaceae > Dendrobium > Dendrobium huoshanense. The sequence goes on from CM028353.1 coordinate 65,478,203, forward strand.
GCTTTCAACAACAACTTTTAAAGAACAAAAAAAATGCAGAAAATAAAAAACAGTGAAATAAATGACACATGATTTATAGTTGTTCGATCTAAACCAGCCCTACATTCACTCCCAGAGGCACCCTCTGAGTATTGCACTAAAACCAATAGTGTCTTTGCTTTTGTACCCACAGCAAGGCAGAGAAGCCTTTACAAACACTCTTTTCACCACTACCCGGTGCGATAGAGAATCGTCATCCTTTTACACTTTCCCTAGTGTTGGAAACCATCATCCTTTCACACTCTCCTAGTGTGGGCAGAGAACCCTTCATCCTTTCACACTTTCCTAGTGTGGACAGAGTACCCTTCGTCTGTTCACACTCTCCAAGTGTCGGCAGAGAACCAGATCTCCTTGACAGATCTCTTCACAAGAAATTTAAAAGGAAGAAAGAAAAAGAGTGAAGTAATCTCAAATCACAAGTAGGAAATCTTACTTTTGAACACCAAGCGAAGCCTTCACGCTCCAGCGGTAGAAATCCTTCTTTGAATGCTCTCTTTCACTCTCTCCTTTACTCTTTTTCTAATAGGCACGTAGATCAATGAGCAAAAATATTTTGTGGCAGTCTAATTTGGACTATATATACAAAAGACAAGAAAAACTGTCCAAAAGCTGCAAGTTTTTAATTCTATACGCAGTGGATCGTCCCGTACGATCGTGGATCGTCCCGGACAATTTTACTTAAAGTGTCGAAAATGATCATAATGTATATTCGTACACGCTCATCTTCCCGTACAAACTAGGTTCGTCCGATACGAAACGATTATTACATAGGTCGATTACAAAAATTCTATAGGACGTAACTAATTGAGGTAAGTCAGTTCAGTTCATCCTGGGACGAACAAGATTCGTCTTGGGACGATTTTATACAGAGAGTTTCATCCAGGGATGAAGGTTCATTTTGTCCTTTGTGATCTCAAACAGAGAGTTTCATCTCGGTATGAACCATGCTTTTCATCTGGATGAACAGTGCAATGTGAGAATCCAGAGGCGTTCGTCCCAGGACGAATATAAAATTTGTCCTGGATGATTAGGACTTAGAAAAATTTTCTACCTGCCTGTTCGATCCATTGCTCTTCCTAGGGGTTAATTAACATGATCATCCCGTACGAACTAGATTCATCTAGTACGATCAGTTAACAAAAATTGTTCCCCCAAGAGTGTGTGTTGTGATTTTTCACTCAATTACAATCACTCCCTCTCATTTCAAAACTTATAATTTACAAATGAATAATTTGAAGTCTTCATCGCTTGGAGTTGATTTTCCTGAAATGTTATTACACACTAGAGCAAAAGAAAATCTTCCAAAAAGTGTTAGGAGATATATAAATTAATAATATTTGAAATCATCAAAATAATACAAGTTGTAAGAATGTAAAACATGAAAAATAGCAAGTCTCTCTTCAATTCTTTCTCATCCCTATTATTCTCCTTATTACCTTGATTCAGCAGCACATCGGTAATATGGTTTTCATCCCCCAATTTCTCCCCTATACTATTCTCACCCACATCCACTAAAACATGTTCCTCCACAAAATCCATGCTATCAATGTTATATTGGCCATCTTCCTTATCCAAAAAAACCTTCACTCCTTATGGAAATATCTAGAGGGTCAATCTCTATGTCATCCCCAGATGCTTTAGAATCCTGTAAATGAAGGTTTGAGCTTTAGCCTTAAGAAGATTATGACCTCCATGGACATTCGGTTCACCTTTATTGGGTTCAACCATAATTTTTGAGGTTATATTACTTTTTCTAAGTTTAGGATGAGAAGGGAAAAAATCTTTAATAAAGTGTCCATGAAGTTTACAATACAAATAGAAATAAAAAATATTTTAACTCAACTTTTTATAAATACCAAGAATTTTTAGAACCAAGCTAGATGACTTAGTGTGCTTCTTGGTGATGTCTAATTCCACAAGAATCCTAGCCATGGAAGGCCTTGAATGAGAGGCAGTGGTCTGGTCCATTTGAAGAGTCCTACCAAAAATGGATCCAACATATGAAAAATAAGAGAGTTAAAGACATGAAAATGTAAATTAGGCAAATAAATCTAAATAGTAATAATGGGGGATTTCTCTTTGAGATCAAAATAGGAGTCAATTTAACTAATATAATTTCACAATTATGGATATAATAAGTTCTACTAGCAAACACCCTACTATAATCAAGGTAATTAGATAGTTGAAAAGAAACATCTCTAGCATCAAGCAAACTAATAGAAACATTTTCACATAATTTCAACTTCCCAAAATAATTGTGAATCGCATCAAGTTTTGGCCAACAGGCCAAAAATTTAACAACAAGAGTAAACTAAAATGGGCTTGCAAGTTTGATAATATCATCATCAGACATTAAAAGCGCAGGAAAACCTTTACCATCAATTTAGCAAAAGAAAAGGTTGGTTTCTTTGAAGATGAAGATCCCTCTAGAACATCATGAATATAGTGAGATTTAGTTTCAAAACCATCAATACTCAACAAACCTGTTAAAAATAGGTTTTTAGATTATGATTTTGATGATAGCAAACAAATCTTATTTCACTATGACTGTCTTTTTTCTACTAACTTTTCAGGACTCAAAGATCGAATGGAAATCAGAATCAGCTCAAAATTGGGTAGATTAGGGTTGAGTCAGTCTGTAATTTTATTTTTCCCTTCCTGAGTCAATTGTAATCTTTGGTGTGACTGATGCAAAGTAACCCTACACTCACACACTTGAGAGACTTAGAATTTCTATTTTTACTCAAATCGGCCATGATGATATTTATATAGTCCTGGTCGATCGGGCTTAAAACAAAAAATCTAATCAGAGGTTCTTAATTAAGACAGCCATCATTAGCCAATCGGCCTGGATGATACTTGTATCGGCCTGAATGATTAGTTCAAAATAGAAAGAAATTGTCAACATAAACAATTAAGGTATTTTGTATTTTTGGTAATCGGCCAGGACGATCTTGGATCGGCCATGACGATATTCACAATTATGCCTTAATTCATTAGACAATCAAGGAAGTAATTAAGGCTGATTGATACGATCACATCATCCTGGACGAACACAGGATCAGTTAGGACGATCTAATCAAAAAACCTTAATTACTCCTGGACGATCTGGATCGGACAGCTTGAATTCAGGGTGATTCTCAGGATGATTCTCCTCTGATTTGAACTGATCGGCCGGGACGATCGTAAGGTTGTCATGGATGATCAAGCCAATTTTTCAATCGTCTAGTTTGCATTTAGGGTGATGCTCTGGCCGATCTTCTTAGATTTGTACTGATCAGCCAGGACGATGTCCATATCATCCTGGACGATATAGTTGACAACTTGCAATTAATGAGCTACTTTGAAACTCTTCTATTTAAGAGCTTTAGTTCAACATTTTTGAACATCCTTGGCTACTGTCTTGACCAGAGAAAACCTAAAGGAGAGAGAGGGAGAGAGAGAGAGAGAGGATCTTGTGAGGGGGAGCTTATGAGGGGATTCATAAGGGTTGCTCCAAGCATTATTCCACTTCTTCTTCCTTAGAGTCTCTTATCCTTGGAAGGGTTGGGAGAGGTAAGTTTCAGCAAGTGATCGTGATTCTCTACCTGCTTCAGGAGAAATCAAAAGGAGTTGGGTTCTCTGCCTTGCCAGGTGTGGCAGAAAGGAGGTGTTTTTGTGAGGGCTTCTCTGCCTAGCTGTGGGGGATAAAAGAGAGTCACGTTGGTAATGCAATACTTGGAGGGCACCTCCGTGGAGTGGACGTAGGTCGAGTTGATTGAACCACTATAAACCCTTGTGTTCTTATTTTACTGCTTCCGCATTTATTTTCTTTCGCACTTGTTTTTATGGTGATTTGGTTTGTGATAATTGTTCTTCTTTTTTCTTAAAGAAATTTTTAAAAATATCAATTTACCCCCCTCTTGGCTTGCCTCGGGCTAGTTCTATAGGGCTTAACATCCCTAATGAACTTTCAAGTGGTATCAGAGCGGGATTCATAAAAACTAAGTTTGAAATTTTTTTAAATTTTGATCCATGACTAACTTTAAGAATTGTAATACACCGGAAGGGTATTCTATTACCCAACCACCTTTGTTTGATAATATCCCATTTGATTTTTGGAAAACTCGCATGTCTACATTTTTACAATCTACTGATTATGGTATGTGGATGCTTGTTAAGGATGGTTACACAACTCCAACTTGTAAACTTAACGGCATTATTGTTCCACTTTCTTTTATGGAATGGACTTTAGATGATAGGGATTTGGCTCAATTAAATGCAAAATGTCTTAATTACTTTTTTTGTGCTTTAAAATTAGAAGATTACATGCGTGTTTCCACTTGTAAAACTGGTAAAGAAATTTGGGATAAATTGTGTATCACTTATGAAGGCACTAATGAGGTTAAACAATCCCATCTGAACATTCTCTTGCATGACTACAAACTTTTTCATATGAAACCTCATGAATCAATTTTTGAAATGTATACAATATTTACTCAGATTGTTACTTCTTTGCATGCCTTAGGGAGAGAACTTTCAAACTATGTGTTAGAATAGTTGCTATTTGAATGCTTTTACATTTTTGCAACTTGAATAGTTTTGATGATTTCAAACATTATTATTCAATTGTGTAGCTATCTCCTAACAATTTTAGAAGATTTGTATTTGCTCTTGTGTGTACTAACATTTCAAAAAAATCAGACTCCAGACTACGATAACTTCAAATCAAATTCAACATGAGATACTTTGTTAATTTGAAGTTTGCATTTTTTTCTTTGAATTAATTTTGAAAGGGAGTGATTGTAATTGAGTGAATAAAAAAAAAACATACACACACACATAAGGAGATCATAAAATTTTATACTGATCGTACTGGACGATATTCGATCATACGGGACGATCAGATAGTTGTCTCCTATAGGGCACATGGAACGAATAGGAACTTGCTCGAAATTTTTTTTTCTAAGTCCTATTCGTCCAGGACGAAATTAATTATCGTACCAAACGATTTGTTCTCTGTAAAATTTTTGTCCAAATGAATTTTATTATCGTACGTGGCGACTGGTCCTCTGGAAAGTTTTCGTCCAGACGAAATTAAATATCGTCCAGGACGATCGGGTCTCTGGAAAATTTTCGTCCAGACGAAAATAAATTATCGTCCGTGGCGATTGGTCCTCTGAAAAATTTTCGTCCAGACGAAGTAAAGAATCGTCCAGTACGATCGGGTCTCTGGAAAATTTTCATCCAGACGAACATATTCTCGTCCAAACGATTAACCGACTTATAACAGTTTTCAGCAGTTTCTAGAACCGACCTAGTAATAACCGTTCGTACTGGATGAACCTAGTTCGTACATGATGATCATCTGTATGAAGACATTTTGTACACATATTTAAATAGGGTCGTTTCAGATCGTTTAAGTAAAATCGTCCAGGATGATCCATGATCGTACAGGACGATCCACTGCGTACAAAATTGAACACTTGCAATTTTTGGGCGGTTTTTCTTGTCTTTTATATGAATAGTCCAAATTAGACTGCCACCCAATCTTTTTGTCATTTGATCTTCGTGCCTCTTGAAAGAATAGCCAAGGAGAGAGTGGAAGAGAGCATTCTAGGGAGGATTCCTACCACTGGAGCGAGAAGGCTTCACTTGGATTTCAAAGGTAAGAGTCTCTACTTGTGAATTTGGATTACTTCACTCTTTTCCTTCTTCCTTCTAGATTCTTGTGAGAAGATCAGTCAAGGAAATCCGGTTCTCTGCCGACACTTGGAGAGTGTGAACAGCCGAAAGGTTCTCTTCCTACACTTGGAGAGCGTGAACAGCCGTAGGGTTCTCTGCCCACACTAGGAGAGTGTAAAAGGACGACAGTTCTCTGCCAACACTGGAGATTTTGTAAAAGGACGACGGTTCTCTGCAAGCACTGGGGATTATGTAAAAGGACGACGGTTCTCTGCCGCACCGGGTAGTGGTGAAAAGAGTGTGTTGTAAAGGCTTCTCCGCCTTGCTGTGAGTGCTAAAGGAGAGTCACTATTGGTTTTAGTGCAATACTCAGAGGATGCCTTTGAGGAGTGGATGTAGGTCTGGTTATAGACCAAACCACTATAAATCTGGTGTCATTTACTTTATTATTTTTACGTTTCCGCACTTTAAATTTCAGTCTTAACAACTCTGTGGTTGAAAAATATTTTTCTACAAACTTTAAAAGAAATTTTTATTTCGGTTCAACTTAATCTTCAAAGAGGGTTTAAAAATTTTAAACTACCAATTCACCCCCCTCTTGGTAGCCTTGGGACATTCACTTTGGCTTAACAACCTAATTACTGGACTCAACACTATGAAAAAGTGAACAAGATTTTGAGATGCTTGTCTTTATCTTTTGATACTAAAATCACTACAATCATAGAATCTAAAGATTTGAATATGTATTCGATTGACAACTTACTTGGCTCACTCATTGCTTACGAGCAAGGAGTGAATCAAAGAAATCTTAATGCATGTGAGAAAAGAAAGGAGAAAACAATGGCACTGAAGGCACACAAATCAGACTCTGACTCTTCTGGGTCTGAAAGCGATGAAATTGACTTTATCACAAGGCAATTCAAAAGCTTTCTAAGGAAGAAACAAAAGCATCATTAAAATTGGAAAAGAGGTAAGGATAACAAATATTCTAAACGATCTAATGATGTGGTGTGTTATGAATGTAGGAAGCCTGGACATGTGAGAGCTGATTGTCCTACACTTCAAGATCTCTCAAGCAAAGAAAAGGGTGAGGAGAAACCTAAGTTAAGGAAGGACAAGAAGAGAGTCCAAAAGGCGTTTTGGATGGATTCTGCATCGGATTCATCGGAAATGGAACCAGAATAAGAAACAACAAACTTGTGCTAAATGGGAGAAGATTATCTTGATCAAAGTGATGAAGAAGAGGTATGTAAACTAACTTATGATCAATTATTCAAAATTTGTGAGAAAATTCATTCATCATACAAAAAACTTAAAAAGACACATGCTAGTTTAAAGTTCAAACTTTCGAATTTATAGAAAGAATATGAAATTATTCTCAAAGATCATTCTACGATTGACTCAAATCATATGACTTTACTTGATGAATTTGATGATTTAAACAAAAATCATTCGAAGTTAACTGATGAGCATGATGCATTAAAAGTTTCACACACCTCACTCAAATCTGATTTAAAGAATCTAAAGAAATAGAGCGCAACTTGAGGATGGATAATAGTGCTTTAGAAAATACTAACTTGAGGCTTAAAGATGAATTGGACTCAATTAAGAGAAATTGGATGACACCTACTTTTGATCTAAAGCCAAGACCTAGGAAGAGGCATTACAATCCAAAACATTTAAGAAATCCTTTTCCTGGTGTTAGATGCTTTTCATGTGGTTTGATAGAACACATCTCACACACTTGCACTGTTCACCGTAGTACACATTGGGTGTGGAGACCAAAATTGCATAATTCACAGCATAACACACATGCATTACATTATACTTTTCATGATAAGGGACCCAAACTTATTTGGGTTCCTAAATTTGACATTTGATGATTTTGTAGGTGGGGCTCTCACCAAAGCCATCGTGAGAGCATAGGATACTTGGACAAACAGAGGCTCGCAACTCATAACTACTTAAACTTGCTGGTTAATAAATTCTTGAATTGCATTTTGATTATTGCTATGTTTTTTTTGGTTAGTTGTGCTAGTCGTTTTTTACTTTTGTTTTCTTTATGATTATTTTTCCTTGTTCTTAAACTCTGGAGATTTATGACCAATGATTAGCATTTCTAAATTAGTTAAAGGGAGAAAACACCGTTGATGGTTTCCCTCCCTCTAACCGCTTTTGGTGATATAATTTTCTTTTCTAAACAAAAAGTCTATCTCATTTTAACAAATGATTTTTGAAATTAAGATCTTTTTTCTTGTTACAATAGTCTATCTTATATATATGATCCAAAGTTCTTATATATCCTTCAAGTAAATTGAAATCTTGCTGTTGCACTTATCATATGATTTTGATTTTAGTTTTGTGGCTTGTTCTTCTCTATTCTAGAAAGATATAATCACAACTAAGAACTTTTTTTAAAGGGTTTTTTAAAGAGTTTTTAGCTTGCAAAAATTAAAAAGGGAAGAGGCCAATGACGCCAAATTGAAAAGAAAATTATATACACAAAAGTGTATCAAAAATCAAAGATGCTTAAAGAGCCAATCAAAGTGACAAGAGGCATAAAATGAGCCCACTAAATGTAAGCTATTCTCTCTTTTCAAAACTTTTAAAACTTAGAAGGACTCATGGGTTATTTGATGATTTTAAAGGCTTGATTTCAAATTCCATAATAGAGACAAATTACTTTGGTATACTATTTTATAAGATAGTTTATTTGTAACCAAGTTTTGAACAGATCTTTTTTTTATCCAAATTATTCTGAGTAAGACCTCTTATTTTCAAAAGATAATTTTTATCCTAAAAGAAGTCCGAGCTAGGGTAAACAGGATCAGATATTCTACCTTTTTTAGATTATGATGTTGCTAACTCATTGATCTTTCAAATCTTTAAAATTTAATTATTTGGGCAATTTGTCATATGCTTGCTTTGCTAAAAACAAAAAAAAAAAAAAAAAAAATTAAAAAAAAAAAAAATTCTTTCCTTGTTTTTATCTACTTTTGTTGTTTTTTATTTCTTCGGGCTTTCTCTGATCATCTCCATCTAAACCTTAATTTTTAACTTTTTGTCACATCACCGTGGACAATACTTATATCGTCTTGGACGATATAACAATTTCTCTTCAAAATTTTATTTGCTGAAACTTTTTCTGAGCTTTCAGTAACTCATCGTCCCGAATGATCCCGTATCATTCTGGACGATATGATCAAACTCTATTACAATCATTTTTTACCATCTTGACCGATACATATTTTGTCCTGGACGATGCATTCATAGTAATCGTCCTTGTCGATACACTAGATCAACCTGGCCGATCCACGTGTCAGCACGTTTAGAATCCTTAAAATCAGCCCCAGACGATCCATTATTGGACAGTCGTCCTAGCCGATCCACTGTTCTTCCTGGACGATACACGTGGCATAGATTTAAAATTTTTTAACTTCGACCGGTATGATCAATTATTATGCATCGTCCTATACGATACACCTAATCGGCTCGGACGATATGCTTTTCAACGATCGTCTAGCTTGACTCCTCGGGATGATCGCTTGTGTCTAATCGTCCTGGCTGATATCTGATTGGCCCGGCCGATCAGACCGCCTTTTTGACCAATTATCCTGCATGTAATAATTGAACCAAATCGTCCTGGCCGATTATGCGATCGGCCTGGATGATATGGCCGTTTCTTTAAATTCAGGCCATTCCAGCCATTGTTTTCACCTCAACCTTCTTCTTCTCTTGTGTTTTCTTACTGGTTTCTTGCTATGGCTAGTGGGAAGTGAGTCCGACAAACTTCTAGGAGTTCTTTGAGGGCTAGGATTGATACTCATTTCAGGGAGGCAGAAGATGAAGCTGCTTACCATCGATATAAAGAATGTGGGATAACTGTCTCCATTGTCATCAATCCTGCCCACCTTTCGTATCCGGTAATAGATCTCTTTGCTCACTCTTCTCTCTGTTTCATTCTTTCTCACGCTGTCCCCTTTTATACTGAGCTTCTTCATGAATTCTTCACAAATCTTCTCATAAATCCTACTTTCACAACCCTGACCTCCTATGTGAATCGACGCCCGGTCCAGATCACATATCAAGACTGTGCTGAACTACTACCCTATCCACCACCGGGGATAAGCTGCATATAATTATCTCAGATCCTGATTTTAAATAGTCCATTGTAAATCATTTCCTTCTCCAAACCAATGCACCTTTTCATGTTGGAGAGACTAGCTCTTTAGTCAAAGATGCTAGGACAATTCAGCATGTCCTTCGAACCTCCATTATTCCAAAAGCTGGGGACCAAATCCACATCACTCCTCTACTTTCTATGACTACATTTTACATCATGACACATATAGAATTTAATGTTACAGACTTAATTTTTTGATACATTGATCATTTAACCACAATCCGCGATCCAGGTTATAAGAGCCCAATTTGGCTTTAGGACACCTTATAGCCTATGTTCTTGAAACCAAATATCAACTTCAATATCCTGCTCCTCCCAACTCTCTTGTACTCAAACAAATCCTTTAATACCCTTCACAGTACTCATCTCCACCCAGGGGATGAGGAACCTCGGGGGGCTGACGAGGAGGAGGCTCCCGCTCCCGCTTCCGTTCCTGATCCTACTCCTCTTCGCCAGCACCCACAATTTGACCAGTTAGTGGAGAGATTTGATCATTGGGAGACCCGTTTCGATGCATACGTTGCTGTACAGAAGCAGCAATATTCTGAGGACATTGCCCGCTACGAGCTGCATCGCACAGAGGACTTAACCCGTTTTGACAGCTACATTACTCACCAGTAGCAGCAGCATGACCAGGACATAACCTGGTTCAATGCTCAGTTTACTATGCTAGCTAGCTACTTTCAGCAGGCTCCACCACCTCCACCTCCAACTGATGATCAGGATCCCTCCTTTTTTTAGTTTTAGTTTTTGTTTTTTCTGGATTGCTTCCTTTTTCTATTTTTTTATTGCTTTAGTTTTTTTAGTTTCCTCATCCTTTTTGATATGTCAAAAGGGGGAGTAGTGTATTTGTACTTGCTCTTGATTAGTGTATTTATACTTGCTCTTGTTTAGTATGTTTTTACTTGTTATGGTAAAAGCTTGTTTAGTTAGAATTAATTTTTGATATATTTGCCATCATCAAAAAGGGGGAGATTGTTACAAACATGTTTTTAGATTATGATTTTGATGATATCAAACAAATCTTGTTTTACAAAGATTGCCTTTTTTCTAATGACTTTTCATGACTCAAAGATCGAACGGAAATCAGAATCAGCTCAAGATAGGGTAGATTAGGGTTGAGTCAGTCTATAATTTTATTTTTCCCTTCCTGAGTCAATTGTAATCTTTGGTGTGACTGATGTAAAGTAACCCTACACACACACACACACACACTTGAGAGACTTATAATTTCTATTTTACTCAAATCGGCCAGGATGATATTTACATCGTCCTGGATGATCGGGCTTAAAACAGAAAATCTATTCAGGGGTTCTTAATTAAGGTAGCCGTCATTAGTCAATCGACCTGGATAATACTTGTATCGGCTTGGATGATAGGCTCAAAATAAAAAGAAATTGCCACCATAAACAATTAAGGTATTATGTATTTTTGGTAATCGACTAGGACGATCTTGGATCGGCCAGGATGATATTCACAATTATGCCTTAATTGATCAGACAATCAAGGAAGTAATTAAGGATGATTGATACGATCACATCATCCTGGGTGATCTCAGGATCGACAAGGATGATCTAATCAAAAAACCTTAGTTACTAATGGATGATTTGGATCGGACAGCTTGAATTCAGGGCGATTCTCAAGACGATTCTCCTCTGATTTGAACTAATCGGCTGGGACGATCATAAGGTCATCCTGGACGATCAAGCCAATTTTTTAATCGTCCAGTTGGCATTCAGGGCGATGCTCTGGCCGATCTTCTGAGATTTGGACTGATCAGCCAGGACGATATCCATATCATCCTGTATGATATATTCGGCAACTTGCAATTAATGAGCTCCATTTAAGCTCTTCTATTTAAGTGCTTTAGTTCAATATTTTTGAATATCCATGGCTGCTATCTTGACCTAAGAAAACCTAAAGGAGAGAGAGAGAGAGGGAGAGAGAGAGAGGATTTATGAGGGGGAGCTTGTGAGGGGATTCACAATGGTTGCTCCAAGCATTGTTCCACTTCTTCTTCCCTAGAGTCTCTTGTCCTTGGAAGGGTTGGGAGAGGTATGTTTCAGCAAGTGATCGTGGTTCTCTGCCTGCTTCAGGAGGAAGAAAAAGTAGTTGGGTTCTCTGCCTTGCCGGGTGTGGCAAAAAGGAGGTGTTTTTTTTGACGGCTTCTCCGCCTAGCTGTGGGGGCTAAAGGAGAGTCACGTTGGTAGTTCAATACTCGGAGGGCGCCTCCATGGAGTGGACATAGGTCGAGTTGACCGAACCACTATAAACCATTGTGTTCTTATTTTTAGTGCTTCTGTATTTATTTTCTTCCGCACTTGTTTTTATGGTGATTTGGTTTGTGATAATCGTTCTTCATTTTTCTTAAAGAATTTTTTAAGAATACCAATTCACCCCCCCCCCCACTTCGTTTGCCTTCGGCCAGTTCTATAGGGCTTAACATCCCTAACAAACTTTCCAAACCTTTCTAGAAAATAGTCAGTGCAAATGGGGTAATGCCCCATGCACTAGGAATCAAAGATGATGGAGCCACCTCCATAAAGTAGAAGAGAACAACTGAAGGCCAATCAGCATCTTGAATGAAATAAAATGAGCACCCGAATCAAACAAAAACAAAAATATCATGAAACTAGTAGAAGCCACAAGTAAGAACTATAGAAGCCATAATCGCACTCAAAATTGCCAGAGCCAAAGCTAGCCGTTAGACGCGATATCCCTCATCACCGTTCACTTGGTGTGCCTAGGGACAAGTTTACTTAGGCTTAACATCCTTATCAATCTTTCATCTAGTTCCCATGCAAATTCATATTAATCTTTAGATGGATTAGCACTATTTAACATGTTATTAGGTTTACTATTATCTACTCATTATAGTTCAATAATATTATAAACTATTGGATCCTTATCAGCTTATTTTGCTTGCCCTATTTTGTTGTAGATCATTGTTATTTTTTAACTTAATGTAGATTCTCATTTTTTTTATAGGATGATTATGTTGAATGCTCTATTGTGGATCTCTTATTTTTTGGGTGTTGCCTCGTGTCACCCTATATTTTTTATATGTTTTAATTTTACTTATACTTATATGGGATCATTAGCTCTTAAGTTTTCTTGGCTTTTTGATGTAGCTGTTATGAGTATTAAGAGTTTTTTATTACTTGTAAGGACTTATATTTTTAATTTATATTATCATAAAGGTCCCTCTATAGGTTTACCTGAAGAGATGAATAAAAATATATTATTAAAATTAAAATAAAAAAATAAAACTAAAGTGTAATCAATTATAAAAATTAAATTTAATCTTGGAAAAATAAAAGCCCAATCAGAAAAATCCAAATAAAAAGTAATTAGAGATTAAAGAAAATCAAATAATTAAATTAAAAAATAATTAAAATGAAAAAAAAAAATTCAAATGACCCAAAACTCTTATGTATCTCATTTTATGTTATTTGTGACCTACAGTGATAAGTTCAAGTTAATTTTGATAAATAAACTCATAAACTCTTTAATAAAGATGAATTTGTAAAAATAATAATTAAATAAATGAATATCTAAAAATATAAAATCAATGCCATTGAAATCAAAATAAATCATCAAATTTTAAGTAGAATAAAAAGACAATTTTTGGCCAAACTCTTAAATAAAGGAATAAAAGCATAATAAATAAATAAATGTAATAAGAAATAATAAATAAATAAATGTAAATAAAAATACAATCAAATCAATAAAAAAATATGAAAATTTTAAAAAGAAAACTTAAATTAAATGAATAAATTTAATTTATATAAATAAAAAATAATTAAAAATTATTTTAAATTCAAATAACTAAAAATGAGAAAGAAAAATAACAAAATAAATCTAAAATACTAAATAAAAGATAAATAATAGAAATTAAATAAATAAAATTATAAAATATAAAATAAAAATTTGAGTATAATATATTAAAATTAAATTATTTAAATTGAGTAAATTTTAATAATAAATCAAATTAAATTTAATTTTACTAGATAAAATAATTTAACTGAATTCAATTAATTACATCAACATTACTTAAATCAATAAATAAAAATAGGTTTTATCTATTTGTTTTATCCTTTAGCAGGAAAAGTAAACAATCATTTGAAAGGCCTATGACTTTTTTGATTAATAGATTCAAGCACTTTCAGGCAACTAGTTAACATGCTTCTTAAAACCTCAATTAAATAAATCTTTTGAAATAATAGGGGCATTATGTGTTTGCTTTATTCCTTAGAATAAAATAAAGGCATCCACTTATAATTCTAGGTCTTATTGATCAATGTCTTTCTATCACTTTGAAGTTGTTAATTAATATGGTTCTTAAAATCATAAAATTAAATAAACATCATTATTTAAAGATTTAAATAATATGTAAAGCACTAAAACTATTCCCTTGGTCTAATAATGAACAAATTCCACTTGTAGATCAATCTCACACTAATCTACCTAATATATATTTAAATCACACAAGCTTAGCACACACTTTAGAATTGCTTGATAAGATAACCAACTCTAGCCATGGCTAAGACCATGTTCACTGAAAGTTCAAGGAATGGTTATTAAGCTACTTAAATAATCTAAGGCACACCAAGTGGGGGTGAAAAACCTTTTTTTCTTAAATTATTTTCAATAAACTCATAATAATAATTTAAAAAAAAATACCAAGTGGAAGCAAACAATAAAATAAACCAAAAATATTCTTGGGATCTTGCAGAAAAACAAATGGAAAAATATTTTTCTTCTTTTTAATTTTTAGATTTTTATGAACAAAATTTAAACCAAAACAATCACAATGTTATCAACTAAGATTTACAAGAATCTAATGTGCAGGAAATTAAAAATGTTCAAAATAAAGTGCTAAAATAAAAAGAAATAAGCACTCTGAAACTTTTATAGTTATTTGTCAAAACTTAACCTACGTCCACACCATGGAGTCTTCCTCTCCTAGTATTATAATAAATCATTAGTGACTCTTATTTTAACACACAATGGGGAGAAGAAGCCTTTACACATTAACTTCTACCCTTCCATGATGCAACAGACAAGTTGAATCCCTTTTTCAAACCCAATGCGACAGTGTAGTTGAATCCCTTCACTAACCCAATATGATGAAATAGCCATATAACTTGACGCCATGAGCCTTCTCCTAGATTTTCCCTCAAGTAAGGAAAAGTCTCTTGGATGAAGAAGATGAATGTACATGTAGCAACCATGTATGGAAACCCTCTCACACACTCCCTTGATCTCACAAGGCACTTCTCTCTCAAAACCTCACCTCTTTATCTCTCTCTCTCTCTCTCTCTCTCACTCACTCAATATTAAATCCGCTCTTCAAATCCTAACTTAAAGAAAATCTATCACAAAAAATAGGTCAAAGACTCTCTTTAATGAAGTAAGAGATGTTTATATACTAGCCTCCATTAAACTCTAATTTTTAACTCAGCCATCTATGTTTGTTCACTACCTAGGGATAGTACAATACAATTAGTTCAATTCTCCCTTAACAATTTTGCGATGGCTATTTCCCTGTATGATCAGTTTAATTATTTTTACGTGATTATTCAGTATGATTATAAGTAGTGCAACACAATTAGTTCAATTAAATAATTAGCTCATCTTGGATGAACCTTATCAATTAATTCTCATCCTAGTTGATGATCAGTTTGTATAATATGAACCTCACTTCTTATATATGTTCACTAATAACACATAATTTTTTATTCAATTTTTAATCTTAAGGAGTTATTTAGGTAAGATATTAAAATATTGTATGCTATAATTAGCATCGTACAATATGAATATAAAAAATTTAAAATCTTAAAATATTTCCTAATTATATTTGGTAGAATGGATTTTTGAATATAAACTGATCGTCTAGTATGATTTGCTATTGTATAGTATAATTAGTTCATCTTAACTTTTTTTCATAATTTTAGTGTTTGAATTAATTTTTGAATAAATAAATAATACAATATAATTTAGATCATCTAGTATGATCTACAGAAAAAATTAAAACCTTATGTTTAACCCCCCCCCCCCCCCCCCACGGCGGTGAGTGTGTACATGGTTTTTATGCTAACATACAATAAATGTAATATATAGGCAAAACAAAAAATAAAATTATGAAATTTTTTATATATTAACCTATTCTACACGATCTTTATTTTACATCCTTTTAGCAGTGCAAGGTGATGTTGTACATAAAATGTTAGTACATGTAGAAAAATATTTATAATAATAAAATAGGAGAATCCAAAGAAAAACAAATAACATTATTATCATCAAAATATGACCTCGGCTTTCGAATTGCAATAATCTCCCCCTCTTTAATAATGGAAAATATTTTTGGCTGAATTTCAAGTTAATCTCATTTCTCTCCTCAATTCTCCCCTTAGCTTGAGTTTGCAATTGAGTTTAATTTCTTCAAAATTACTATAACTTTTGTAGTCCAAATTGACAAAGCATCTGATTTTTAAATTCCAATTTTTTTCTTAGGATTTACCCTTTGAGAAGACCACTAAAAATTAATAGTTTGTATTTTCTTTATTAATTCATATTCTTCTTTAAATGGCTTGGAAATTAAAGATCTTCCAGCTATAGCATCTATGATTGCTCTATGAGATCCTACTAATCTACTATAAAAGGTTTGAATAACTAAAGAATTAGGTAAGGCATGATGAGGACATTTCCTAAGCATTTCTTAAAATCTCTCCAAACTTTCATTAATAATTCTCTTTCAAACAGGGAAAAAGACATGAAATCATTTCTAAGTTTATCAATCTTTTAAGATAAGAAATACTTAGCAAAACATTTATGAGCCAACTCATTCCAAGTGGTTATAAAGCCTCGGTATAAAGAATTTAACCACATCTTAGTCTTGTCTATTGTAAAAAAAAAAAATTCTAAGCCTACTTAAATATTGCACAAATTTCTAGCAAATTAACTAAGTATAAATTTTGATCTTCAATCAGAGTTCTCCCAAACTGGGAATTTTAAACCAACTTAATTATGGAAAGTTTTAATTCAAAATTATTATCCTTGACTATAGGTTTATTAGTACTTTGATGAATTCTACCTACTACAAAAATAGCACAATCTGTAAGAGGTCTAAAATGTTCTTGATCTTGTACTTGTTTAGAACTTTTTAAAAACGATTTTGGTTTTACTAATTTTTTAAAGGGTCATTTCTATATCAAAATTAAAAAATAAACGTTCCTTTCTAGTTCTAAAAAACATGAAACGATAAATACATAATAACAAAAAAAATAAAAGTAAGATATAAAATACAGTAGGTCTAAATATGCACTTATTTTAATAATATAGTTAAATTATTAAAACTAAATTACTTCCCCAATAACAACACCAAAAACATAATGGGGTTGTGGACTTGTTCTTATTAGAAAACAAGGCTTTAATACAGACTATGTAATATATTCTTATACTATCAATGTTGAGTAATGCTTAGTTTCCAGTGATATATTAATAATAAAAGCCCACTTAAATGTACAAAAATAAATGTGCTAAATCACGTAATAAACTGATGAAGTATATTGTTGAATCCACAAGGAAGTGTTATTTTTTTTTTTAAGTTGCAAATTGCATTAATATATAAAAACTATTAATGTGTGATTTTATGGAGAAGTGATATGGCCTCTTTTTCAGTTATTACAGCATTGGATAAATGTGTGATTGGTGATCTCAATGTTTTTAACAAGGGTATTTGTATGATTACTACTGTGTATGGTAGTAAGGATGTTCAGAAGAGAAGGAAGATGTGGGATTGCATTGGGGAACAATCTTATAGAGATCTTCCTTTGATTATTGGGGGAGACTTTAATTGCATCTTATGCCAAGAGGATAAGAAGGGTGGTAGGAAGTTCGTTTTTTCTCAAGGCCCCTTGGAAATGTCCACTTTCATGTATGAGAATGACTATCATGATGTTAGGGCGGTTGACCCTAGATTTACTTGGTGTAATAATAAGGTTGGAGGTGGGAGAATCCTTGAAACATTGGATAGATGTTTGCTAAACTCCTTGGCTTCAAATTTTATGCATCTTGGTGTTGAAAGACATTTGGCTAGAGTGGCTTCTAACCATTGTCCAATTGTGCTAGAGATACTTGTTGTGGAGACTACAAAGAAGAGTTGTATTAAATTTGAGGATGTTTGGCTATCTTTCAAGACAGCTACTGCTATTTTGAATAAAGGTTGGCAAAAATTCTATGTGGGTAATGACATGGAGGTGCTCAACAAGAAGTGTAAACGAGCTTTGAACCATTTATTTTACTAGAGTAAAGCTAAGCTGAAGGATTTTTCGGCTGAGAAGGATAGATTAAAATATGAAATTCTTCTTATTCAAGAAATTGAAGCTAGAGATGGTAAGCTGGATAATGAGAAGATTGGTTGTTAAGATCTAAAGTTAAAGAGTTAAAGGTCATTCTTAATTGTCTAAATACTTGGTGGAAACAAAGAGCAAAGGTGAAATGGGTTGAAGAAGGGGATTCTAATACTAAATTCTTTCATGCCTTTGCCAATGGGAGAAGGAATGCTAAGTGGATCTATCAAGTTAAGTCTGATAGTGGAGAAATTTCTGAAGACCCAAGGGTGGTGGAAGATAGTTTCATCAGATTTTTTAAAAGTAAATGGAGACATAGAAGCTGCTGTTTGTCTTGCTGGCCAAAACCGTGGACTGTTCTGGATGATGAAGAGAATCTTTTGCTGGATAAAGAGATTTCGGTTGAAGAAGTTAAGGTGGCTGTTATGGGGTTGGGAAATAACAAATCTCCTGGATTTGATGGGATGACCCATTCCTTTTTCAAAGGATATTGGGAGATTATTGAGAAAGATGTTTTCAAGGCAGTGAGTTTTTTCTTCTCTTCGGGGAGAATGTGCAGAGAATGGAAAGATACTCTAGTTGTGATGATTCCTAAGTATTCTAATCCTCTTTCTCCTGCTGAATTTAGACCCATTAGCTTATGCAATTCTATTTACAAAATTGTTGCTAAAGTAATTTTGAATAGAATGCTATTGGTGATTCCTAAGCTTATCTTTGAAGAACAGGTGGCTTTTGTGAAGGGGAGATCCATCTCTGATCATTTGCTTCTAGTTTAAGAGGTCTTCAATAAGTTCCAATTTTCAAAGGCTAGCAATGGTTATGTGGCTTTTAAATTGGACATGGATCAAGCATACGATAGTATGTGTTGGCCAACCTTACAAAAAATGATGATAGATTTGAGATTCTCGGTCAAATTCATTGGGTTGGTGATGGATTGTGTTTCAAATCCTAGATTCTCTATTATTATCAATGGTAAAAATTCCCTATGGATTGATGGTTTGAGTGGATTTTGTCAGGGTTTCCCCCTTTCTCCATTCTTGTTTATTATGTCCTCACAATTATTATCTAATGCTTTTTTTAAAATGGTATGAATTTGGGTATCAAGATCTGTGCTAGAGCTCCCAAGATCAATAATTTACTGTATGCAGATGATGTGCTACTATTTTTAGATGCTAAACTGAAGAATATCAAGAAGATGTGGAGTATTGTGGACAACTACTGTAGATGGACTGGTCAGGCTATCAACTAATAAAAGCCAGCTGTAATTTGCGGAAAGGCAGTGTGCAGAAGAAGGATGAGGAAAATTTCAAGATTATTGGGCATCATATTGGAGGATGAGCTGGAGTATCTAGGGGTCAAGATGGCTTTGAGAAAGTTAAAATCGGCTAACTTCCAAATGATCCTAGATAAATCATTGAAACGGCTTAATGCGTGGGGGAATATATTTATTTCCCTTGCTGGTAAACTTGTCTTGGTGAAATTTGTCCTTCTTTCTCTTCCAATTTTTGTGATTACTCATTCTCTAGTTCATAAAAGAATCCTTGGCATAAGATGAATGGAGATCATGGTTTGCATTTTGTAAGATGGGAAGTTTTATGTCGACCCAAGCAGTGTGGAAGTTGGGGTGTTCAATCTATTTTGGATAGAATGGGACCACTTCGTGCTAAATTTGCTTGGAATTCTATTGAGAATCCCAATTCTCTATTTTCTAGAAACTTTATTGTTAAGTATGGGGAGAGCTGGTGGAAAAGAGAGAGATCTAGAAATGGTTCTAACTCTTGGAAAATTATGATGATTGGATGGGAATCTCTTAAAAATTTCCTGAGATGGAAGGTGGCTAATGGTGAGATTATTGATGTCCTAAGGGAAGCCTGGATCATGGAGAAAAGCTTATTTAAATGGCCTACGTTTGTAGGTAATTTGGAAGATGAAGACTTGAAGTTGAGCTATTTCATTGAGAATGGTAACTGGGTTAATTCTAAACTCAAAATTTGCTTTGGGGAGGAATTGATAAAGCTGATTGAAGATGTTCAGATTTTTGATTCTTTGTTAGAAGATCAAATGGAGCTAAGGCTGCAGTTAACAGGTAAATATTTATCTGCTTTATTAATTGAAAGTAGATACATGCATTTACTTGATAATATCAATACTATCTGGTTCCATAAGCTGAAGTTGAATGCCAAAGTTAAGATGCTCCTTTGGCGTGTTTGTAATGATGCGATCCCAACAGAATTTTTTCTGTTTAAAAGAAGGATTTCGGGAGGCTTTCTTTGTCCTATGGGTTGCGATAAAACTGAAGATTTAGAACATATTACTACTTCCTGTTATATTCTAGTGAATGTAAATAATGTGCTTAGGAGCTGGGGGTTTAAAATCCCTGTTTTGAGTATTTTTTTTTGAATGGATACAGGGGATGAAAAATCTGTTTCAGCAGGATGTGCTAACCATCAGATTTATGTAATAAGTTTGTGGTTTGTCTGGAATAATAGATGCAAGGTGAAACATGGAAATTTTGGTTGTAGTGCTGAGGTGATTGCAGCTTCTGTTATTAGCTATTTTAGTTCTTCTGGTCAGGATGTGTTCCGCTCAGACAACTGGGGTGCTAACCGGTCCTATGGACTACTCTCTAATTTTTGGCATCCCCCTCCCCCTAAGTGGTTAAAGCTTAATTTGGATGCTTCTCTTAAAGAAAATTATGATGCGGGGTTAGGAGGAGTTTTAAGAGATGATAAAGGAAGATTTTTTTTTGCTTTTGGAAGGAGATGTAGAGATTGGGACATTGCTCATATGGACTTATCTACTTTTAAATCTGTTAAAGACATGATGCAAGATTGGATGTATATTGCTAAAGAGATTATAATAGAGGGAGATAATCATAATGTTCTCAAGTTTCTTCATTAACTATACATCAAACAGAGGAAACCTGGTGAGAATTCTGACGAGGTTGGTCTTTTATTCTTGAATAAATGTAATAATATTGTTTTCAACTGTGTTGGTCATAATTGTAATAGGTTAGCTGATTTTTGTGCTAACCTAGATTTGACTTGTGATTTTGCTTGGGAAACTTTTTTGGAGAGCAATCTTCCCTCTACCTTTTAAATTTATTTTAAAGGAAGAGTGTGATAGATGGGTAGTCTCTTCTTAGTTTGTATCTAGGTTGTTATTTTCTCCTTTAATTGCTACTTAGCATTTCTCAAAAAAATAAAATAAATAAATAAAAAATATATATATAAACTATTACAAGCTACTTTAAACAAAAATCACAATCACTTTTATTCTTTAACAAACAAAAAAGAAAAGAAGGAATGTTAAAGCATCTTGATTTAACTAATGAGCATGATTTCTTGAAAAGTTTACATGTTGAACTAAAAACTGCATATATGAACTTAGATACTCTTTCATCTAATTTAGATAGTTGGGAGCATACTTTGAAAATGGAAAATTCAATTCGTGTAAATGCAAATAAGTTTTTAGAAGCTAAATTAACTTTTTTTAAAAGAAAAGAAAAAACCACCTATATTGCAAGAATTTCATAATCCATCACATTATCATGCATCATTCAAACCTAGGAAGAGGCACCATAACCTGAATAGATTAATAAATCTTTTTTCTGGAGTTAGATGTTTTTCTTGAGGCATGCTTGGACATATCTCCCACACTTGCACCGTTCACCGCAAAACACATTTGGTGTGCAGACCAAAACTTTAAAATATACAGTATAGCATGCATGCATTTCATTCTCTTCTATATGATAGGACCCAAACCTATTTGGATTCTTAAATCTAAAATCTGATGATTTGTAGGTGTGCTCTCACAAAAGGCCTCATGAGACCATGTGGTACCTGGACAGTGAATATTTAAGGCATATGATTGGAGATGTAAATAAATTCATTTCATTAGAAGCCAGGGTAAGAGGCAACGTAACACATGGAGATAACACCACCAAGAGAGTGATGGGGTCAAGTATAATTGGTAATTCTAAAAATTTCAACATTGAAATTTTTTTACTGGTAGATGGCTTGAAACATAACCTAGTCAATATATGTCAGCTCTGTGATAAAGGCTTCAACATCAAATTATTATCTACCAGCTACATAATAAGCTTAAATGAAAAAAACTATTTTGTAGGTAAGGAGAATCAATAATGTCTACATACTTAATCTAAATTATATTAAAACTGGCACTTTTCTTTGCTTAAAACTTTTGTTAATGAATCTTGGTCATGGCACAGGAGATTGTGTCATGCAAACATAAAAAATCTTAGGAAAATCACCCAAAAAGACTTAGTGAGAGGAATTCCCAAACTAGAATTCACAAAAGACCACCTATGTGATACATGTCAATTAGGGAAACAAGTCAAATCCTCTTTCCATTCAATCAAATACATTAACATTAACAAACCCTTAAAATTCTTTCACATGGATCTCTTTGGACCTATCAGCACTACAAGCATAGAAGGGAAAGTCTTTGGGTATGTGATTGTTGATGATTATTTGAGGTTTACTTGGGTTAGATTCCTATCTTATAAAAGTGATTCATTTAAGGAGTTTAAGACTTTTTCCACTTAGATTCAGAGGAAGCTAGGTTGTAAAATTCTAACCATTCATAATGATCATGATAGAGAATTTGAGAATGAGATATTTGAATCTTTTTATATGAAGCAAGGGATATACCATAACTTTTTAGCTACTAAAACCTCCAAGAAGAATGGGGTAGCTGAAAGAAAGAATAGGACCCAATTAGAAACTGCTAGAGCCATGCTAGCTAAATACTCACTTACAAAATACTTTTGGGTAGAAGTAATGAAAATTGCTTATTAGGTTCCGAATAGGGTGAATGTTATATCTAAACTTAACAAGATGTATTATGACATTCTGAAGGTTAGGACACCCAACCTCTTTCACCTCCATGTCTTTGGATGTAAAGTGTTCATTTTAAATAACAATAAGTCTCAGTTAGAAATGTTTGACCCAAAATATGATGGAGTGATCCTAAGTTACTCAAGTATTAGGAAATCCTATAAAGTTTTCAATAAAATAATATTAGAAGTTGAGGTGACTACTCATGTTATATTTTATGATTTTGATAATTTTGGAGGGTCTAGGGTAGAAGAAGAGGAGGTTATAAAAATCACCCAATGATTATAATATATAAATCTAGAGAAAATGGTATAATCTGAAAATATTTTGCCTAGAGAATGGATATATTATTCAAGTCATCTTAAAGAATTGATCTTAGGAGACCCATCGGAAGATGTTAGAACTAGGTATGTACTTATAAAAAAAGTAAAGCACTCTACCTTTATCTTAATAATTGAAACCACCAATCTACACGAAGCCTTATATAATGAATTTTGGATCCTAGCCATGCAAGTAGAACTCAATTAATTTATTAGAAATGATGTTTGGGAGCTAGTTGAATGACCTAAGGACCAGAGTGTGGTTGGAACTAAATGAGTCTTCAAAAATAAAATGAATGATTATTATGTAGTGGTGAGAAATAAGGAAAGATTGGCGACTAGAGGGTATAATCAAATAGAAAGTATTAATTTCAAAGAGACTTTTTCCCCTAAAGCTAGATTGGAAGCCAATATAGTGATATTAGCCTTTTCTTATTTTAAGGGATTCAAACTATATCAAATGGATATTAATAGTGTATTTTTTAATGGAGTGATAAAGGAAGATGTGTATGTTGAACAACCTCCAGGATTTGAAAATTCATAATTTCCCATTCATGTGTTCAAATTAAAATGGCATTATTGTTACAACTTAGCTTTCATAACTATGTTTTTCACGTCATGTATATTTTTATGATTCTAAATACTATTATTTTAATTACCATTTCTCCTAACATATATTGGATATATTGCTTTTAATGTTTGTATGTACTAACATTTCAGGGAAATCATACTCCAGATTATTGAAGACTTTAAATCAGATTAGAATAGGGTTTATTGTAAATGGAGTCTATATTTTTAATTTTTTTTGTCTGAGAGAGTGTGATTATAATTGAGTAACCGTGTGTACACACACTGAGGGAGTCTAAAAATTTTGAAATTTTTTAAACTAATCATACTGTACAATTTAGATTCATATGAGATGATTTATTTAGTTATTTCCTCCAATAAGCAGTTATAAAAACCTGCAGAAGAAAATTTTCTAAGTACTATTTGTACTATATAAATAGACCTTCATAAAGATGACGTCAAGAGTATGAAATAGATACGTACAAGTTTTTCCAGATGAACATCAAAAAACTTTTAAACTAATCATTATGTACGAAGTGCCCATCATACAAATGATGTCCATAGTACAAAAAGATTGGATCTCTTTTCATCCTGATGATCTTGAAATTTTCTTGAACTATTCGTACTGTACAAAAATGCCTTTGTACAGATGATGTCTAGAGTAAAAAAAATAATGGCTCATTTTCATTCCCATGAACATATATTTTTTTCCTGAACTGCTCATACTATACGACCTCATATTCGTACAGACGACATCTAGAGTATGAAATTATGAGGTATCTTTTTGTCCCACAAATAAAAAAAATCTGAACTGTTCGTACAGTATGATATAAGTTTGATCTATACAATCATTATGTATGAAAATGTTTCGTACCAGTTTATACTAGCAAATTTTAAATTATTCATATGTATGATTATTGATCATACTGTATGATCGTGGACACTTAAAAATGAAATTTTTAGTTTTCTGGATTTATTTTTATGTATTTCATATAAAAGGACCTTAGAAACTAACTTGGACGAATCTAGTCTTCGTGATTTCATAAAGAGCAAGTGAAAGTGTGATTTGGGAGAGTATTTGAGAGAGAGTTCCTGCAAGTGGACTGTGAAGGGTTCACAAGGTTACTCAATGGTAAGAATCTCTTTTATTTTTGTATCAATTCTCTTCGTTTATTCTTTCTACTTGCTCAAGATAAGATATTTGGAGAATATCTGATACTATACCAACACTCAGTGGGTGTGAAAGGATTACGATACTCTACTAACACTTGGAGGGTGTGAAAGAATGACGGTACTCTATTGAGACTTAGAGAGTGTGAAAGGATAATCGTACTTTGCTAACACTTGAAGGGTGTGAAAGGATGATGGTACTCTATCGCACTAAAATTGGTGGAAAAGAAAAAAATTATAAAGGCTTCTCCACCTTACTATCGGGGCAAAATGAGAGTCAGTTTGGTAATAATACAATACCTGAAGAGGGAGTCTTTAGGGAGTGGATGTAGGTCTTGTTAAACAGAACCACTATAAATCTTTGTATTCTTTTTATTTCTATAATTTATTTTCTGTAATTTATTATTGTAGTTAAAAAATTTATTTTAAAGAAAATCAAATTATTTTAATCAATTCACCCTCCCCCTTCTTGGTTAGCCTTGCGATGATTACATTGGTTAAATCTATATAGACTTTTCAAGTGGTATCAGAGAGTTATTTCATAATTTAAAGTTTAGATTACTTTTTAAAAATGATTATGGCTAATTTTAGAAATCGTGACACACCTGAAGGGTGTTCGATCACTAATCCTTTATTTTTTTATAACATCCCTTTTGATTTTTAGAGAACATAAATGTCTACTTTTCTTCATTCACTTCATTATCACATGTCGATTTTAGTTCAGGATAGGAACACTATGCCAACTAGACTTGTAGATGGCATTAGAACTGAAACCCTCTTTACTGACTAGACTATAAAAGAATGAGACATAACAAAATTAAATGCAAAATGCTTAAATAGTTTCTTTTGTGCTCTTAAATATGAAGACTTCATATTTGTTTCTACTTATAGAAGTGGAAAAGAAATTTGGGATAGACTTTGTATAACATGTGAAGGAACTAACGAATAAAATAATCTAGATTAAATATTTTGTTACATGATTATGAACTTTTTTGTATGAAATCAAATGAATCTATATCTGACAGGTATACACGTTTCACTAAAATAGTCACTTCTTTGTATACATTAAGTAGGAAACTAATGAATGTTGAAAAGCTTAATAAAATAATTCATTATTTTTCTACTACTTATGATGTTAAAATAACTGCTACTACAGAGTCTAACGATTTAAATGTAAATTCTATTGACAATCTTCTTGGATCTCTAATTGCTTATGAGCAAGGAGTGACTCAAAGACAGATTGATGTAGGAGAAAAGTGAAAGGAGAAGAACATAGCTTTAAAAGTGGATGACTCGGAGAGTGATTAATCATAGCCTAGGGATGAGGATGACATTACCTTTATGACAAGGTAATTTAGGAGTTTTCAAAAGAGAAAGCAAAGGAGATGCTAGTAGTGGAATAATGGTAAACTCCAAAAAATGACAAGTTTTATAATGATGTTATTTGCTATAAATATAAGAAACCTATACATATCAAATGATACTTACTTAATGTTAAAGCAACTCCTAGAAAGGAAAAGGTGGAGGAGAAAACAAATGTGAGAAAGGGCAAGAAGAGATTTCAAAGTGCTTTTTAGATAGACTCAGCTTTGGACACTTCAAAAATAGAGTTAGAAGAAGAAGTCATAAATTTGTACTTAATGGCCAACAAGCTTAATTAGTTAGATCAGGAAAGAGGTAAGTGACTTAAGATATGATTAATCAGCTAAGTTTTGAAAAGAATTCATATGGCATATAGAAAACTTAAAAATATGCATGATAGGTTGAAATTAGACTTCATTGAATTATAAAAGGAGTATGAATTTCTTAAGAAAGATCATGCACTAATTGATAGAAACCACATGAAATTGCTAGATGAGTTTGATTAATTGAATAAATAGCATGAACTATTAAAGTCATCACACATTGAACTTGAAAAAGATTTTAAAATTTTATGGATTAATCTGATAATAGAAATAACTATATAAAAGGTTAAAATGTTGTATTAGAAAGTGTAAATTCATTCTTTAAATCTCAATTGAATGCATATAAAAAGAATAGTATTCCACCTACACCTAAATAATTTTTTAATTCTGAAAAGAATTTAAAATTTATAAACCAAGGAAAAGATAAGTTTACTCAATTAAATTAAAAAAATCCTTTTCATAGAGTTAAGTATTTTTCTTATGGAATGATTGGACACATATCTCACACTGACACTATTCATACAAAATCTTATCTAATGTGGAGACCAAAGATTTTTATAACAAAAAATCATATTATACATGCATCTAGATTAATTTTTCCAATAGGTGAACCCAATCTTATTTGGGTTCCCAAGTCTAACATTTGATCATTTGTAGCAATGCTCTCATACAAGACCTCATGAAAGCATTTGGTACCTAGCATCAGATGTTCGAAGCATATGACTGGAGACATTATACAATTCATACCCATAGAAGCCAGGAATAGAGGAAAGGTTACACTTGGAGATAATACACCTAAAAACGTGGTAGGCACAGGTATGATCAGAAACTTGAATAATTTTTTCATTGAAATTATTTTACTTGTAGAAGCCTCAAAGCATAATCTTTTGAGTATTAGTCAGCTTTGTAATAAGGGCTATAGTGTTAAATTTTTTCCCACTAGATGTATATTAAGCCAAAATAGAAATGTTGTACTGCATGAAACTAGGGTAAATAATATTTCTATGTTAGGGGGCATAGGGGGCTTTGCCTAATGCTTTTTTTTGGAAAATAATTTTTGATGAATCATGGTTATGGCATAGGGGGCTTTGCCACGCTAGCATGGAAAACATTAAAAAAATTACCCAAAAAGAACTTACTAGAGGTATGCCATAACTAGACTTTAATAAGGATCACTTGTGTAATGCATATCAACTAGGAAAGCAGGTGAAGTCCTCCTTTCATTCCACAAAGTATATTAGAACTAGCAAACCATTGGAAATTATTCACATGGATCTTTTTGGACCGGTTAGCATAGTAAGTTTATGAGGAAAGGTTTATGGATTTATGATTGTTAATGATTTTTCTAGATTCACTTGGGTTAATTTTTTTTTTCAAAAAAGTGAATCATTTGAGGAATTTAGAAAATTTTTTACTTTGATTTAGAGAAAACTAGGATGTAAAATTATTTTAATTCAAAGTGATCATAGAGGCGAATTTTAACATGAAAATTTTGAGGAATTTTGTAAGGAAAAAGGATTTGATCACAATTTTTTAGCACCTAGGACTATCAACATAATGAGATAGTCAAAAGAACGAATATAATATTAATTGAAGCTTCTAGAGCCATGTTGGCAGAATACTCACTTCCAAAATATTTTTGGGCTGAAGATGTAAGTACAACTTGTTATGTTCTAAATAGGGTGAATATCATACTTTATCCATGTTCTGCTCCAAAGGCTCCGCTCCGCTCCGACCGAAGTTGATTTTGGATTCGATTTTGCTAGATCTTCCATTACCGGTGGTTCTCCGTCGGCCCATGGTGGCCGACGGAGGATCTTGGTGTGGGTTTCTTTTTGGATTTATAAGTGTTTTTCTGCTTGAAATTTGGTTTTTAGATTTGATTGGATTCTTAGTTGTTCTTATGTTAGTTTTTTGTTCGATTATGATTTTCTTGTGTGATCGGTGGTTGTTTAAAATCTTTGTGTGTGTTGTTGCCTTATAATGGTGGATCACCATTATCTGAAGGCTCGCTTGTGAGATGGGTGTTAATCCACTATTTTCAATTGCAAACTAATTTTCTTTAGTTATGGAAGGGAATTCTTGAAAGGATTTGCTGGATGTCTTCTCTGGAAGATTTTATTCTCATCTTGAAAGTTTATGTTGAGATCTGGAATGAGATATTCAAGAATCATGAAGAAGATTATTCTCCTCCTACACGGACAAGATTGGAGGCGTGTGTTTTTGTTCTGATTACGGATCTCTATTTTTGTATTATTTTGACTGAAGTAGGGAATTCTATGGAATTTGTTTTTGGGAAGTTCAGTATAATTATTTTGGTTGATGAATTTAATCCTGATTCTTTTGCTATGAGAGTTGAGGTTCAGTTTATTGCGGTTTCTTTTTGGAATGCTGCCTTTATTGTTGTTTTTTTGGCTGCATTTGTTTTGTATTTACATGGAAGAAAATATGAGTCCTTCAGGTAGCATGAAGGATATGGAGTTTTCTAGTATTGGAGCTTTTGAAGCTGTTGAAAGTTCATTAGGGATGTTAAGCCCTATGAACTTAGTCCCAAGCTAACCAAGAGGGCGGGTGAATTAGTATTTTAAAAAAATTCTTTTCACAAAGAACAAAAATCACATAAACCAAAATCACACCACGAGAAAAATAAACAATGCGGAAATTAAAGTGCGGAAGCAAGAAAACAATAACATAGAGATTTATAGTGGTTCAGTCAACTTGACCTACGTCCACTCCTTGGAGGCACCCTCCAAGTCTTGCACTACAAACGTGACTCTCCTTTAGCCCCCACGGCTAGGTGGAGAAGGCCTCACAAAGAACCTCTTTTTGCCACCCCGGCAAGGCAGAGAACCTATCTCCTTTTGCTTCCTCCTGAAGCTGGTAGAGAATCACACCCAGATGCTAACTAGTTACCTCTACCGACCCTTCCACGAATGAGAAACTCTAGATGAAGAAGAAGCAGAGCGATCCTTGAAGCAACCCTTATAAATCTCCTCACAAGCTCCCCCTCACAAGATCCTCTCTCTCTCCCTCTCTCTCTTTCTCTCCTTAACGCCTTCTCAGGTCAAGACAGCAGCCAAAAGGTTGTTTAAAATGTTGAACAAGAGCTCTTAAATAGAAGAGATTCAAAGGAGCTCATTAATTGCAAGTTGCTGACATTATCATCCAGGCCGATATGGACATCGGCCTTGCCGATCAGTACAAAACTCAGAAGATTGGCCAGAGCATCGCCCTAAATGCAAACTGGACAATTTAAAATTGGCTTGATTATCAAGGCCAATCTCACTATCGTCTCGGCCGATCAGTTCAAATCAGAGGAAAATCGTCCAGAGCATAGCCCTAAATTTGAGCTGGCCGATATTTATCGTCTTGAAGTAACTAAGGTTTTTGAATAGAACATCCTGGCCGATCCTGCGATCGTCCAGAATGATATGATCGTATCAATCATCCTTAATTACTCCCTTGATTTCTTGATCAATTAAGGCATAATTTGTGAATCTCGTCCAGGCCGATCTGTGATCGTCCTGGCCAATTATTTAAAAATACAATGTACCTTAATTATCAATGATGGAAACTTCTTTCTGTTTTGAGCTTATTGTCCTGGCCGATACACGTATCGTCCAGGCTGATATGTTAATGACGGCTACCTTAATTAAGAATCCATATTTAGACTTTCTATTTTAAGCCTGATCGTTCAGGACGATGTAAATATCGTCCTGGCCGATATGAGTAAAAACAGAAATTCTAATTCTCTCAAGTCTGTGTGTGTGTAGGGTTACTTAGCATCAGTCTCTTTGACCATTAAAAAAAGACTCAAGAAGAGAAAAAACAAAGTAAAGACTGACTCAACCCTAAACCTACACAATCTTGAACTGGCTTCGTTTGTTCGTCCGATCTTCGATTCCTGAAAAGTTAAAAGCAACATGCAGTCCAAAAGAATCAAGAGTGTTTGTCAATCATCAAAACATAAGTCATGAAAATAGATTTGCAATAATCTCCCCCTTTTTGATGATGGAAAACACGAGTAGGAAAAACTCAGAAAAAAAACAGCAGTTCATTAAAATTTCAAAAATTACAAGCAAATCAACTTTTCCTACCACAACCTAATCCCCCTTTTATCATCATAAAAGAGAGTCCTAGACACATAAAAGAAAAAAGAAAGCAACACAACAGAAACTAAAATAAACTACAAGACAAACTAAAGAAACAGAAAACATACAGCAGAAAACACAGACTAAAAAAATGAGGGACCCTGATCCTTAGATGGAGGTGGTGGAGGTGGCTGCTAAAAGTAGCTGGCAAGCGTAGTAAACTGAGTATTAAAATAGGCGATGTCCTGGTCAGGCTGCTTCTGCTGGTGAGTCATGTATCTATCAAAACGGGCTAAATCTTCAGTGCGGTGCTGCTCGTAGCGGGCAATCTGAATGTTGTTGCTCCTGTGCAGCAACATAGGCGTCAAAGCAGGTCTCCCATCAATCAAACATCTCTATCAACTGATCAACCGGTGAGTGCTGGTGTAGAGGAATAGGATTCGGAAGGGGAGCAGGAGCGGGAGCCTCCTCCTCCTCAGCCCCCGAGGTTCCTCATCCCCAGGGTGGAGACAAGTACTGTGACGGGTACTGAAGGAACTATTTGAGTAGAAGGGAGTTGGGAGGAATAGGATACTGAAGTTGATATTTGGTTTCAAGGACATAGGCTATGATGTGTCCTAAGGCTAGATTGGGTTTCATTTTATGACCTGGATTACAGATTATGGTTAAGTGATCAATGTATCGAAAATTTAAGTCCGCAGTATTAAATACTCTATAAGCCATGATGCAGAAAGTAGTGAGGGAAAGTAGAGGGTGATGTGGATTCGGTCCCCGGCTTTTGGAATTATGGAGGTGCGAAAGACATGTTGGATTGTCCTAGCATCTTTGACTAAAGAGCTAGTCTCTCCAACATGAAAAGATGCATTGGTCTGGCGAAGGAAGTGGTTCGCCGTGGACCAGTCAAGGTCAGGATTTGAAGCGATTAAGTGCAACTTATCCCCGGTGGTGGATAGTTGTAACAGTTCAACACAGTCCTGATATGTGATTTAGACAGGGCGTCGATTCACATAGGAGGACGGGGTTGTGAAGGTAGGGTTAATGCAAAGGTTTGCAAAGAATTCTCGAAGAAACTGGGTATTAAATGGGAAAGTAAGGGACAGAATGAAACAAAGGGAGGTGTGAGCAAAAAAATCCATTACCGGGTATGAGATGTGGGCATGAATGATGATTTTGGAGACAGTTATCTCACACTCATTGTATCGATGGTAGGCTGCTTCATCTTCTACCTCCCTGAAATGAGGGTCAATCCTATCCCTCGAAGAACTCCCAGAAGTTTATCAAACACGTTTCCCACCAGCCATAGAAGAGAGTTAGCAAGGAGACACAAGTGGACAAAGGATGAAGTGAAAAATATGGCTGGATCGGCCAAAATTTAAAGAAACGGACATATCGGCCAGGCCGATCGTAGAATCGTCTAGGCCGATATGGCTTAATAATTACGTACAGGCCGACTGGTCAAAAAGGCGGTCATATCATCCGGGCCGATCAGATATCGACCTGGATGATTAGACATAGGCGATCGTCCTGAGGAGGCAATCTGGACGACTGTGAAAAAGCAGATCGTCCGGGCCGATTAGGTGTATCGTCCAGGACGATGCACAATAATTGATCGTATCGGCCGAAGTTAAAATGTTTTAAATCTCTGTCATGTGTATCGTCCAGGGCGAACAGTGGATCGGCCAGGACAATTGTCCAATAATGGATCGTCCGGGGCTGATATTAAGGATTTAAATGTGCTGACATGTGGCTCGTCCAGGACGATCCAGTGTATCGGCCAGGATGATGCACATAAAATGTATCGGCCAGAAGAAATATTCTATCAGCCAGGATTATCATCAGGATTGCAATAGAGTTCGATCAGATCATCCAGGACGATATAGTATCGTCCAGGATGATGAGTTACAGCAAGCACAGAAAAGGTCAGCAGATGGAATTTGAAGAGATTTTGTCTAATCGTCTAGGACGATACAGGTATCGGCCAGGATGATGTGACTAGAATTTTAAACCAATGAATAGATGGTGATGATCAAGGCCCTCAAAAATAAAACAAAATAAAAGCAGACCAAAATACAGTAATAGAAAGCTAAAAAATAACGAAAATAAATAAAAAAATGAATATTTTTTGAATTTTTATTTTTAATTTTTTATTTATCAAGGCTTCATATGAAAAGTTCTCAAATAATCAATTTTTAGAGTTCCACAAGATCAAGGAGTTTAGCCAATCCTAATCAGACAAAGGTAAAATATCTGATTCTGTTAACCCTAGATCAGACATTCATTATGGTACAAATTTTATTTTGAAAAACAAAAATGTTTAACTAAGAATAAACCTAATTGGGCAAAAAGAAGATTCAATCAAAACTTGTTTACAAAGAAAAAATCTCATAAATAATAAAACAAAGTAATTTATCTCAATCAAGGAATTTGAAATCAAGCCTTTGAAATTATCAAATAATCAATGAGTTCTCTAAGTTTTAAGAGTTTAGAGAAGAGATAGTAGCTTGAACTTTGTGGGCTCATTTTATATCTTACAAGAATGTTAAAGAGATTGACTATATTCTTTCATAAGAACTGCTTGGAATTTATTTTAATAATCTTCACCAAAAGTTCTGCCTCCACCCATTTGGTGAAATAATCTATAGCTACAATAATGAATTTTTATTTTCTAGTGGCTATAAAGAAGGGTTCCATTATATCAATTCCCCATTGGATGAAAGGCTAGGGCTCTGAAGTAATGCAAGCTCCAGAGGGGGGGGGGGGGGGGTATGGGTAAGATTAGAATGCAATTGATAGTTTTTGCACTTTTAAGTAAACTCAAGTACATCCTATTTCATTGTAGGCCAATAAAATCCTTGTCTCATGATCTTGTATGCCAACACTCTTCCTCCTAGGTGTTCTCTGGACACTACTGAATGAACTTCTCAAAGTGTGTAATCAATTTTTAAAGGTGGGAGAAACTTGAGGTATGGTATAATGAAGGCGTATTTATACAACTCACCTCTAATAATGATGAAATTTTCTATTTATCTCTGAAGTTGTGTTGCAGCCATAGGCTCTTTGGGTAGTACTCCATCTTATAAAAAAGACAAGATGGGTTGATCCAAGACACTTCTCTTAGTTCATCGATTGATTGTATGACCCACAGACCTTGAATACTTGGAAAGTAGATCTCATCAATGCACTTTTTCTATAAACATCTCCCGTCATTGATGTAGCAAGTTCGGAACGAACATCTGCTCTCTCATTTTGCTTTCAAAGAATATGAATGATATGATGCTTCTTTATACGAGTTAAAAGTAACTTCACTTAGCTACAATACTGGGCCAGTTGAGAATTGTGGATATCAAACTCCCCCTCCACCTAAGAGGCAACTAATTATGAATCAATGTGAATTAATAGGTTTTATACCTCACAGTCAATTGCTAATCTCAATTAAACAATAAGGTCCTTGTATTTTGTTGTGTTATTTGTTGCCGAAAACTTGAGTAGGAGCCCATACTCAAGGGTAACTTTTTTTGTAGATATTAATAGAATTCTGGCCCCATCTCCAGAACTTTTAGAAGTTCCATTGACATACAATTTCTAGCATAGACAAGAAGGCGAAGCACTTGGTTGAACATCGGATACAGAGACGGTGCATTCAATTATAAAATATGCAAGTACTTGAGATTTAATATCAGGCCTAGGAAAGTTGTGGATATCAAATTCTCCCATTTTTAGAGACCATTTAACGAGCCTACCCGATGCTTCTAGTTTTTGTAGGATACTTTTTAGCGAAAGATTTATAAAAATCACAATAAAATGTGCTTAAAAGTAAGGGCATAATTTTCTAACGGAATAAATTAATGCCAATACTTTCTTATCTGCTAGATAATAACGTCCCTATATTTTAGATAGAATTTTACTAACATAATAGATGGGATGTTGTACATCATTTTCTTCTCGTATGATGACCAAACTAATGGCTTGGGTAGAAATACACATATATAAATACAACTTTTCTCCTAGTGTCGGTTTAGAAAGTAGTGGTGGGGATGCCAAATACTTTCGTAATTGTTCAAAGGATTCTTGGCATTCATTGGTCTAGTGTAATATAGAGCTACGAACACTTCTAAGTATGTTGAAGAAGGGCTGATATTTATCTCATGAACATGCTAGGAAATGAGATAGTGCTATAATTCTTTCGTTTAGCCTTTGGACATCTTTGATATGTTTTGGTGGCACCATATCCCTTAAAGCCTTGATCTTCTTGGGATTAGCATCAATCCCTCTTTGGATCACCATAAACACCAAAAATTTTTCAGAAGTGATTCCAAAAGTGCATTTAGCGGGGTTGAGTCGCAAATTATAACGTCACAATAAATGGAAACACTATTTCAAGTATGAGATATGTTGAGATTTTTTAAGACGTTTTACTAACATATTGTCCACATACACCTCCATAGTGCACCCAATAAGGACTTTAAAAATCTTTTTAATGATGTGTTGATAAGTTGCTTTGACATTTTTTATCCCAAATGGTATAACCAGATAATAGTATAAACCTTTATCTATTCAGAAAGTTATTATGTCTTCATCTGTGGGATTCATCTTTATTTGATTATAGCTAAGCATCCAAAAAACTTAGCATTTGATGTCCAGAGGTGGTATCAACCAATTGATCGATATGAGGAAGTTGAAAACTATCCTTCGGGTACGCTTTATTGAGATCTGTATAATCTATATACATTATCCAAGCTCCATTTGTCTTTCGTACCATGATAACATTCGCCAGCCAAGTGGGATAATGAACTTCTCGTATAAATCTAGCTTTTAAAATTTTATCTACTTCTAGCTCGATCGCTTGTTGATGATCTGGTGCAAAGTTTCATTTCTTTTAGATGATCAGTTTGCACATCAGATTGACTTTAAGGGAGTGTATGATCACTTCAGAGTCGATTCTAGGCATATCTTCTAGACTCCATACAAAAAAAATCTTTATTTTCACGTAGAAAATCTATGAATTTTTTCTTCTCATTGTTTGAGAGAAGTGATCCAATCTGCATAATCTTTAAAGGATTTTCTTCATATATAGATACTGTAGTGATGTCTTCTACAGGGGAAGCTCTCTAAGTGATGTCCTCGCTTTAGAGATCAAAATTCTCAATGCTCAAGTTAGCTGTTGGATGTGGTTTAATCTGCCTATGATAATAGGTTTGTGCTATTTATTGATCTCTGCATATTACACTGACTCCTGCTAGGGTAAGGAACTTCATCTTAAGGTGAGGGATAGAGGTGACGATCCCAAAAATTGGCTGGAGCATCCTCCCGAAGATAGCATTATAACTCAATTCTGACTTTACAATAATGAACTTAATAGAGTGTATTATTTGACGAGAAAATTCTCCAAATATAATTAAGAGACTAATTGTCTATTCTGCTCGTATAGGTCAATTATCAAATCCATACAAATGACCAGCAATAGGCTGAAGCTTTTCTCTTGAGAGACTCATATTTAGAAAAGTATAGTAGAACATGACATTTACGCAGCTTCCATTATTCATAAGAGTTCTTTTGATATTATAACATGGGTCACCTATCCCCTCATTTATTATAAGAGGATCTTGATGAGGGGTTTTTACTCCCTCCAAATCAGAATCATCAAAGGTGATGGAATGATCGATACGATCCTTCTTTGACATTAGGTTTTAAACTACAACCAAATAGACTTGATCAGATAGTAAGGGGGCTCCTGCGATTGTCTT
Organism: Dendrobium huoshanense; assembly: GCA_016618105.1. Classification (NCBI taxonomy): domain Eukaryota; kingdom Viridiplantae; phylum Streptophyta; class Magnoliopsida; order Asparagales; family Orchidaceae; genus Dendrobium; species Dendrobium huoshanense. The sequence continues at coordinate 65,514,879 of CM028353.1, forward strand.
GATTTCACCAATTGCTATTTGATTATTCATCGGTTATTTCTATTACTTATTTTTCCACCCAGCGGGACAAGCTTCCTCTCGAGTAGGTGGATCCCGAATAAAATGTCAAAGATAGCCTAGGCGGATAAGTCTTTCAATCTCCTCGTTGAGTTTCATACAAGCTTCAGTAGTGTGGCCACAACTATAATGAATCTGACAGTACTGATATTGATTTCCTGTATTCGGCTTCAAAGGATGCAACCATTTCACTGTATCGTGATCTCGAACATCCATTAATATATTTGCGTGAGATATATTAAGTGGTATACACTCCTTCTCCTATCGAGGTTCCCATCAAGATAATGAAGGCCTAGGAGGTAGATTGTTCTTTCCTTGCTTCTTTCATTGTAAAAATGAATTATCCATCTTAGGTGCACCTTTGCACTTCCCATTAATTTGCTCAAACTATTTTCTTAGAGCATTTATGGCTTCACCAGCTAAGATTTATTCCTCTACATTATAAATCAAGTAGGCATATGAACGAATAGTATCTCGCATGAGTGCCGAAGAGAAGGGGCCAGGAAGAAGGCCTCCGAGAAAGACCCCTCTCAGTAATTCAAGGTTTACACTTGGAATTTGTCGAGCCTCGGTGGAAAATTGCTAAAAATACTCCCTCAATGATTCTCCCTCATTTATATATATCGTAGAGAGGTGGGAGTAGTCCTTAGAAATTCTTTAATTGGCTATGAAATATTTGACGAACGCTTTGGATAATTTGATTAATGAAGTGATCATTCCAGATGGAAGTAAATAGAACCACATTCAAGCCAATCATTTAAGGGTGGCAGGAAAACATTGGCACAGGAGTGCATCCACGGCACGTTGGATATGCATGATGATTTTATTATAATCGATATGCTCGTATGTACCGGATGTCCCATCATAGGACTCGATGCTTGGTAGTTTGAAGCCAACCGAAATAAGGTGCTGAAGAATGGATTACGTTAAAGATGATGACTCTTGGAAGTTCCGCTATCGAAGCATTGGCCTCACATCTCTTCCAGGAAATTCTTCCCATACTAATCTTCATAGTTCATGATGTATGGCATTATGAGGGAGCTCAACAATGTGTGGCTGGGCTAAGTCTTCTAGAAGATCTAGAGGAATGCGAGGTTGTTAATTTATGGGCAAAGAATGTGTAGAACTTGTTGTATCGGGAAGTTCTTTATTCTTGTGTGATTGTAGATGACTCCTTGGTGGAGGAGAAGGAATCTCTGCTTGAAGACATTCAAGTTGAACATCTTCGGCCAGTGGTGGAGCTCAAGGGAGAAAAACCTCCTCCAATTGTGGTAATGCTGGCTGCCACTTCTCTCTCAAAAGTTGAAGGAACTCATTCTGAGATTCTTCCATCTTTCAGATTCTCTATTCTAAGGAAGGTCCCGAGGCTCCTTCTCCAGCAATATTTTGCCCCCCAGGGTAAAAAGAGATTGACATCGGGAGTCTATGATTCATAGATTGATTTCTGGACTGGTGGGAGTTAGAGTGAGAAGCCCCAATGATGCAACTGCTACGCCTATTGACCATCATAGCAATACTTGGAGTTGTGGGATAATGATTCCTACAGACGGTGCCAAATTATTGCGGACTAGAATATACACAGTGGTAGAGTTAGAAAATTTTTGTCTCAGTATTATACTGATATCTAGCACAAAAATAGAGGAGAAATAATAATATCAGAATTTATACGTTGAAAACCCTGGAAAGGGAAAAAACTACGGGGCACACCCAGTTGAAATAAATCCACTAGTGTTTGTTTAAGGTACAAGAGGTTCACTTATCCTTAAAATTTAGGACGATCATATTGTAATGTTACACTTCCAGATTGAAATTTGATTACAAACAAATTGTGTATTCGAGCTAAATTCAGAGTCACTTAGAATTCTGACATCACTTGGAAATCGAACGGAGTTCCGACATCACTTGGGCGTCGGGCAGAATTGTGGCGTTACTTGGGCGTCGGGCAAAATTTTGGCGTCACTTGGGCAGAATTCTGGCGTCACTCAGGCGTTGGGTAGAATTCCTGATTCACTCGAGCGTCGAGCATAATTCTTGTGGTTGTCAAGGAGGAGATTCTTTCCTTCTATCATTCTCTTCTTCTTCTCTTCTTCTTCTCCTCTTCTTCTTCTTGCTTGGTCCCCTCTCAAGAGAAATGAGGGGCTATTTATAGGTTTTTGAGGATGGCATGACCTATAAATAGGAGGAGGATCAAGTGGAAAGGTGGAGTGGTTCGGATGGACGGCCGATATTGAATATCTTGGTTGTGTACAGTTCATCAAACATTTGAAGGTCTAAATGATGTCAGAATTTGGCAATCTTGGCCACGTTCAATTTTTCTCGTAGAGTCGCTCGATTCAAGTATAAAAAACATCATAGTCAAAAACTATTTGGTAACTCAATTTGTGGTTCAAACTTTCCAACAGTGCTTTGGGTTCTTGATTTGGACTCATTTGGGCTCGGATTGAGTCAAATTTGGTGTCATTGGGTTTGTATTTCCGAGACGCTCAATTTGACTGTAAGTTTGCTAACATCAGAGTTCAGGTGATTATGGATTTAATTTTTGAAATATCTGGTTTGATTTTTCCTTGAGATTTGTGTTCGATCAAGATGATTTTTTTGATAATATATCAAATCTAATCCACATGGAAACAGCATAAATTATTACTTTGGTCAATCCCAGCCATTGGATTAGCCTGTAGCCCATTGAGAAGGGTAAACTATGCAAAACTTTGGGAGAGAAAACACATGCAACCTAGCCATTCTATAGTGAAATTCTCTTTTTGCTTTGCCTTTCCATACCTTTGCATTTCCCACACCAAACCCTATCATTTAAATGCTTCCAATGAGGAAAACCATAGAGCTTTGAGCACTTATCTGTCCCAAGCATCTAAACTTCCTACACGTTCCTCCTCTGGCCTATCTTCCTTTAATAAATATCCTCCCATAGAGTTAAGGAAGCATTTAAATTGAAATCCAATCTAATTACTCCGTAATTAAAAGTAAATCTCCAACCCTAGTTTTAGATAGAGGATTTTAAAATTTTACATTATATACATTATATGAAGCTTTCAAAGTCCATATAATAGAAGTTTAGGTGGACTAGCACCTCTGTGGATGATTCTGTGCTTTAAAACATACAATATAATTTGAATAAAATGAAAAAAAATTATCTTCTTTGTCGTCTACAGGAAGAAGATAAGATCTGAGCCATCTAGTGCATGTGTATTCGCTCAAACTGTCTAAATTTTGTCATATCAAACACTTATCTATCCTCAAGACTAAGATATTAAACAAATCAAATCTCATTTGTCCAAAAGATTAACTAAGGAATCGAACAACCTCTACTTTGATCCAACATGTATAAGTGTTGACCCCCACTATTACATTTATCCAATAAGCAAACGCCACTTGGAAAGCGCAGTCTAAGTAAGCGCCATTGCTGTCAAGAAAGTTTAAATGGGATATTTAATGAATTTAATTTCTCAAAGATTTAATTAAATAAATAAAATTATTCAATGAGCTTATGGACTCAAAATTGGAAGCTCTTTACAATAAAAATAAATCCGAGCATATTAGATAAGTATTTTCATGTTATTTTAGTGTATTTGTCTAATGGGTTTTATTTATAAGAATCCCTATTCCAATACTTATAATATAGGTTGGATGGACCACCCAAATTTTAGTTGGTTAAATAATAATGGTGGAAATAAATGGAATACATGTCAAATGAATCTTGGAGGAAATTATAATAATCCTCCACAACCTGTAGTAATCTTGGATCTTCTTATCCCCCATGCTGTAATAAAAATAATAAATTTATAAAAGGAATATATCTATGGAGGTGGTGATGATACAAATTGGAATTTAATTAAAAGTAAAGTTGTAGCACTTTTTTTTTGAGGAAAATGCAATTGCATTAATAGGAAAAAAAATAAAAAAGACTAATTATAATCAGCAGGGGGATGATATTCTACCTTGATTAAATTAACCATCAAGGGAGGGATATCATCAAAAGAAAAACTATCAAAGTAAAAGCTATCATCTAGGGCCATAGTAGCACATAAGTTGGCTACCTTATTACATTCTCTATGAGCATGTACAAAAACTACTTTATTGAAATCACTTACAAATAAAGAATCACTTACTAGCTTGAGGGTCATAGCACCTTTGTCTTGCTTCAAAGAATTTTGAATGTATTTGATAACATTCAAATTGTCACTTTCAATAATGACTCCTTTGTAATCTTTCATCTAGCGTTTGACATAATCTTTGACCGAGAGTATAGCATCCAACTCCAAATGAGCAATATCCCAATGTATCAATGTTCTCCCAAATGCAAGAATGAATCTCCCAAAGCAATCTCGGAAGATTCCACCAATACCAGCTAGTCCCGAAGGAGTTAATGAAGCATCAACATTGATTTTCATCCAATCTTTCGGTGGGGGGCACCAAGAAATAGAAGACTCCCTAAGGAGATTAGTGCTCCAGTAAGAAAGATAAGACGTAGCTTTAGTGATGGCTACAAATAAAGCATTAGCAGCTACATCATAATAAGGAAGAGCAGATTTTCCATGCTTTATCTTGTTCCTATTCTTCCAAGAGAAGTAAACAATGGTACAATAAATCTGTACCACTCCCAGATTTTTACCAGAAATTTGTTTAAGTTCAGTTAAACAATGATCCAAGGAGTTAAAAGTAGGAATAGGAATACCCCAAGCATTGAGTTGATTGATGATGTCCACCAAGTGTTTGCAATTGACACTAATATGCTCATAATCTTCCACCATATCACATCCTCTCGCACAAGCATCCTCATCAAAAAGCTTTCGGTTCTTAAGATATAAATTGGTTGGAATAGAAGCATTGCCAAGTCTCAACCAAAACGTTTCCACCTTTTTGCTAAGTTTGAGTTTGTTTAGCCACTTGTAATAACCTTCTTCCATGAAATTAAATCTTCTATTTAATACTTGTTAAAAAGCCAAACCCGAGATTGTTTTATCGTGATAGATTTTTTGCAGCTCCACCTTGTCAGCACAGTCGGGATGCACATGTATTTTGCTGATAGCATTCAAGAGTTCAGGATGGAACCACTTCTCTATAAGAGAATAATCCCATTGGCCATTCTTTATAAGATGATGAACACATTTTCCTTCCAATGTTGTACAGTCAATAAAAGTTGGCCATTGGTTGATACATTTGTCATAAATCCAAATGTCATTCAACACATTGATATCTTTGCCATTTCCAATGCTCCATCTAGAAATGTTCTTGAGAAACTTACCACCATCAAGGAGGATTTTCCAAGCTTTAGAGCAGTTCTTATTATTAGTATCCTTCAAGATATCATTGCCATATTTAGAACTCATCACTCTATGGAAAAGAGTATTTGGCTTAATAAGGAAATTCCAAGCAAGATTAGCTCTTAAAGGGCCCATTTTCATAATAGGAGAATGTAAACCTAAGCCTCCCATACTTCTTGGTTTACATAAATTTTCCCAAGCAATGTAGTGAATGCCATAACTACCATTTTGCTTATTCCAAATAAAATTTCTATAGATTTTTTCCATGGTGAGCAACACTTTCTTTGGAATCATGGAATGAGTAATCAAAATATTAGGCATTGTTAAAAAAGAACTAGTGATAAGAGTGATCTTACCACCTAAAGAAAGAAATTTCCTTCCCCAAGCATTAAGCTTATCCATCATATTAGTAAGTACATCATGAAAATCTGCAGCTCTAAGTCGGTTAAGAGATAATTTGATTCCAAGATAGCTCATCTCCTTGACAGCTTTGAAGTTCAAAATTTTAGAGATCTTCTTCTTCATACGATTATTAACAGCATTGCCAAACAAAATTTGAGATTTATTGGTGTTAATTCTTTGGCCAGTCCAACAACAAAAATCATCTACAATGTTTTTCACCTCTTTAGCAATAGCTTTGGATACTCGAGAAAAAATGATAACATCATCAGCATATAAGAGATGGGTAATATTTGGACCTCTAGGAGAGATATGAATACCAATGTTATTACCCCTTTGAAGAATAGCATTAGAAAGCAATTGAGAGCACAAAATATAAAGGTAGGGAGATAAGGGACATCCTTGACGAAAACCACTATGAGCCTTAATCCATTTGGAATTTCTTCCATTCATAATAATGGAGAATCTAACATCAATAACACATTCCAAAATGAGATTAGTAAAGTGAGAAGGAAAACCATACCAAATGAGGAATTTTTCAAGAGTTGGCCATCCCATACTATCATAAGCTTGTTCCATATCAAGCTTAAGAGCCATCAAACCCTTTGTGTTCTTGGAAATTTTAAACTTATGGATTATCTCTTGAGCCAAAAGACAGTGTTCAGAAATAGATCTACCAGGAATGAAAGCCATTTGTTCTTCAGATATCATCTTAGACATACAAGTCTTCAATCTATTGACTATCATGGAAGCAACAATTTTGTAGTTTGTTTGGCAAAGACTAATAGGGCGAAAATTGGATGGAAGCAAGGGATTTTTTATTTTAGCAATCAAAACAATAAGAGTATCTTTCCACTCTTTATTCATTTGCCTTTTAGTAAAAAAACTATTTACAGCATTCCATAGTTCTTTCCAAGTAATATCCCAATAGTGCTTATAAAATGAGGAAGTAAGACCATCCATACCAGGGGATCGATTATTGCCTTGTTGGAAGACTGATTCCTTGAGCTCCATAGCAGTAAAATTCTGATTAAAAGCCATTAGGTCATCAAAGTTGAGTTTCTGATTTTCAGAAATTTCAGGCCAACCCGTGAGCTGGCAATTCCTCTTCTTCCATTTTGATTCAAAATGTTGAATAAACACATTTTCAATTTCTTCCTCTTCAATATGCATATTATTTTGAGTATCCTTGATTTGGTTAATTCTATTACCATTTCTTCTAGCCGTGGCAAAATTGTGGAAATGCTTGGAGTTAAAATCACCTTCTTCAATCCATCTTGCCTTTGCTCTTTGATTCCACCAACTAGAAAGCCTCTTCAAGGTAACATTGAGCTCATGTATCTTGCTTCTAAGCATAAGCAAGTCTTGATCCGTCCATCCACTCCCCAAGGCTTCTTTAGTTTGAAGATCCAGAATTTCCATCTTCAACTTAACTTTAAGATCATTAAGTTCTTTGCATTTGCTTCTACTCCAAAAAAATAATGCCTTTAGAGTTCTATTAATTTTCTTTTGAAGAATCAAACCTTCCTCTCCATCATCCTTCTTTCTCCAAGAGTGGTATACAATACTTCTCGCCGCTGGATACAATCTCCAAGTGTCCTCATATCTAATTATTTTGGAGTTCAACCGAACTTTATAAATCATTTTGAGGATGATGGGGCTATGATCCGAAGCCACCGTAGAAAGATGTATAGTAGTAGTAGTAGGAAGTAATCTCAAGGCTTTAGAATTAAGATTACATCTATCAAGCCTCTCCCAGATTCTAGAATTACCTGCTTTATTTTTGCACCAAGTAAACCTTGGTCCAATGATACCCACATCGTGGAAATCATTGCTAGTCATGAATTCCTTCATATCTCTAGGTCCTTTAGAAAAAAGGAACCTTTTGCCACCTCTTTTCTCATCCTTGTTAAGCACACAATTGAAGTCCCCACCAATGATAGAAGGAGTAGAACTATCCATACAATTGTTGAGCAAGCTCCATAACCTTTCCCTTTCTTTGCAACACCTACTACCATAGACAGTAGCAATTCTCCAGGATCCCATACTTGGGATAGAAAGATCTCCCACCATCATTTGAGAAGAAGAATCATTAACTACAAAGTTAACAATTTTTGAGTTCCAAAGAGCTAGGATGCCCCCAGAAAGTCCCACTGAGGGTAAATGAAAAAAATCCCAATCTTTTCCAATGAGCATATCAACATCCAATCTATTGATACTATTTATTTTTGTTTCCATAAGACCAACGAAAAAAACATCTTGATCATTAACCACTTCCTTTAAGTACAGAGCAGCTTCTCTTTTCCTAGCTCCTCTGCAATTCCAGAATAAAAGAGAAGACATTTAAATGAGTGAAGGGGAGTTAACCCCTCTTGTGGACACCAAACGTCCTTCTCTCTTCTTCTTCTTAGTATCATGATCAATCGGCCCCAATGACTTGAGTTCCTTTGCAAGTTTATTTTTAACAGATTTAGACAAAGATGGTTTACCTTCTTCCATAGCATTAGTTTGTATATCCTCCATCTTTTTATATAGCAGATTTCTGTCATCTTCCATTGGTTCAGAATTATCACAATCCTTCTCCTCACTAAGGATTTCAAAAGAATTTTTCAGTTGAACTTCCTCTTTATTGGATCTTGGACTGACTTCCATAGCAGCTTTTCCATTAATTTATGTAATCTATCCAGTAATAAGACAGTCTTTTGAATTCTGCTCAGAAATCTGCACTTGTTGCTCAACAGTTATGCTTTGTTTACCCACCTCTATCTTTTCTTTAATGTTGTTGCTTTTGTTACTTCTAAAACCATTAGCATTGTTATATAAAAATATAAAAAACTAATTAGGACAGCTTGTTAGTTTGACTAATACAAAATTCTATGATGAACAATCTAATTTTGAATGCATGAAATTTGAATATCAATGTCATAATATTCAACTTAGGACTGGAAAAGACTTGGGAGATCCTTATAAAAATAAAGATCAACCTCAAAAGGATTAAGGGGTAGATGAGCCTTTAGAAGTTGAACCATCTAAAAAATAACCTAAACCAAACAAAGAAACTGAAAGACCTATTATAAGGGTTGTAGAGAGACCACCACCACCTTTTCCCCAGAGTTTGATTAAAAGAAATTGGATAGATAATTCTCTAGGTTCTTAGAAGTGCTAAAAAAGTTAACCATTAATACCTTCTTTGAAGCCTCACAGAAGATGCCCACTTATGCTAAATTTATGAAGGACGTTCTTAATAAGAAAATGAAGCTTTGAGAATTTGAAACTATAGTTTTAACTAAGGAATGTAGTGTTATCATTCTAAAGAAGCTCCCTAAATAAGTGAAGGATATTGGTAGTTTAAACATTCTAATGACTATAGGTGATAGATTCTATGGTAAAGCCTTATGTGATTTAGGATCCAACATCATTCTCATACCCTTATCCATTTTTAAAATATTAGATTTAGGAGAGTTGTAAAAGATTTAAGAAGATGCTTAGAAGGTGCCTTCATCATGCTTTGCTAGATTTTTTGGATATTCAAGCTTTTTATATTAGGTGTATAAAATCCCTTGTCAATTATTAATGTTGTAGTGAGAGGTTCTTTAATGTTAAAACTTCTACCAAATCTTATACCTTGATTGTTGGTGGTATTTTGAAAAATGGGTTTTGAAAAATATTAGTTTTCTTTGGAAATTTTAAAATTGAGATTTAATTCTAATCCTAAAATGGAATCGTCCCGTTAGAAAAATTATATCACCCCGAAGGACGAAAATAAAATTTCATAACGGTGTTCAGATTTAGAATTATGAAATTCATCTTGAATATTATGACCAGATTTTAAAGACAACTTTGTATGGCCCCGGCGGATTAAGATGAAGTTCAACTAAATATTCAGTTACAATATTTAAGATGTATGATCGTTGAGTTTTCATCCAAAGCCTTATTAAAGAAAGATGTATCTCCCCAAAGGGAGATGACACCATTCAATGATAATTCTTTGAATGTGATAATAACGATCATTTTATCTTTCCCAAAGGAAACCAATATGAATTTTGGAAAAATCAATTTTTAAAATCAGGTGCGTGTGTGGTTCTAAATCTCCTACGAGCGTAAACCCTCGTAGTTAATTACATCGTAAGAAAATAAGGTCTCCTACGAAAACTCTCGATTAAAATAACTGCAGAAATTTTATTTTAAAGATTTTCTAGGAATGAAATCAAGGAGGTGAATTTCGAATTTCAATCGAGATTGGATCGAATTTTGAACACTTATTTCTGGAGTCAACGGAGGAGAGGTAGAAGGCACTTAGAGATTCTGAAATAATTCAAGAGTGCCTCAACCTAAGCTATGTGTTAGGCTTTAAATTTTAGATTGAGGAGGAATCTTTATGTTCAAGTTGAAATTTTTTTAGAAAGTTGGGACTTATATTCTCGATCACCTGATCGGGAAAATGCGCAAAAAGTGAGGGTGAAGACTAACCTACCTATTAGGTATGACGTCCCTGGTCAAGATCCCATGGTTTTCCATCGTCCCAGGTTCGTCGGTATCCTTAGCCTACTTAGTCGAGTGCCGACCAGAGGATCCTTATTAGCAACCATGGGTTACCTCATTCAAGGGGACCTCGTAGGCCAAGGGGCTGGGGACCTAATCCTAGGCTGACAAACAGGAAGTGCACAGGTTTGTGGACAATGAACCTATGTCTATGTTACCTAACCTAGGATGCCACCAAAAGCATTAAAAATAATCATCACATGAATCTAACATAGTATATAAAAATAGAATCAATAAATGCTCAATTTGCATATAGATTAACACGCCTCAGAAATAAAAAGTAACATCGGCCTAACCTAAAGCTAGAGTTTGTGTCCTAACAAACCAATCTAAGTGTGCGTGGTATGCCGTGTGGTTTGGATATGTCCTATGTCAGGTAATTAGTTAAAGTTGTCTAATGTTTTGATTGGTTAAAAGGCCTGAGAGATTTAAGCTTGAGTTTAAATATTAGTAGTTTTAAAGTTGATTTTAGGGTGTGTTTTAAGTGTTAAGTGATTACCACCTTTATTTCTCACCGAGGCCGTGAAGTTTGTTTCACCTTCCTTGGGGCTAAGCTAATAGCCTCGTAGGCCTGGGTTACCCAGTGATAACAAGTATTAATCAAATTAATTTAATTGGTTGATGGTTAAAGGGTTGAAGATTCTTAATTGTTTATTTCATTTATTGAGTTGAAGTTGTTTGGAGTTTAAGTCGATTGTTGAATTATTTGAACTTAATGAATTAGTTAGAATTTTTCAGATAATTTCTCAAATCTTCTTAAATTACTTTTAATTAATCATTAATGAATTATTAATAAAAAATTCATTCAAACGTTTTATCTAAATTTGAATTATTCATCTCTAGATTTTATTGAAACTTTAATGTGTTTTGTCTTTGCATCTTGTTCTATTTTTAATGAATTCATTTAATTAATATTCAATTAAGGAGTAATTAAAGAATTAATTAAGAATTAATAAAATTTGGGTTTGAATTTTATCCTTTAATAATTGTATGTATTGGTTGAGGTTGATTGAAAAAGGTTTGATATTTTAAAAAATTCTATTGAGTTGTTATCAAATATTTATATTTTCAAATTCTAAAGAAAAATTAATAATAGATTGTTGTTTGATATCAAATTGATTATGTATATTAACCCTAAGGTGTGATGTTGCTACATTATCTATGTTTAATGTTTCATCCCTAAAGGATGTATGTGTGAATCCTAGAGTTTGCCTAAGTTCTCTAAAACTCGTCCTTAAGTATTGTCCTTAATTGACACTAAAATTAAAATTGGGTTTACAATCAATATCTCTAACCCTTATACATGTACATGAATGTAAACAAATCACATCGATGGGTTTTGAGTTTAAAGAAAGAAAAGGTAGTTTAAATACAACATGTTAGTATAAGGACTTAAGGCTGCAGGAGTAGCATAACAAAGATATCTAGGGGCATTAAGATCTTTTAAGTTTAAAAAAAAAACTCACTGCACCGGAACTAATGTCCGGTGGTTTCGGCCATATCGCTCCCATTCGGAAGAGATGGGAGCGATTGAAGCTCCTTGGCTCTATTCTCCGATCAGCTCCATCAGTACCTCGCAAATAAGACGACGAGAGAAAGAGGTGTCAGAATATCATGTATGTAAATATAAAAACTATTATGAATTAACATGTAAATGAATATGTGAAAATATAGATCAAATCAAATTATTGAAGCAAATTTCAAAATGTGTATAACTTTGCAAGAGATAATTTCAACGTATTTGACATCTTACAAAAATAATTATAGAATATATGCTTATATGTAAAGAGAAATTTCAGCTCATAGATGATCTCACATGAATCATTTTAGCACATGTAATGATAAGTAAGAGAAAAAATCAGCTTATCTAATGTACATATCTAATGGATATGAAAAATGAAAGAATAAATCTGTAACAAATTCTCCAATCTTCATTACTGAAATGGTGCTAAATCATGAAGTGAGTAAAGTTGTAGAAGATAACCTCTATATTTCATGCCAAGCTTGTAAATTTTTCATTGAATAAATAGAGCTTTTAAGAATGATGAGAAGAAGAAGGAATCAAATGCTCAGAATTCTATTACTTCCCCAATACACCACTAATTTTCATATACTGTCAAGAACGAACTTGTAAGAAAAGCATGTTTCATTTATAGCATTTGAACAAGAGAAATTTACTAACTAACTAATAGTCACTTGAAAGGGACAAGTTAAACATTTCTCATATCTATGAGAACAATTTTAGTGAGTATTTCTGTAGAAGAGAATGAATATCAGCATTTCTAAGATCCACTACAGCAAGTATATTCATGAAAGACGAAGAATTTCGGTAAATGCCTCTATGCAAATGAAGAGATTTCAAGATTTTGTAATCCATCAAGGGTAACTTCAATATCCCAAAATTTATCAAAATGACTGTAATAGAATATACTCTAATGCATAAGAAATAAAATCTCAATAATTTGTGTTTCATCAAGGTAGTTTTGAGACTATGTAATTCACTAGGAGTTAAAATTCTCAAAGCTGTCCAAAAATATTTAACGACTATTTTCTTCCATTGTGAGAATTTAAAGTAAAGCACAGAGGAAAGAAGAAATATAATTGTAACTCATCAAATTTGTATTTGCATCTATCATTGAAACACAAATGGGTATACATGAGATTTTAATCTAACTAAAATTTCCCTTGAGAACACATGATATTGGGCATCACAATGAACTAGCCATTTTCCAACAATGAGAATTCGTCAAATACACATAATCACCATTTGGCAAAATATTCACAGTGGAAGTCAATCTCATTTGACTATCTCGATTCAATATTCAGACTTAATGTAACTAAGAGATGGACAACTCAAAGCAATTCCATTCCCTTCCAACAAATCATGACATTTTTCCACAAAAACTATAGAATTTTGTATTGCATTGATGCGTACTCGAGATCAAAATAGAAAACAAATGAAATTGAGCAATGTGGTTTCCAACCTTTATACTATATAATTTCAAGCGTGTATGAGAAAACCTTCAACGAATCCAAGAATCTTGTTTGATGCCAAATGTGCATACACAACACTTTTCAAGAGTCTTTAACTAATATCGCATTATATTATAAAAAAATTAAAATGCAGTCTAGTTGCATCAAATTTTGACAATAATCATGATTGAGAAATGAAAGTACAACATAACAATCGTAACGCCAAGTTAGAGCAAGCAACCACTCATAGAAGCATCGTTGACGAAAGAGAAATACTTCATATCGCTCTTATTTATCATTTGAACATAACACTTATGCTCGAAATATAATAATGAGAAAGCAATTTTTTTTTATGGCATTTCATCCTTTCCAAAGACTCATACATCTTTCTATCATAAAGCATATAACCTTGCCCTTGAACCCCACATTTCCAAAACTGAAATATGAAGCGTATGTAGAGTTTCCAACAAAGCTCACAAACCTCACTTAATGTCAATTGTATACAATCACTACTTGCCAAGAATTTAAATCCAGCATAATATTATTGGAAAGGGGAAAGACAACTCCACTTACTTGAATTAATCAAACCTCTTATTCAAACATTCTCTAGCTCTCAAGTAAATGACATTAAATAGAGATTGTATGCCAAGGTATTATAACATATGAATATAAAAAGAAAACAATGAATGGTATTAATCATCAAACTTCCAAAACTAGATCAATTACTAAATGGTTATGCAACCAATCAATAAAATATAATACATAAAAAAAAAGTTATTATAGACATGAATAATTTTGTCTCGTAGAGATGGGTATTCATGCCATTTAAATGAGCTCATGATCACCACTGGACAATCTCAAGCACGACACCATCTACCTCTTAAGAATTTCTTGTAAGCTTCTCTTTCCATCAAGATAATCAAAAAATTTACAAAAAATAGCCGAATAAATATGATCAGTATTGAAGTGTGGGTATATAAAGGCTTCTTTATTTCAGTCAAAATCCATTTATTATGAAAGAATTTTCTAAGAACTAAATCAACACCATGCTTCATAACTGAACTAATAGAAGATGGTAAATTCTGCAATGAATATTAGAGTAAATAGCCTTTAAAGTAAAAGGAGCAACTAATAAGCCTCAATTAACGTCAAAAATGATTAAAACAAAGCAACCTCACTTTAATCCTCCACCTCGTTTCTTTATAGTACATCAACCAAATGGTTTCAATTATATTTATTCAAATTGACGTGCCAAACTTCAATCATCAACTTGCAGAAAAGTGATAGGAATGCTGATAGAAACAATCAGTAAATCACAAAAGCTGCTCTATAGCAGCAGCTAATTGTATTAGTTTAAAGTCCATTTATTTCTAGCAAATCATTGCATCTAAGCCATCTAGTTCAAACGTTCTTCTCTCAAGCAGACCAAAAGCTACAAGCCACATAAGTAAAATATAATGGATTTGATTAATAAATATCAAAGATGAGCAGAGAAAGAGCTACTACAACCATTAACAGAGATAATAAAAAAAAACATATATAAAGATGGATTTAGGGATTTATATGCAAGCTCGTTCAACTCTTAAAGACATTCATGTTCATTCAATATATGAGAGATAGTAGACAAAAAGAATGAGTGGAGCTAATCGATTTCTGGTAAAAAAAAAAAAAGAAATATAACCATCTAACTATGATAGAAAGAAATGGTCATTACCGTCATTGCTCTTATACAGGGAAGGGAGAAGGATGCTTGTTCTTGCTTGATAGCATAAGAAAGATTGCAGTTGACGACTTTTGGGCTTCTCTTCCTTTAATGCTGGACTCTCACAGGATCGTTGCCTTCTTCTTCAATTGAGAACGACAAGCAAATGGCTTAGAACTCCTTTCATTTAAGCAACCGGACCTATGAGAGGTCAAGAGGGAGGCGTCTGAGGTGCAGCTAGGGTCGAGGGAATGAAAAATGTGAAAACCAAGCCGCTCCCTCAAATGATTGGATCTCCTCACTTGGATCGCACAAACCAGTGCTCTTGAATAGGTCTGTTTAGCTTTCATGTAGCCCTTCAATGTGGGTTGCTCTAGCCTTCATTTCAAGGAACTAAAGCCTTATCCGACCATAGGAGAAACTCCTCTTGACCGGATCTTTGCGTCTTCTTCCTTCCTTTGGATGTGTGGAGAGAAGCAAGGAGGCGGCTGCTTGGAGGCGTGAGATGAGAGTCGCCCTAGTCCCCCTTATAGCCGGCCCTAGAAACAGATATCAAAAGGGCGGCTGCTTGTGTGTGGATTGATCGTGAAAATCTCCTTTTAAACCAAGCGCCCTAATGCTATTATCAAGATCAAGAAACCATCGGCCCGTCCAAAGTTGATCGGATGGTTGATACCAAGCACTAAAATCAAACTGCTTTTGAGAGTTAAATTGGAGAAATAGGGTAAAATTATACAAAAAAAAATTTAATGGTGTAACATCTTGATTTAAATAGGTCGAGCTAGTTTGTAATAATTAAAATTGATTTGACTCAAGGCATATTAAATTGAGTAGATTAAAATCATGGAGCGTTGAATCGACTACGAATTGGTCGACTTAAATTCACACTCAAAGCCCAATGTCGTGGAGAATCAAATTCAAAACGAGTCCAAGAGAGGTCGATTGCAAAATGTATTGTAGGCGATGATGATTGAAAGGTTAATTAATCAAAATGTAGATCAAAAATTGGATGATTGAAAGTTAATTGGAACTTTAATTAAGAGTTGAATGGGATATGTTTGGGACCTATATGATCGACAAGTGAGAACTTGTCGATCATTAGGTCACCAAAATAAAACTCAGGTGGGTCCTAGTGACCTCATACAAAAAATGAGGTCAACAAATGGACCCCCAATATGTGTAGTAGAAGGAACTTCTGGTGCACATATTGGCGTTGACCGAATGACAAGTTTGAGTAGGATTTTGAAAGTCTAAGGAAGAGCATCACCCAACCTTAGGTCTATAGGATGCTGATAGAAGACTTACTCCTAATAGATAAGAGAACTGGAGAAACAAAGGTAGGGAATACCTAGCCTTGGGTCTAAGGAAGGGCATCACCCAACCTTAGGCCTAAAGGATGCTGATAGAAGACTTACTCCAAATAGGAAAATTAACTGGAAACCAAAGTAGGGAATACCTAGCTTTGGGTCTAAGGTAGGGCATCACCCAACCTTAGGTCTACAGGATGCTGATAGAAGACTTACTCCTAGTAGACGGATTAACTGGGATGATCATGTGGGGAGGAAACTTGCTCCACACAGCGGACCAAAACTGGAAAACTAGGGTGGTGCCGCAAAGGGCGTACTCCACCACTAGCGAATGGTCATGTGGGGAGGAAACTTGCTCCACACAGAGGACCGAAACTGGCAAACTAGGGTGGTGCCACGAAGGGCGTACTCCACCACTAGCGAGTGGTCATGTGGGGAGGAAACTTGCTCCACACAGAGGACCAAAACTGGCAAACTAGGGTGGTGCCACAAAGGGCGTACTCCACCCCTAGTGAGTGGTCATGTGGGGAGGAAACTTGCTCCACACAGAGGACTGAAACTGGCAAACTAAGGTGGTGCCACGAAGGGTGTACTCCACCACTAGCGAGTGGTCATGTGGCGAGGAAACTTGCTCCACACAGAGGACCGAAACTGACAAACTAGAGTGGTGCCACAAAGGGCATACTCCACCACTAGTGAGTGGTCATGTGGGGAGGAAACTTGCTCCACACAGAGGACCAAAACTGGCAAACTAGGGTGGTGCCACAAAGGGCGTACTCCACCACTAGCGAGTGTGAATTAGGATGGTGCCACGAAGGGCGTACTCCACCACTAATCCCCAAGTCAAATGCCAGGGTGGTGCCACAGAGGGCGTACTCCACCACTAGCGGGCGAGAATTAGGATGGTGCCACGAAGGGCGTAATCCACCACTGATCCACAGGTAAAAGCCAGGATGGTGCCACGGAGGGCGTACTCCACCACTAGCAGGTCTAATCCTAAGGGAAGGAATGACCTAACCTTAAGGAAAAGAGAGTTGGAAAGAATGATTAATGATTTTGAATTTGAATTGATTTCTTTGAATTTGAAGGGGTGAATTTGATGTTTAATTTGATCCTCATTAGGCATGATACTTCATAAAGAACCGCCCAAATGAAAGGAAGCATTTGGTGGTATCTTCAAAATTAATTCATTGCCATGAACCTTTCTTATAGATCATCTCTAAGGTGGACGATCCAGTCAACATTGATTCAAAGCTTCCATTGATCTTATGGTGGACTAAAATTGGTCTCCAAAGGGCTATAGCCAAATCTCCTACTTGGAAAGTTCTCAGGTAACACAATTTTATCACGAGCTTGAATCATACGTGACTTATGTAATTTCAAACTTTGTTGAGTTCAAGAACAACTTTGTTCGAGGCATTCGAGCTCCTCCAATCGGAGTTGGGCACTCTACTCAGTTGTGACCCAATTTTGAAAAGAAAATTCCAGTGATGTAGAACATACCTCTATGTGAGAACAACCTTCGACCCAGCATAGAGTGTTATTTTACAGAGTGGATCTTAAAAGAAATGATGCCTATGTTTAAGGACTCGCATATATCTCTCAAGAATGGGATTTGAATTCTTATCCAGAGTAAAAGATTCATTCTTTTTATTGAAAATTCCCTCTTAATCATTTGGACCCTGTCAGAACAACAAGTGGGAACAAATTAAAAAGTATAGTAAGAAGTAGAGTGACCCCAATCGACCCAAAAAGAGCTAAGGGTTTGGATCTTGTTGACTCAGATTAAGTTTCATTAAATTAAACTAGGTTCTCCCGTGTAGAAATTTTGAATTAAAATAAATTTCAAAAGGCGTAAATTGGATAGAGAAATTTAATCTTTTAAATTCTCTTGCATAGAATTTTCTACCTGATAAACTGTTTATGCAGGACAATAAATCTAGATTCAAGATTTTTCAAAGTCAAGCTATTAACGGTGATCGGGCTCTTTGAGATTTAAGGATTTAAAAAAAGGAAGGAAGCCTCTTTCACTTTTTTTTGTGACGTGCTTTGCACGCCTTTTTATTTCTTTGGCGCACTTTACGCTTCTTTGGATTTTGATTTTTTTTAATGCACTTTGTGCATCCTTTGAATTTTCTTCTCTTTTTTTTTTTTTAATAAGAGGCTTCACTTTCTTTAAAACCTTAAAATAATTACTTTTTTTTTATCCAGGATTATATCGCAAGTATAAGAGAAGGAAATTCATTCTCTTATCCAAGGAAGAATAATCCCCAAATTGGACCCAATCTTTTGATAAGAAAATATCAACTTGACTTTGAAAATCATTGAATAGATTTAGAACATGCAAAAGAAGCCTATAAGATGAAAAATCGCGAGAAGACTAAGAAGATTTTCATTTCTAAAATCAATTTAAGTTTGATACAAATTTTAATTCAAAAATCAAATCAACCCGCAGAAGCGGTGGGAGGGAGGGGCCTTTGAAGATCCAGTGGGGTCAACCACGACTCTCTCCTATTTTTGATTTAAAGTAGAGGTCAATTTTCATTAAAAAGATGGATCAACTATCTTGAAAATTTTGACCTAGTACACTTGAGAAATAATACGATTTCCTTTAAAATAGCAAGTCCAGGTGGCAAGACCCTATTAATATAAATTATATTTCCATAATCTCTTAAGAGAAAGAGATTGTTGTGGGGTCTGCACTACCCTTAACTAGTGATGCATCATCTCAATCTAAGAATCTATCGCAATAGGACCCCTTTTAGAAGTTAAATTCAAAAGGTGTCACTATCTGATAAGATCTCAGATATATTATTATTCCCCTCCCTAATTACTAGTGACCTAGCAATTATGAGAGTGGAACCCTGAGCGATTTTTGCACCTCCTCCTCTATTGATGATACAGTAGGGCACATATAGTAACGTGACCAAACATCATCCAGTAGAGTGGATGGGTCACAACCCTATATTGGGGGCCTATAGTCTATTATTATTGATTGCTCAATTTAGATTTGGTAGATCTTTTCTATGCAATAGTCAAAAGAGCAAAGTGGATATCACGCTATCATTCTCACAACCTCCCTTCCTTGAGTATGAGGAAGAGGGTGGAAGTGGCTTCCGTCAAAGAGGGGGGTATGTGAGAGGAGCAATGAACCCTCCATTAGCCTAAAATTTGACTTACTCTTAAGGCTTTTGATTCAACAATCTTTCTAGCCTTTTGAGTACATTTAATTTCCTTGAATTAAGGAAAGGTGATTTAAATAAATTAATTTTGAAATGAAATTGGAATCCCGAAATCAATTGATTTTCTTCAAATTTTGGAACTCAAAATATTGAGTTTACACTCAACATGAAGGTTCACAAAATTGTTAAGCAATTCTCTAGAGTTGTGCTTGACTCTCTCATTCCACCACCTAACTAGGGATGAAATGTCAAAGCTTAGATTTGGTTGAGAAAATTTGTACTGAATGTTGAAATTAAATGGATTTTCTTTAATTTTTGAAACTCAACATGTTAATTTTTTTTTAACATGCAAGTTTATAAAATTGACATGAAAAATCGCTAGGATTGGGCTTGACTCTTTCATTCCACCAATCGACTTGGGGTGAAATGTCAAAGCCTACATTTGATTGAGAAGATTTGAATTTTAGGATTGAAAATAACATATCTTCTTCAAATTATGAAACTCAACATATTGAATTTCATTCGAATATGCAGGTTTACAAAATTGACATGAAGACCTTAAGGTATGGCTTGACCCTTTCACTCCACCAATTAACTTAGGGGCAAAAATGTCAAAGCCATGAGTTGTTAGAGGGAGAGTTGAATTTTGATTTGGAGACTAAAGGGTCTTCCGTAGAATGTGAAACTTAGCATACTCGAGATTTAATCGGATATGCAAGCTTGCAACATTTATGAAGATCTTAAAGAATTTGACTTGACCCTTTTTCTCTACCAATTAACTTAGAGGCAAAATGTCAAAGCCCGACTTAGATAAAGGTTTCCTCGCTCACCTCTCTGTTTGACATGTCTTTTTGATGTTGGCCACACTCACCCAAGGAAGAAATGGGTAGAGGTACCAACTGAAGAAGGGTAGTCAAAACTACCGATGCAATAAAATTTATGTCGTTATTAAAGATGGAGAGAGAGATTTGGTCCCACCGGGCGTGCCATTTTTTGTTGGTGGTATTTTGGAAAACGGGTTTTGAAAAATATTAGTTTTCTTTGGGAATTTTAAAATTGAGATTTAATTCTAATTCTAAAATCGAATCGTTCCGTTAGAAAAATTATATCACCCCGAAGGACGAAAATAAAATTTCATAACGGTGTTAAGATTTAGAATTATGAAATTCATCTTGAATATTGTGACCGGATTCTAAAGCGAACTTCGTATGGCCCCGGGGGATTAAGATGAAGTTCAACTAAATATTCAGTTACAATATTTAAGAAGTATGATCGTTGAGTTCTCATCCAAAGCCTTATCAAAGAAAGATGTATCTCCCCAAAGGGAGATGACACCATTAAATGATAATTCTTTGAATGTGATAATAACGATCATTTTATCTTTCCTAAAGGAAACCAATATGAATTTTGGAAAAATCAATTTTTAAAATCAAGTGCGAGTGTGGTTCTAAATCTTCTACGAGCGTAAACCCTCGTAGTTAATTACATCATAAGAAAATAAGGTCTCCTACGAAAACTCTTGATTAAAATAACGGCAGAAAGTTTATTTTAAAGATTTTCTAGGAATGATATCAAGGAGGTGAATTTCGAATTTCAATCAGGATTGGATCGAATTTTGAACACTTATTTCCGGAGTCAACGGAGGAGAGATAGGAGGCACTTAGAGATTCTGAAATAATTCAGGAGTGCCTCAACCTAAGCTAAGTGTTGGGCTTTAAATTTTAGATTGAGGAGGAATCTTTATGTTCAAGTTGAAATTTTATTAGAAAGTTGGGACTTATATTCTTCATCACCTGATCGGGAAAATGCCCAAAAAGTGAGGGTGAAGACTAACCTACCAATTAGGTATGACGTACCCGGTCAAGACCTTATGGTTTTCCATCGTCCCGGGTTCGTCGGTATCCTTAGCCTACTTAGTCGAGTGCCGACCAGAGGATCCTTATTAGCAACCATGGGTTACCTCATTCAAGGGGACCTCATAGGCCAAGGGGCTGGGGACCTAATCCTAGGCTGACAAACAGGAAGTGCACAGGTTTGTGGACAATGAACCTATGTCTATGTTACCTAACCTAGGATGCCACCAAAAGCATTAAAAATAATCATCACATGAATCTAACATAGTATATAAAAATAGAATCAATAAATGCTCAATTTGCATATCGATTAACACACCTCAGAAACAAAAAGTAACATCGGCCTAACCTAAAGCTAGAGTTTGTGTCCTAACAAACCAATCTAAGTGTGTGTGGTAGGCCGTGTGGTTCGGATATGTCCTATGTCGGGTAATTGGTTAAAGTTTTCTAATGTTTTGATTGGTAAAATGCCTGAGAGATTTAAGCTTGAGTTTAAATATTAGTAGTTTTAAAGTTGATTTTAGGGTGTGTTTTAAGTGTTAAGTTTTTACCACCTTTATTTCTCACCGAGGCCGTGAAGTTTGTTTCACCTTCCTTGGGGTACGCTAATAGTCTTGTAGGCCTAGGTTACCCAGTGATAACCAGTATTAATCAAATTAATTTAATTGGTTGATGGTTAAAGGGTTGAAGATTCTTAATTGTTTATTTCAATTATTGAGTTGAAGTTGTTTGGAGTTTAAGTCGATTGTTGAATTATTAGAACTTTATGAATTAGTTAGAATTTTTCAGATAATTTCTCAAATCTTCTTAAATTACTTTTAATTAATCATTAATGAATTATTAATAAAAATTTCATTCAAACGTTTTATCTAAATTTGAATTATTCATCTCTAGATTTTATTGAAACTTTAATGTGTTTTGTCTTTGCATCTTGTTCTGTTTTTAATGAATTCATTTAATTAATATTCAATTAAGGAGTAATTAAAGAATTAATTAAGAATTAATAAAATTTGGGTTTGAATTTTATCCTTTAATAATTGTATGTATTGGTTGAGGTTGATTGAAAAAGGTTTGATATTTTAAAAAATTCTATTGAGTTGTTATGAAATATTTATATTTTCAAATTCTAAAGAAAAATTAATAATTGATTGTTGTTTGATATCAAATTGATTTTGTATATTAATCCTAAGGTGTGATGTTTCTACATTATCTATGTTTAATGTTTCATCCCTAAAGGATGTATGTGTGAATCCTAGAGTTTGCCTAAGTTCTCTAAAACTCGTCCTTAAGTATTGTCCTTAAATGACACTAAAATTAAAATTGGGTTTACAATCAATATCTCTAACCCTTATACATGTACATGAATGTAAACAAATCACATCGATGGGTTTTGGGTTTAAAGAAAGAAAAGGTAGTTTAAATACAACATGTTAGTATAAGGACTTAAGGCTACAGGAGTAGCATAACAAAGATATCTAGGGGCATTAAGATATTTTAAGTTTAAAAAAAAAACTCACTGCACCAGAACTAATGTCCGGTGGTTTCGGCCATATCGCTCCCATTCGGAAGAGATGGGGGAGATTGAAGCTCCTTGGCTCTATTCTCCGATCAGCTCCATCAGTACCTCGCAAATAAGGCGACGAGAGAAAGAGGTGTCAGAATATCATGTATGTAAATATAAAAACTATTATGAATTAACATGTAAATGAATATGTGAAAATATAGATCAAATCAAATTATTGAAGCAAATTTCAAAATGTGTATAACTTTGCAAGAGATAATTTCAACGTATTTGAAATCTTACAAAAATAATTATAGAATATATGCTTATATGTAAAGAGAAATTTCAGCTCATAGATGATCTCACATGAATCATTTTAGCACATGTAATGATAAGTAAGAGAAAAATTCAGCTTATCTAATGTACATATCTAATGGATATGAAAAATGAAAGAATAAATCTATAACAAATTCTCCAATCTTCATTACTGAAATGGTGCTAAATCATGAAGTGAGTAAAGTTGTAGAAGATAACCTCTATATTTCATGCCAAGCTTGTAAATTTTTCATTGAATAAATAGAGCTTTTAAGAATGATGAGAAGAAGAAGGAATCAAATGCTCAGAATTCTATTATTTCCCCAATACAGCACTAATTTTCATATACTATCAAGAACGAACTTGTAAGAAAAGCATGTTTCATTTATAGGATTTGAACAACAGAAATTTAGAAACTAACTAATAGTCACTTGAAAGGGGACAAGTTCAACATTTCTCATATCTATGAGAACAATTTTAGTGAGCATTTCTGTAGAAGAGAATGAATATCAGCATTTCTAAGATCCACTACAGCAAGTATATTCATGAAAGACGAAGAATTTCAGTAAATGCCTCTATGCAAGTGAAGAGATTTCAAGATTTTGTAATCCATCAAGGGTACATTCAATATCCCAAAATTTATAAAAATGACTGTAATAGAATATACTCTAATGCATAAGAAATAAAATCTCAATAATTTGTGTTTCATCAAGGTAGTTTTGAGACTATGTAATTCACTAGGAGTTAAAATTCACAAAGCTGTCCAAAAATATTTAACGACTATTTTCTTCCATTGTGAGAATTTAAAGTAAAGCACAGAGGAAAGAAGAAATATAATTGTAACTCATCAAATTTGTATTTGCATCTAGCATTGAAACACAAATGGGTATACATGAGAATTTCAATCTAACTAATATTTCCCTTGAGAGCACATGATATTGGGCATCACAATGAACTTGCCATTTTCCAACAATGAGAATTCGTCAAATACACATAATCACCATTTGGCAAAATATTCATAGTGGACGTCAATCTCATTTGACTATCTCGATTCAATATTCATACTCAATGTAACTAAGAGATGGACAACTCAAGGCAATTCCATTCCCTTCTAACAAATCATGACATTTTTCCACAAAAACTATAGAATTTTGTATTGTATTGATGCGTACTCGAGATCAAAATAGAAAACAAATGAAATTGAGCAATGTGGTTTCCAACCTTTATACTATATGATTTCAAGCGTGTATGACAAAACCTTCAACGAATCCAAGAATCTTGTTTGATGCCAAATATGCATACACAACACTTGTCAAGAGTCTATACCCAATATTGCATTATATTATAAAAAAATTAAAATGCAGTCTAGTTGTATCAAATTTTGACAATAATCATGATTGAGAAATGAAAGTACAACATAACAATCGTAACGCCAAGTTAGAGCAAGAAACCACTCATAGAAGCTTCATTGACGGAAGAGAAATACTTCATATCGCTCTTATTCATCATTTCAACATAACACTTATGCTCGAAATATAATAATGAGAAGGCAATTTTTTTTATGGCATTTCATCCTTTCCAAAGACTCATACATCTTTCTAACATAAAGCATATAACCTTGCCCTTGAACCCCACATTTCCAAAACTGAAACATGAAGCGTATGTAGAGTTCCCAACAAAGCTCACAAACCTCACTTAATGTCAAATGTATACAATCACTACTTGCCAAGAATTTAAATCCAGCATAATATTATTGGAAAGGGGAAAGATAACTCCACTGTTGGTGGAATTTTGAAAACAGGTTTTGAAAACTATTAGTTTTCTTTGGGAATTCTAAGATTAAGGTTGAGTTCCAATTCTAAGTTCAAATCAACTCGTTAGAAAGAGTATACCACCCCGAAGGACGAAAATAAACTTTCATAACGGTGTTCAGACTTAGGATTATGTAAACTCATCTTGAGTACTATGATCGGGTTCCAAGGAGAACTTTATATGGCCCCGAGGGAACAAAGTATAGTTCAACTAAATACCCAATTATAATATTCAAGAAACATGATCGTCGCATTCACATCCAAAGCCTTATCGAAGAAGGATGTATCTCCCCAAAGGGAAATGAGACCATTCTACGATAATTCTTCTAATGCAACTATGACAATCATTATTTAACATTTCCCAAGGAAATCTAATAAAATTTTAGAAATTAATTTTTTTAAAATCAGGTGTGTGGGGTTCCAAATCTCCTACGAGCGCAAGCCCTCGTAGTTAATTACATCGTAGGGAGACAAAAATCTCCTACGAAAACTCCCGATTAAAATGGTGGCAGAATTTTTTTAGAGTTTCTAGGAGTGATATCAAAAAAGGAAGTGAATGTTTGGAAATTCAACAGGGAAAGGATCAAAATTGAGCAGTTATTAACGGAGTTAAAGGGGAAGAGGTAGGGGACACTTTGAGATTCCGGAACCATCCGGAAGTGTCCCAACTTAATCTAAGTGTTGGGCTTTATGTTTTAGGATTGAAATGAAGCTTTAATTAGAGTTAAGTATTTTATTAGAAATTTGGGACTATATACCCGAAATTTGGGGTCTTATAATCGAAGATCTGCCCCATAACCTAAATCTATTTTGGACACTGGACCACAGTCGTTCGATCCTAACTAATGCAGTGCAAGGCCTGGACTTACCTCGGCCTGGATTGGGGAGCCAGCTAACCACCTAATCGATTTAAAATATATGAATCCGGTCTTTTATGAAAGAGTGGTAGGGACGTTATATTTAAAGTTTTGGAGAGTTGGGGCCGACATCTAGAGATTCTCCTAATTGGCCCCTTTGACTTATGTTGGGTGCAAAATACTAAGGACTATGAAATTAAAATTTTGACTCTTTTAATTTGTATCTAATGCAATGCATGCTGGTCGATGACTTCCAAATCAAGTATGCTTGAAATTTTAAAAAACAGGCTTATAAAATAATTTTTAAGAAGACTAGACTTCCCCAGGTCCGGCACCTCGTCCTCATAGGTCAGACTATCCGGACTCTACCCGCAGGCGGGGAAGGGTCTAAAACAAGGAAAGAAGAAGTGCAGAAATATGCATGCGACCCCGGGGTCGATCCCCGGCTAATTCCCTAGATTCGTTATCTTTCTATGTTATTTAGACTCACTAAAATTTTAGACTTTTAAGGTTATGAGTAGAAAACTTTCACACCCTCACGAGTCTCACGTATCCAGGCGAAACAAAAAAAAGAGGCATGCAATCGCCAAAAAAAACTAGTAAAAACAAGTAATCCTAAAGGCAATCAAATAATCACATCAAATATAAATTAATTAATAAATGTCCATAGGCATAATTGCCTTGCTTATTACAAACCAGAATATTACAGAAAGTAAAGTGGCCGGGCACCACTGACAATAACCCGGATTCTAAACCTAGTAATGACGCAAGTTATTTTGAGTGGGATACTCTCAATCTTCAAATCTTCAAATCTTCAATCTCATTCTTCTTTGGACTCCTTTTCTTCGATCTTCTTGGAATCTTCGTAGTGGATTACCCAAATGGATAAGAGGGCACTTCCTTTAAGGGGAAGGCCACTCTTTCCTCTTTGGGTAAGGAAAATGTATGATCCAAATTTGGACATCCAAATGGAAAAGGAGTGTTACCTAAAGGGGTATCCTTTCCTCTTTGGAATCCAAGCTTTGGGTCTATGTATCCCAACTCAAAATCAACTTTCACAACACTTGACACTTACACAAATTACATTGATATCAAAATAAAAATCTAGACTCACCTGCAGGGTTATCCTAAGCAATTAATATATAAAAAGCAGTTATTCCCAAGCAGTTGTATATGAGCAGAAAAGAAAGTAAACACACTGGCCACGCTCTTTTTATGATTTGGGGGCTTTGGCAGCTGAAGCACCTGTACAAAGAGTTTATAATATTTATGCATTTTTTTGATTTGCCCCCTTTTTATATTGCCCTGCATGAGCGTGGCCACCTGCAAAAAACTGTGTCAACATTCAGATCGTACTTAACCTAAGGGTAATCTAGTCTCCAAACACATCAATCCATCCACAGAGTACAGAAAAAGTAAGCAGACACAGCAAAGCAATTTCATCCACAACATGCAGTGAAAACTACGAAAAACCCAGCACACAGTAGTAAAGTAAACACCGGCCTAACCTAGATCTAGAGTTGGTTGTCCTAGCACATCATCTAAAGTGTGTGAGAAAGGTCGTGTGGCTGGGATAGATCCTAAAGTGGGTTATTAGTTGAAGTTGTCTAAAAGTCTGGGTTTGTTAAGGCTTAAAAGGGGATTTAGATTAAAATTTAAGTATTAGTAGATTAAGAATTTTAATTAAATATATTTTAAAAGTTAATTGATTACTACCTTTGTTTCACACCGAGGCCGTGAAGTTTATTTCACCTTCCTTGGGGCTAAGCTAATAGCCTCGTAGGCCTCGGTTTCCCAGTAGCAATCGGGGTTGATTAAGTTATTTAAGTTGGTTGGAATTAAAAGAGTGGATTAATACAAAAATGAGTTAGTTACTGATTTTTAAAGTTTGATTAATTTAAGTTTGCCATTACTTGATTCGTGGCGTTGTGCCACCAAGCTCGAGGAACCAGCCTCCTTAGGACACTTAGCCCCGCAGCCCGGAGTAGTCCAGCCGATAAACCAAATTAATGTAATTGAATTAGAGATTTTTAAAATGTTAAATAATTAAAAATTAATCTATTTTAAGATTTAACACCCCTTAGAATCCATTCGTGGCGTTGTGCCACCAGGCTCGAGGAACCAGCCTCCTTAGGACACTTAGCCCCGTAGCCCGGAGTAGTCCATCCAATAAACTTCATCTTTAGGGTGGTTGTTGTGTTTTAAAGGATTTGTTAAGTGTTTTAAACATTAAGCTAATATTTTTGGAGTTTTAGAATGATTTTGAGTTTTTTAAGAATTTTGAATATTTTAATCACTTGATTAAAGGGTCAAAAATTGAATTTTGATTAAGCTCAAATTCTGGAATGTTTATATTTTATTAAAATACTAGAACTCACTACAATCAGTTAGTAGGTACGTACGTTGAAATCGGATTTTTCTACATTTTATTACGAAGGTTTGAAGTTTTGAACTAGTTTTAACTACGGTTTGACCAAATTGTTGACTTTTTAAAATATTACAGTTTTCTGGAATCTAATATTTTTAGTAAATATTAGACCTTATTAGGAGTTGAATGCAAGTGAGTTTGGGTGATTTGGATTTTTCTGGAATTAGTTATGAATTATGGAAGTTTTAGCATTTTAATGAATTTTGGGAATTGTTTAATTAATGCCCCTTTTTTGGTTTTGCTTCAAACCAATTCTCAACTTCTTAAAAACACCTCCAAAGGTCAGAAATGACCTAAGGAGGGATCCCCAAGTGTTTGAGAAATTTTGGGATTTTTTAAATTATTATTAATTAATTATATTAACTAAAAGTGGGTTTTTAATTAAAATTAAATTAATTACAGAATTGCTGCCAAATTAAGAGGATTTTAATTATCATGGATTAAGGACATGATTCTGGTCAGTTTGAGGGTTCATATATATTTTTTGGATTTAAATTGGATTTATTACAATTTTTTAAGGTTTGAAGGCTTAATTAGGGGTTGAACCTTATGAAAATTAATTAAGGGACCTAATGACCTCAAAAATCAATGAAAATTTCTCTAGGGGCTGAGGGTGTCACTAAGTTCAAATGTTCAAAGTTTCAACTCAAGGGGAAGTGAATCCTAATTATTGAAATTTTTCTAAATTTTCTATACATGAGTCCTTAATTATTGTCCTTAATTATGTCACTAATTTGATGGACTTGAATCAATGTTTGAACTAACCCTCATATTCAATACATAAGACATGCATAAATCACATAAACACATTCAACACCTAAATCTAGGAGAGCCTTAGACTAAGTGGTGTGTGATCCCTATACATGCAAGGACTAATTAACATAATTAAGACAAAATTAGTGAATAATCAAGAAATGATTATCCACTAATTATCCCCTTTATTTCTATTCAAATATGCTCAATCTACATTTAAGATTTCAAGTGACCTCTTAAATATTTAAAGATTTAAATATATATAGCCTCAAAATAGATTTTAAAATATATAAATATAAATGGATATATATATATAAATATATATTATAAAATAATTAAAAATATTGTTAAAGTACATTTTTATGGGTTGAAAGACCCACTGATCTCCAGAGAGGTTTGATAATAATAAAAGATTTTTTTTAATTTCCAAATATTTAATATTTAGTTAAATATTAAAAAATTATTAAGATAATCAAATAATTCCAATTAATATCAAAATCTATTCAAATAATCTTGAACATTTTCCTGGAGATCAGCCATGCACTCAAGGACATGCATGCCAAGTTTCAAATAAAAATAACTTATATATAATTAATTAAAAATAAAATATACTTTTCTGAATTTCTCAAATTACCAGTAAAATAATAGTTAAAATAGTTTGATTTTATTTTTAAAATAAACTAAACAGAATTTTGAAAAGTTTGATATATTATACTAATTTTTTGGCTTTATATTTAATTTACTATGATTTTTTAAAGTTTTTGTAATTAAAACAAATTAAAATAACATTTTTATTAATTAAACGGCGGCGGTCAGACACGCGGCGCGCGCGGATTCGCGGGATCGAAACCGCGTGACAGCGGGGACACGCGTCAGCCGCGGGCCGCTTCACGCGGTTTTCACTTAACCACGTCAGCGGCTCGTGGCAGCCGTTGGATCACAGCGGGTCTGATCCAACGGATGGGATCGAATCCCACGGTTGATCTCAGCGGGACGAGATCGAACGTAGGGATTTGACTCCGCGGTTTCTGATCCGAGGGCCCAGATGTCGCCGGACGGCCGATCAAATGACAGATCGAACGCGCAGTTGAATCAGACCGCGGAAGGGCTTGATCTGGACTGTTGATCGAACGATCAACGGTCCAGAAAACGTACACTCACCGGAAACTGTGAGTGACGCCCTAGAAAACGTTTTTTGACTCGTTCTCTCGATCGGATAGACCAAATCGCTTGAAATTTTAAACTTAAAGAGTAAGCATGAATAGAAACAGTGGGGAAAGATTGGTTTCAGTTAAAGCACTGAATATGTGAAGCTATTTAAATCTATCTAATGTGAACTAGATCTAAGGTTTTAAGGGATTATACCGTTAGATCTTTGAAATTTCTGGATGGATGAGCTTGTAGACTGTCCAAATGAAGATCCCTAGCACAAACCCGAGATCGAACACGCCTGGATCGACTGCTACAGGCCTGGGACGGTCTAGGTGGTGGGCTCGCCGGAGAACTCGCCGCCGGTGACGTGCAACCACTTGGATTTTGTAGTGGGGAGGTAGAGAGGGCTCTGGAGATCCAAAATGAATTGAGAACTCGTTCTGGGAGGCTGGGGTTAGTGAGAGAAGCTGCCTTGATTCAATGGGCTCAAAAGTTGGCTTTTTCCCTATTCAAACGACCTGGGCTGGATTGGATGGCTGGGATTGATGCAGGAGCTCCCTAGATAGTGCCACATGTCCCTGGGACAGCTAGAAGGCTGCCTCAAAGGCTGGCCAAGCCTTGCCTCCATTGGGTGGACTTGGGACAAGTGGGGGGACCATTGCCATTTAAGGCTAAACCAGGCCCTGAGCCTAGTTAGGAGAGCTCCAAGTGAGCTTTAGACCATAAATGGGTCGGCCTAAGGCAGCCCTAATGGAGGAAAAGGGGCTTAGCATGTTATAAAGCTTTCTAGAAGAGGTTTAGGCTTGAGTTTGACTAGGTTGACCAGTCAACAGGTCAAGGAAGGCTGAGGTGGAATGAAGGGAAGTAGGAGCAGCCAATGGGAGAGCTTCCAAGCCTAATCTCACACTCCTTGAAGTTAAATAGAAGGTTTGACCAATTCAAGGAGGGATTTAAGGCTTTGTTGACTTGGTTTGACCAGTCAACCAGGTCAAAATTGGTGATGTGGCACTTGAGGAGGGAGAGGGATATTTGGAATGGTTCAATCAAGGGTCAAAGGTCAAAGTCAAGGCTTAGTAGGAATAGGAACAAACACCACCAAGCTTTGACCTAGAATTGAGGGTTGACTTAGTCAAACCAGGTTGGGTTGAGCTCAAAATAGGTTTAGAAGTGTTCAAGGTATTGAATGGAATGATTTCAAGGGTTTGAAGGTATTGACATGGTTAAACAGGTAGAAATGGTTCATTTGAACTCTTAAGGGTTCATTGGGTCAAACCATGTTGACTGGGTAACCTAGGTTGACCCAATGGGTGGGTTTGATTGGATAAATTTGGAATGATATTTGGAGACCATTGGAAGTGGTCCCTAGGTCTGGGGAGGTCAAATTGATCAAAATCTCTATTTGAGCCCCTAAGGGCCTGTTTGGTCAACCTAGGTTGACTTGGTCAACCAGGTTGACCCAGGGTCTGGGTTTGAGCTCAACAGGTTTGAAATGACATTTTAAGACCAATGGAAGTGGTTGCATGGTCTAGAGAGGTCATTTGGGTCAAAACACCTATTTGGACCCTTAAAGGGCCCATTGGGTCAAACTTGTTGACTTGGTCAACCAGGTTGACCCAAAGGTTGGGAATAGGTTCAAAAGATTTGAAATGACATTTGAAACTTGTTAAGGGTGGTTGCATTCAATTTGGAGCTCATTTGGTTTGAAATCCCTATTTGAGCCCCATAGGGGTATTTTGGTCAATTTTGACCTATTGGTCAACTATGGTCAAAAATGGGTCTGGAAAATGCAGTTTAATGCTCAATGGGTTAAAATCAAGAGTCTGGAAGTGATTGGAGGCTTTGATAAGGATTCCAAGGTCAAGATCTCAAAGGGGTTAGGTTCAGTGGCATAGGCTGTAAATATTTGAAGGTTTTACAGCCTTTGGATTTTAATTCAGATTCTGGGGTTAGAGACCTCAGAATGAGCTCAAAGTTGGAGGGTAACCCCTAGAGACATGTCTTATCACTTTGCAAGTGATAGACCCTGAATCAGAGACCATTTGGCTGGGTTTTGAAATATTTGAAAATTCTTTGAAAAGGGTCCTTAGGACAGGGCCTTAAGACTTAGGATTTGAGTCTGGATTGGTCCCATAATCTAGAGAGATTCTAAGATCTAGGATTTAAGGGAATCCCAGGCTCTAGAGTAGGCTCTAAGGTCTAGCTCTAGGAAAGAATCCTAAGGTCTAGAGTAGATCCTAGGATCTAAAATTAATCTGGAGTTTGGAAGGGCTTTAGTGACCTCATATAAAAATGAGGTCAACAAATGGACCCCCAATGTGTGTGGTAAAAGGAACTTCTACTGCACACATTGGCGTTGACCGAATAGGAGTAGGATCTTAAAGAGTTGAGAGAAGGGCATCACCCAACCTTAAGTCCATTGAAAACTAGTGAAAGGCTTACACCTATTTTGAAGAGAGAATTGGAGAAACCAAGGTAGGGAATACCTAGCCTTGGGTCTAAGGAAGGGCATCACCCAACCTTAGGCCTATAGGATGCTGATAGAAGACTTACTCCAAATAGGCAGATCAACTGGCAAACTAGGATGGTGCCACGAAGGGCGTACTCCACCACTAGCGAATGGTCATGTGGGGAGGAAACTTGCTCCACACAGAGGACCTCAACTGGCAAACTAGGATGGTGCCACGAAGGGCGTACTCCACCACTAGCGAATGGTCATGTGGGGTGGAAACTTGCTCCACACAGAGGACCTCAACTGGCAAACTAGGATGGTGCCATGAAGGGCGTACTCCACCACTAGCGAATGGGAATCAGGATGGTGCCACGAAGGGCGTACTCCACCACTAATCCCCGGGTCAAATGCTAGGATGGTGCCACGGAGGGCGTACTCCACCACTAGCGGGTCTAATCCTAAGGGAAGGAAGGACCTAACCTTAAGGAGAAGGCGAAGAGCGTTAAAAAGGAAAAGACCTTAAAGAAAAAAAAAAGATTGCAAATCAAGAAAGGGGGATTTTTATTGATTGATAAAATGAGCTACATCAAGCATAGTATTTCTTAAGGAAACGCCCGTTAACATGTAGCATTGGGTGGTTCCCTTTACAATCTACTAACTGATATGAGCCTACTTCGTAGACAGTCTCTATAACGAAGGGTCCTTCCCATATAGGTTCAAATTTGCCTCCCAACTTCCGATGGGCTAAGATAGGCCTCCGAAGGACCAATACCAAGTCTCCCGCTTGGAAGGTCCTAGGTCGCACTAACTTATCATGGGCCTGAACCATACGGGATTTATACAACTCTAAACTTTGTTGAGCTTGGAGACGTCGCTCTTCAAGGCCTTCGAGTTCTTCTAATCGTAGTTTTGCATATTGTTCATTTGTAATTTAATTATGAACTGCAATTCTGAGCGAAGGGATTTGTATTTCCAAGGGTAGAACAGCCTCAGATCCATACACTAGTGCAAACAGGGTGGATTGGGTCGGGGTTCTATAAGTGGTACGATAAGCCCACAAAGCTTCCACCAACCGCTCATCCCACTGTCGTTTGTTATCATCAAGGGTCTTTTTAACAATTTGCACCAAGGTTTTATTGAAGGCCTCGGCCAATCCATTCGCCCGGGGGTAATAGATCGTCGAGTATCTCCAATCAATATTATGGTGCCTTACAAAACTATTGATTTTTGTAGACTTGAATGCGGACCCATTATCGGATATGATTCTGCGAGGTACGCCGAATCGATATACAATATGATCGTGAAAGAATTTTAAGACATGGTGTGATGTTACGTTTCGTAGGGGAATTGCTTCCGCCCACTTTGAAAAGTAATCAGTCGCTGCTAATATGAAACGATGACCTCTCGCGGAGGAAGGGTCAATCGGCCCAATGATATCCGTGCCCCAACTCTCGAAGGGCCACGAGGCTATCGTAGGGTGTAACACATTAGGCGGCTGATGTAAAACCACACCATGGACCTGACATTGATGACAGTGCTTTGCAGTATTCATGCAATCGTTAATCATTGTA
The DNA here is from genome assembly GCA_016618105.1 of Dendrobium huoshanense. Taxonomy (NCBI): domain Eukaryota; kingdom Viridiplantae; phylum Streptophyta; class Magnoliopsida; order Asparagales; family Orchidaceae; genus Dendrobium; species Dendrobium huoshanense. Next base: position 65,549,010 of record CM028353.1, read on the forward strand.
GGCCAGTAGTATCCAAGTCTTTTAATCTTTAATTTCATTTTTGGACCCGATTGATGTGCACCGCACAGTCCTGAATGAACTTCATTAACAATTTTCCGGGCTTCTCGCTTGTTCAAACAGCGCAGCCACATATGATCGAAGGACCGACGGTACAACAGATCTTTAACTAGTGCATATGATAGGGCACGTTTCTTGATCTGGGTGAAGAGTGATTTATCCTGGGGAAGCTTCCCTTCTTTAAGGTAATCGATTAAGGGTCGTCTCCAATCGCCTTCTTTGTCGGTTGTCGAAGAGGCAGAAAGGATCTGAAGGGGAGTCTTACTAATGTGTTCCAAATCTATAAGGGAGAGGGTCTTACGACCCTGAATCTCTATAGGGATGGAATCCTCCTCAGGACATGCAAATTCCTTTGCAAGTTTTGCTAAGGCATCCGCCGCGGAATTGCTTCCACGGGTAACCCTATACATGTTGCAAATCTATTTTTCATTTCTTATGTTTTGATGATTGACAAACACTGCTTTTCTTGGACAGCTTGTTGCTTCTAACTTTTCAGGAATCGACGATCGGACAATCAAAAAAGGAGCCAAGTTCAGAAATGCGTAGGTTTAGGGTTGAGTCAGTCTGTACTTTTGTTTTTTACCTTTTGAGTCCTCTTGTAATAGTCAAAAAGACTGATGCTTTGTAACCCTTCACACACACACTTGAGAGACTTAGAAATTATATTTTTACTCATATCGGCCAGGACGATGTCTTTGATCGGCCTAGCCGATCAGCTTAAAACAGAAAGTCTAATTAAGGATTCTTAATTAAAGCAACCTACGTTAACAGATCGTCCTGGACGATACGTGTATCGGCCAGGACGATAAGCTCAAAACAGAAAGAAGTAGCCGCCATAGACAAGTATGGTATA